>BTHU01000015.1:78699164-79101664 GCA_036184795.1 Tokudaia tokunoshimensis
CTCCTGCCCCCCACGTCAGCATGTCATTGTCATTGTCATTGTCCTTGCCCAGCTTCTGTTTAGGCAGTCATGTTGGTGAAACTGCAAGGGTGTAGCTCTGACATTTCCAAGAGACACAGTCTCACAGAAACTCCCTGACCCTCTGACTCTGACCCGCTTCCCCTCCACAATGATCCTGGAGCCATCCGCAATGGACAAAACTCTCCAGGAGATGGGTCTCTTGGGACTAGACTGCACAACTCTGCATCTGAGTGCATGGAGTTGGTAACGAGTCAGCTCTCGCTTTTCCTCCGGGATTCGTGACTTTGCCAGCGTTGGGTGGTTGTCTAGGTTTCCAGTACCAGGCATGATTTCCTCCAGCTTCATGAGTCTTAAATCCAGCTAGAGCGCTGTCGGTTCCCACCTACGTCTGTGCCAGTTGTGTGTCTATGGTGTTACTGCACCAATTCCTGTCACCGTATTTGTGTGTGTCATAGTTGAACAGGACTGTTGGCCACTTTCCTCCTTCGGAAGCTTGCATGGTACCTTCTGGCACCTGAAGTTTCAAAAACCTCAACGTAATACTAATAAAGTTTCAAAGCAGCCTATGAGGAACATGATAAATTCAAATCATAGTACTATATTTCTTTATTTTAGGGACCTTTGGCCACAAGGCCGATTTTCTAAGGGGAAGGCATGAGCTTGTAGAGATTGTTAGGTTAGTAGGACAAGGGTTGATGAGAAGAAATAAAGCTATGCATGAGCAAAGTCTGAGAGGAGTACAAGTAAACAGTGTAGTAATAGCATGACAAAGCCATTGGCCTCTGCGTCTGCAGTACTTACCCTGCAGCTAGCCAGCCTGTGCACGTGGACTTTGCACTGAATCCTGGAACGTACTTGCAGCTAATTGTTCAAGAATTATGAGTCAAAGCATGCAAAGTGGAAAAACGAACCATTTTTTAAAAAAAAGATGTCCCATTTCCCCTACATTTGGGTGCAGTTTTCTCCTTGACACTGAATTTGCTTTCTCTTCTTCTGCTCTGTGACTTTCAGTTTTGCCGACACTGCTGATCTTTTGAGGCACTTCTGAACCCACAGCTTAGTGTTTTACAGCTGATTATATCCCTCGAGCTACTACCAAGGGAACCCTGGCCCTGCCAGCCTGAGCCACACACCAGTCATCACCCCGCCTTGCACTCCTTCCTGCGTCTTCTCACCTTTTTCTTATCTTGGTTTATCTTCTCAACATTCTTGATTTAAGGAGGATAAGCAAACCATAGGGGCTTAAACGAAATTAAAAGTTCAGGCGGCCATCAGGTTACTCGAAAACCCAGTGTTTGCTGGTGTCTGTAGGTCCACTCCTAGCTCAGTGGGAAATGGATGGTGATAATAGTGAACTCATATTAGCCTGGTAGGCTTTGTCTTGGAGAGGAATAAAACAGCGTTGTCATTGAGTCTGAATAAGTGCAGTGGGTTTGGGTGTCAGGGAGTTGTACAGTGTTTTAAGGAGGACATGGTATGATGAAGGCATAATCAAATCTCGGTATGCTGTGGTGTGGTGGTTTCAGTAGAAATGCCTCCATAGATTTGAGTGTTTCAATGCTTGGGCATAGGGAGTGGCACTATTAGGAGGTGTGGCCTTGTTGGAGGAAGTGTGTCATTATGAGGCAGGCATTAAGGTCTTATATGCTCAAGATATATCTAGTCACCTGCTGCCTTCTGATCAAGATGTAGAACTCCCAGCTCCTTCTCTAGCATGGTGTCTGTCATGCTTCTCACTATGTTGATAACGGACGAAATCTCTGAACCTGCAAGCCAGTCCCAGTTGAATGTTTTCCTTTATAAGAGTTGTCATGGTCATGGTGTCTCTTCACAGCAATGGAAGCCCTGACTAAGACCTGTGGCATTGAAAGCTGTGCTAAAAGGGAAGGCACTACCAATGAAAACTTGAGTTCCTGTAGCCAGGAAAGTGCTTCAAGAAGTGAGCAAGCCACTGCTTGAGTTGTTCCTGAGAGGTGAGGCAGGAACAGGAGAGGGAAATGGTGACCGAACTTGACCTGTGGGCATCTCAGTGCCATCCATGTGAGTGACTGAGAGGTCACTGGAGTCGTTGAGATCAGTGAGGGCTAAAGAGGGCTTAACTGTGTGGAGATGGGAAGGTCTGCTGAGATACTCCAGCACTGTACAGAACAGGGCCCAGTGGGTACAGGATTCCAAGAATTAAGGATACGACGCATCATAGGAGGTGATGGCATCCAGATCCAGCCTCCAGTAAATATACTTAACCAGAAAATCAGTCTGTGGTCCACAGTTCTAGTACTTGGGAGACAGCAGCAGGAGGATTGCTGCAAGGTCAAGGCCAGCCCGGTCTGTATAGTGAGTTCCAGACTGTTCAAAAATACAGAGAGACCTAGTCTCAATGGACAAACAGAACGTACTCATTTGATGAGAGGAGGGTTGTCTTTGCAGTTGGGTTGTTTTGCTTTTGTCTGTTTGTCGTGCTGAGGATCAAACCCTGGATCCTGCTGCCCTGGGCCGGTGTTCTACCTCAGCTCTCAGTGAGGCTAAAACAAATGACCTGGGAAGAATGGCAGCATAGGCCTGTAACTCCAACTTCTAGAGGTGAAGACAAGATTGCAAGTTCAAGTCCAGCCTGGGCTACAGACAGGGTCTCAAAGCTTTTTTATTTCCCAAATGACAACATTGTAATATAAGAGTTTAACATTTGGAGACTTATAGGATGCTTTTGCCAGTTGGTGTGATCTTTTTTTTTTTTTAAACTGTTAACCTAGTTTGTGTAGTCTTTTTTTTTGGTAACATTTTGAGATATCATAGGTTTTTCTCAGCATTTTCGAGGTTACTTTCCTGTATTATTAAGATGAAGAATTTGTAGTTCTAGAGATGAGGTGCCTTGGAAGTTTGCCATTGTCAACCTTTTGGAAGTCTTAAAAGATTTAGATTGAGTGTAATTTAATACAGCCATCAAGAATCTGGCAGTAAATTACCCTGATACGCATTGATACAAGTAGACATAAAATTAATCTGACTCCAGTGAGATGTGTGGTAAGGTGTCAAGGGTGGATGTGACCTGTAAACCACCCTCTAGATGTCTGTAAATCATAAACTTATACCCAAGTGAGAACGTTTCTTCTCTTTGTTGTCCTTTGGCTACCTATAAACATTGTTAGCATCACTTGTCCAAATGAGGATCTGCACTTGGCGTACAGCACAGGAATAAAACATAGTTAGCGAGCTTGTGACCCGCATTCATTCCACAGCCCAGGGGTAGTAGACATCAATTGGAAATGCCAAAAGAATCGGGCGAGTAATTACTATCTTATTACCCAGGGACAATCACTGTTGCGTTTTCGAGAAAGGGTCTCAGTTGGTAGTCCAGGGACACACCATGTCACGTGAGATAGCATCTAACTCCTGATCCTGCTTCAGCTTCTTGAGGACCGAGAGAGCCTGTTTTTAAAAGTACAGCGGTCACGGTCACTATAAGGAAAAGGAGATGCAAGGCGAGGGGCAGAGTTCAGGGAAGCACCTGTGAGAGCTGGAGTCTGGACCACCAGAGCCTTTTAGAGCTGAGCAGGTGTCCTGGCAACTATTCCTCCACCCGTGGGAGGGAGGGGTGGATCCACCAGGCA
Organism: Tokudaia tokunoshimensis; assembly: GCA_036184795.1. Classification (NCBI taxonomy): domain Eukaryota; kingdom Metazoa; phylum Chordata; class Mammalia; order Rodentia; family Muridae; genus Tokudaia; species Tokudaia tokunoshimensis. Next base: position 78,702,794 of record BTHU01000015.1, read on the forward strand.
AGCTGATCACAGCATGCAGGCGACTCTGCCTCAGTGAACTGGAGAGTGATCTGCAAAGACACTCAAAGTCACCTTCACACACACACACACACACACACACACACACACACACACACACGTTCACACCTTCCACACATGCATGAAAATGGGAGAACTGTAGACAGGAATCCATGTAAAAATAAAAGCAAATGTCTTGTCACAGTGCAGAAGGCAGAAGGTAGAACATTGTCTGGTGTGATTGAGTAAGAGAGAAACAAAGTAGTGTTCCTAAGAAACTAGATCCAGCCAGTCTGAGCACTGTGTGCCTCCGAGTACTGCACACAGGGGTCTGCAGAAGGCCTGAAAGATCTGGAACAGTCTGGTTTCCACAGCCCCCTATTCCCACTGACTTATCTGGTGTGTGGGGTCCTGGGTTTGATCTCTGGCAAGATGGGAAAAGAAAAAGAAAGAAAAGAGACCCAAACCCTAGCTCACCCACTTTCTGGCACAAGCCCATAGCAAGGTAAATGAAACTGGAGTAGAGGCAAGAATGAGCATCGAGGCCCTGAGGAGGAGATGGGGAGTGGGAGCAGGGACCAGAAATTCCAGAAAGCAGGACTCGAATACAAATAAGCAACAGAGGGCCATCCCACACCAAGTTATTATTAGAAAGCACTGTAAGCCGAGGCTACTCCACCCAGTGGACAGCGATGCTGCCGTTTCAATCAAGCCGCAGGATGCCGTGGATCTGATCCAGGGCTCAGAGACCAACTTAAACCCAGGGCTTAAATATCACAGAAGCGCGGAGGCAGGATTCAGCAAAGAATGAACATCAAACCTCTATTCTAAAAACAAAGGCAAAACTAGAAGCAACGTCAGAGATGCTATTCTGAAGAGAAATGAAACTTTTTTTAAAAATTAGAAGAAATGAAACAGCGGCTATAAAAAGGCTGGAGAAAGCGGCAGATACTGAGATGAAAGAGTTGGGTTGGAGTTCATGAGGAATCTCCCTCCGGGAGCAGAGCAAACTGTACAGCAAATGGAAGGTTTGAAAGAGTGTGCCCAAGAATACCAACCTGAAAAGAAAGACCAGCCCTAAAGTGTAGCCCACTCTAAACGTATGGGAGCACATAGACGAGGAAAGCATGCGTTCATGAACAAAAATAGGGCAGCTTCAGATGTTGACCATAGTGTTTTGTTGCAAAAGAAAATTGAGTAACATGTTTAAGATTCTTAGGGAAAGACTGAGGCAAGGATTTTTAATATCCCAAAAAACTGATTTTCAAATGGAACATAGACAAACTTTACCAACTTGTAAGGTCTCAAGGGGTACCTGTTACTTCTCTTGTCTATTTATCTGTCGACCTACCCATCTCTTCTGTCTGTTCATCTGTCTACCCATCTTTTTTCCCTGTTCACTGAAAAGGTCCAAAAATAATAATTGATACCAGCAACAGTGGCACCCCCAGATTGTGGACTAGAAATAGTATTTCCTGTTAAAGGAAACCAGAATTTCTTGGGGGGAAAAAATCTGATTCTAGACTTGAAATATGAATCATCCATGATGAACTTAGAAGGTGTGTTCTTTGATAATGGTCAGTTCAGAACTCTCAAGGAACAGTAGAGCAGTAATGGACCACCCTGGAGAAACTGTGTTGCCCCAAGGAGGCATGTCAACAATGATGTGCACTTAGTCAGTTAGGGTATTCTTAAATCAGTGTCTCTCCTGCTCAGGCTGGGCTTGAACTCCTGATCCTCCTGCTTCTATAACCATGCGATAGGATTAGAGGCATGCACCACTGTTCTTGGCTATACTTTATACTTTTGCCTTAGGAAAAGCATGAAGCTCTTAAAGTAGAGACAAATATAAAAGACAAGAGGATTTGTTTTAGCTCCAACTTCTTTTGTTGGGTAGAACATATTCATAAAGATATATTTCTCTCATTATGTATTTGGTTACTATCTGGTGTACTTTATTTTGGAGAGGCAGGTAAAATGGCTGATTTGTTACTTCCCTTTATATTTAGCACCTTTTTATTTTTATTTTTTTCTAAAATTTATTATGTTTTAAGAACTTGCAAATACGCTGGGCAGTAGTGGCACACGCTTTAATCCCAGCGTTTGGGAGGCAGAGGCAGGTGGATTTCTGAATTCGAGCCCAGCCTAATCTAAAGAGTGAGTTCCAGGACAGCCAGAGCTATACAGAGAATCCCTGTCTCGAAAAACCAAAAGAAAAAAAAAGAACTTGCAAATAAAAATAACATGCAGAAATTAACCAGACCCAAAGTCTGTACAGAATATTTGTTGCCTTTGCATTTACTGCCATTACTGTTTTGTTTTATTTTAAACACAATCTTCTGTAGCCTAGGCTGGCCTCAGACTCTATGTAGTGAGGGTGACCTTGAATTTACATGAATTCTCCTGATCCTGATTATAGTTCTCTGGAGTTATGGGGTTGCAAGCATGTGACTCCACACATGGTTTGTGTCCTGCTGCGGTTGAACCCAGGACTTCCTGTATAGTAGGAAAACACTTTACTGAGCTACATCTCTTACCCCACTGCTTTTCTTATTAATCCTCCTCCTGATTAATTGCTCTCCAAGTTGAGTGTATAGTCTTCTTGTTATTGATCCCTAAAAGAATAGTGTGGATTATACAGGAAACGGTCCATGAGTAAGAGAACTCAAGGCCTTGTAATTCTTTTTTATATTTTCCAACTGTTTAACCTAAGGGTGTGTGTTTAAATAGTTTTTTTGGTGCAGTGTGGAGTGCTGAAACCAGATCCGTGTGTGTGTGTGTGTGTGTGTGTGTGTGTGTGTGTGTGTGTGTGTTAGCCAAGCAGGCGCGCACATGAGCTACCCCCCACACACACCCCGAATCCTTGATATATAGGAGATATAGTGCATCAGAGACAAGGTTTCCTTCCCCTAGCTGTACTGGGTTAAGTGTCACCGAATGTCACCATGTGGCTGGCTGAGTTCTGCCGGGGCTTCTTTCCTCCAGGTATAGGAGGCATCACTAGCATGCCACCGCTCACGGCTGTTGCTCCCGTGCCCATGGGATCCATCCCCGTTGTCGGAATGTCTCCACCCCTAGTGTCTTCTGTCCCTCCAGCAGCGGTGCCTCCCCTGGCTAACGGGGCGTCCCCCGTCATACAGCCTCTGCCTGCATTTGCTCATCCTGGTACGTGCCTGCATTGTGCTTGTCAAATGTGTTCTGCCACTGTCTAGTTACAGCGAAATGGTGTTCATTACAAAGAAAGGGATGGGAAATCTCCATTTGATTTCTCGTTTCCACTTAGCATATGACATGGAACATGCTAAGACTGAAAGGAGAGAAAGTGTGGAACTTGTGTTCCTCTCTAGACAAAGAGAAACACAGAGGTGAAAGTCAAGAGCTTAATCGCCTTCCAAAGACTCAATGAGAGCGACAGAGATGAGCAGTATTTGAACTCTGTATTTTCATGTGTCAGTTATGTCTGTTCTTTAAATTCCATGAATTGCTAATACACCAGCCCATCCTCTGAATAGAATTCCACAGTGAGGAAACTCAAGCAGTGTAGAACGAACGGGGCAGAGTGGGACAAAGAGGCAATTAAGTGGCCAAATGTATTAAGCTCACAGTGTTAAACACTTGCTTAATTGAAGGAAAGGATGTAGTTATTTTGGATCCTGGTTTAGCTAATTTCATTTTGAGACTTTATTCAAAGTCTTTTCCTATAATTAAAGCATCAACTATAAATATAGATAGCCTTGGCCTAACAATTCATAACGAATTCATAGCAGTATGGGATTCTTTTTAAGAAGCTATTTGGATATATCTGAGTAAATTCGATAGTATCAGCAGCTAGATTTTAGCATTAGGTTTGTGTCGCTCATGCTGCACCTGAGCACCCTGCCCTTAGGTATGCGAGTGTGAGCCAGTGAGAGGAGGAATCTAATGAGCCTCTCTGTCTGCCCAATGCAAATCCTTCATGTAAGGCTGCACATGATAGCAGCCAACATAGTTCTTGCAACTGTTCCAGTGGCGTGAGTGAACCACACGCTCTGTCTTGTTTACTTTTGTGCTGTGGCGAGGTCGAGGGTGGAGGCCATGGCCAGGGTCTCATCAGGTCAGATGGGAATCACGCACAGATCTGCCCTCCCTAGCATCACACGTTATCTGACCAAGAACGGGAAGCCTGTGACCTCTTGGCTGCTACATCTGGAACTAATATTTTAGCTCCTGTGATGGTAAGAAAATGCCATCCTACTGGGAGCAGCACTTACAACATGTGATGCAAATGTTCAGTGAAGAGTAAGATCTTGTGAATGTCAGCCTCATGCTCAGATGGGAGTTCTCAGCAGAGCAAATAAGCCTGGGAGTGGTTTTTGGCAAGAAGAGTATGGGGGAGCAACTGTGACTCCATTCAAGAAGACAGAGTATGGGAGAGCAACTGTGACCCCATTCAAGAAGACAGAGTATGGGGGAGCAACTGTGACCCCATTCAAGAAGACAGAGTATGGGGGAGTGGCTGTGACTCCATTCAAGAAGACAGAGTATGGGAGAGTGGCTGTGACTCTGCTGTGGTAAGAGGAGGGTGGCCACTGCTTCAGAGTTATGACTCGGTGTTTAGATGTTTTAAATAAAGGACATTTTCTTACTTTTATAATTAAAATTATTCAATGTCTTATTTTTATAGCAGCCACATTGCCAAAGAGTTCTTCCTTCAGCAGATCTGGTCCAGGGTCACAATTAAACACTAAATTACAGAAGGCACAATCATTCGATGTAGCCAGGTAAGACTGCTTGGGGGTTTTTTGTTGTTTTTAAATTCATTAATTTGTTTTATATGCGTACACTGCAGCTGTCTTCAGACACACACCAGAAGATAGCATCAGATCCCTTTACAGATGGTTGTGAGCTAGCATGTGGTTGCTGGGAATTGAACTCAGGACCTCTGGAAGAGCAGTCAGTACTCTTAACCGCTGAGCCATCTCTCCAGCAAGACTGCTTGTTTTTAATGAGGTTACTTAAAGCATTATTTGATTCCCTTTAAATGAATTTTGTCCAAAGTTTCATTTTAAGGTTTTGCCTGCTTGTACCTACATGTATACATGTATGTATGTGCACCACATTCCTGATGCCCATGGAGGTCAGTAGAGGGTGTTGGATCCTCTGGAACTGAACATACAGATGGTTATGAACCACTGTGCGGTTGCCGGAAATCAAATCTGAGTTTGCCAAAGTGGCAAGTGCTCTAAACCACTGGACCTTCTGTCCAGCACCCATCCTTTAATTCACCTTGTTTAATTTTGTAGAATGCTAATAATACCTTTTAAATTTCTATATCATGTTATCATACTTTATCATTTATTTCCCGTGAAGATGGCAAATGAAGACCATGCCATTTTCCTAATATTTCTACAAACAGAAATACGGAGCACTGGCTGGGTGTGCAGCTGAGAGGTAGAGCGAGTGCGCCAGGTGCGAGGAGCTGTGTTCAGCAGCAAGAAAGACACAGACGGACGGGCTAGAACAGACCCTGGGGAGCTAGGAAAGCCAATTAATGATCTTGTATTAATCATTGAAAAGCTTATGAATTTTTTATATGAGATTTGAGTCAAAGTTGGTCTTGCTTTTAATACTGTCATAATCTCATAGTCTGTCTGCCTTAGGGGGTAAAATAGTAGTAAACAGATTTTGATGAAGTGGATTATTCAGATTAGTGTTCCTGATCACACATGTGACTCAGGTTTGAGAGAGTCTCTACAATCTCATTTCTCATATGCGACTAACCACAGTTTCATATTACCTAGTACATGTTTCTTTTACCCCTTACTGTTTTCTAGGACTGAGACTTAAGCTCATATTCATGTTAAAATTCATCCCTATCTCAAACTGGAGTTTCATGTGTTTTTAACTTTCCTCACATGGTTTTGAATTCTGTCTTAAAATTGCTTTATAATGCTAGGATGACTTACATTGATGGTTAGCGAAAGTTAAGGCTTTTAGATGGTCAAGTTTTCTACACGGGTAGTGATCCTTTCAGTCACGAAGTTGTGATGGTTTCATGATGGAGCTACCTAACTTTTAGGTAACGTGCTCCTCGAGTTTTCAGTGTGCTTGTGCTCTGAGAAGTGAAGTAGAAAGCTGTTGCTTGATAACACTCTGGAAGAGTGTCTCCGTGCAATACCCTTTATCTTTGCAGTGCAGGGACAAGATAGTTAGCTTTTAGTAAACGGGCAGGGCTTGGTTTCAGCCAAGCGTCAGCAAGACACAATGAGAGAAATGTTGCAGAAGTACTTACAGCAGCGTCCAGCGTGGTGAGTGTTCTCATTATGAACTTACAGGAACTCAGGAAGGAGAATCTGTTGACTCTCAGGGGCTTTACATAGTGAGTGTAACCACAGGGACACCACAGGTGTTAATAAATTATAACTAAAACTTCAGCATGGGCCTAAATCTCGATTCAGTGTGTGTGACATGATTCTCTAAGCATGGAAGGAGATTATGTATGAGCCTCACTTATCTGCCTTTCATGGAATGCCACCTTCCTGTCTCCATTGTGTTGAAATTATTTGACTAGGCATGAGACTCTTACAAACTGTCTATGCCGGTGTGATGCTTGTGTGGTCTGTGGCATCTGCAGAAGGGATTGCCAGGAGTAGCTCACTGTTAGCAGGGTTTGCTCAGGTCAGTGTTGTGGCACTTGGCAAGGAGTCATCAGCGTCGGATTACACTCAAGAAAGTGGGGCTCCATGACTGCTCCACTGCTTTGCCAGGACCCTGGACACAGCCGGGCCCCTCCCTGGGAGCCTTCCATTTGCTCGGAATTTAAACCTCCCAGCAGCAAATACTGGACTTCATTAAGAAGTGGAGCTTAGGGACAGTAAGGCGGCTCAGCGGGCAGGAGTATTTGCCTCTAAATCGGTGGACCTGGGTTCAATTCCCAGGACCCGTGGGGTGAACAGAGAACCAACTCCTGCAGATTGATTGCCTTCTGGCTTCTACACATGGGGCCTGTCATGTGCGCACTTTCTCTCCCTCTCCCTTTATACACACACCTCAAGTAGATAAATAAATGGAAAAACAAAAAAGAAATGAATATATTTTGATAATTTGTTGTACAGAAAGGTATTAGGTATTTTGAAGTGTACTTTTTAAAAAGCAGTTGTCAGCATTGCTTTTTAACTAAAGGAGAAATTCTTGAATGCTTAGGAAAACCTGGGCAGTAAATAATGCCTCAGTTCTGAGAATATTTCCCATATGTTACTGGAACCTTTGAAGTATTAAATAATATGTAGAATAGGAGATGGCCACCTGATTTCTTGTTTTTCTTCATATCTGGATAAAAAAAACTTTAGCTAGTTTTTTAAAGGTTTCCTTTGTGTGTGTGTGTGTGTGTGTGTGTGTGTGTGTGTGTGTGTGTGTGCATGCCCTATGCTCGCAGATGCTCTCAGGAGTCAGGAGAAGGTGCTGGGTCACAGGGAACTGTGGGCTCTGTGTGTGTGTGTGTGTGTGTGTGTGTGTGTATGCATGCCCTATGATCGCAGATGCTCTCAGAAGCCAGGAGAAGGTGCTGGGTCACAGGGAACTGTGGGCTCTGTGTGTGTGTGTGTGTGTGTGTGTGTGTGTGTGATGTGGATGCTGACAGTTGAACCTGTGTTCTCAGGGACCAAGCACCCTTAACTGCTAAGCCATCTCTCCAGCCCCTAATTTACCTCTTTTGAAAGATGTCTGTACTGATATGTAGAAGTCCCGTGAGTGGCAGGACCTCCCCTCGACAGGGCCCTGGGTTTGACCCCTAAGCCCACCAGGAGGGAAAAGGAGACACTGCTGATCTTAGAAAGGCAGGCTTGAATCCCGGCGAGGCGAGTGTTCTCAGTGCACCACCCTCTCCTTCTTCTTTCCCTCCAGCGCCCCTCCAGCAGCAGAATGGGCTGTGCCTCAGTCATCAAGACTGAAATACAGGCAGTTATTCAACAGCCACGACAAGACCATGAGTGGACACCTAACAGGTATTTACAAACAAAACCTTAGTCATTGCCTTAGATACAGCTGGATTCTTAATACCGAGTCAAGAAAGAGTATTTTCCTGATGTCTGTCTCCTTATTTCTAGGTAGGGTTCGTTGTCTCTGCTCTGTTTTGTTTTCAAGCACTGGAGACTCTGTCCACATTACCTTATCCCCTCTGCTTCTGGTCTTCACCCTGCCACCTGTTGGTCACCTAGAACGCAGGGCTGGAACCCTCCTGCACAGGCGAGTGGGACGGCAACAGAGAAGGAGCTGTGAGCGGGGCCTCCCGAGCTCCTCATGTGCCCTCCGTCCCCTCGGTCAGGCGTGGAGGCTGGATGCAGGGTGACGGGTGTGGGAGGAAGGAACGCTGCTGTCCTCTTGTCTGCTGCTCGTCTCTTTGGATATCATTTCTTTGTCTATGAAAGGCTAAGAATTAATTTCCAGGATCTTGCAGAGTTTTCTAAAGCATTTTGATTCTGTTATCCTAATAATAAGATAGATAGAAAGTTCTTAGGATAAATAATATCCTAATAATATCTAAAACATATTACTCTTATCTGTCAAAAGAGTAGAGAAGCATTTCAGATACCCTCCCAAGTATTGTGAGTACTTAAAACTACAGAATTGAATGTTATTTAAAAAGCGTAATCTTTAATGAAGGCGAATAGAGATCTCTCATGAACCAACTGTCCAGTCCTGACAAGTGGACAGGGAAGGAGAGTGAGCTGACTGGGCAAGCCAGTATGCAGAGAACACAGAACAGTTTCTAAGATTTGAGTCCTGTCTACTCCACTAGCATTTTATTCAGACATGATCATGGTCAACTCTGGCATGATGCCAGTCAGAAAGGTGTCGTTAGGTTTGTGTGAGTGAGAAATTACTATCTTTACACATTTAAGTTTTACCCAGTGGCAAAGGTACCTAGTGGCGGAGGGTGCAGCTCACGGAGAAACTGCTTGAGTAGCCTGTGTGGGTTCATCTGTTACACAGAACATTTTCAGTGTGGTTCTTTATACATTGCTTTGCCATTGGTTATGAACATAATTTTTACTTCCAGATGAGAAAAAATGACTTGTTTTTAAAATGACTGGATGAGGCCTTCAGGCTGCTCTACTCTTGAACTCTGTCTCCATGATAGATAAACACATTCACCTAAAGGGCCAGATAGAAAATGCTAATCAATTCTCTACATACCACACTTTTCTAGAAGTAGCAGTGCTCAGTGTTTTTAGGTAGCATAAACACACACACATGCACACGCACATACATGTGCATGCGCCTTTACAGGCACTGAAAAAGTATTTGTTAATGTCATTTTGAGAGGGCATGTTTGACACTATGCACCATACACACTCAATATTTCTTGAGAACATTATTGGTATTAGTTGGTATTAGTGTTCCATTGTGAATTGGCTTAGTATTCTTTCATGTTGGGATGTATTTTTATGAGTGATAAAGGTATTACCAATATTCTGAAGATATGACCTAGACACTCGTATATAAAACCTAAGGCAAAATATAAGATTTGAAGTATTCCAATTTGTTCCAGCAAGCATTTAATGTATAAACTATCTACAAGCCAGATACTGGCGGTCATTAGTATGTTTGAAAATGAAAACACATACTTATAGCTTCTTAACCTGGTTCAGTAGTTTCAACCCTACAGTTGTAATGGTCTTGTGTTCTGAACACAGTGACTTAAAGGAGTATCTAGGCTGTGCTTGTCCGTCATTCACTCCTGTGCTCACGAGTGTTGACATTTTGAGTTTACCAGACACGCTGATTGAGCCTGAAAACACAGACATAGAAAAAGATTGTACATGATGCTCCAGAAAAATTTTACATATTTGTGTAATATATACATATATATACACACATATACATATGTAACAACAATTAGGGAAGAAAAGGAAGGGACAAATGATATTATAATCTCAAGATACCTAAAAATAAATTATACCAGGATGAGAAACAACAAAGAAATCAGAGAGAGCAAATGCTATGCAGTTCTTTCAAGAACTGTGCGTGTCTTGCAGCCTGACCCACGGCACAGCTGGCAGCAGATGCCCACGGCTAGTGCGCTTCCCATCAGGTGTCTGAATGGACAGATCCCCAGCAGTGTCCTGCTCTGTCTTCACAGACGTCTTGGCGTCTTCAAGTTCTGGCTCCGTAGAGTGTGATGGGATGCCAGCTGGCCCATCGGTAGAGTGACCCTCACTTCCCCTGAGCATTTCCCGGGGACTTAGCTGACACAGCTGGCTAGACACACACTCTTTTTCCTCTCACGTAATCTGATGTATATGTTATCCTGTGCTTTCAAAAAGCAAGGTCTGCAGTTCTTTGTCTAGGGTTGAGGCTATGTGAGCTTTTCTCCATCCACGTGACATCTACTGGTGTCATTCTTGTTCAGACTAGGTTAAGGCAGCCATGTTGATGAGCCTCAAACACAGATACATACCATGTTATAGGAACTGAGCAGGTTGTAGTTATCTAGGGATTCGTTGCATATATACGTAACATAAACATACACATATGTAACAATTAGGAATAGTAAAGGACAAATGATGTATCAATATTGGAATAGCAAAAAGAATACTTAGGAATAAATTGAAAAGCAACACACAAACAGAGAGCACATGTATGTGCATGTGCTGCTCCAGAGAAGTTCTGCCAGGTCAAGGCTCGATTCTGGCATTCGTTAAAATCCTATTTAGTTGTCAGATCTATTTTGATGTTTACAACAAGGGTTCCAATTTTAGAGATAGTTGTGATCTGCCAGGGCAGGGAGCAACAAACTTTTCCATGAGGAGAAAGGTAGCCCCCGCTGTAGGCTGGTCAGCCGCACGTGCTCGGGCAAGCAGCTTGGATGTGTTGCTGGCCGCTCAGCAGACTAATACCAGGCAAAGACTGGGATGCAGGTCTCCTGGCACCTGGGTAGACAGTCAGTTCTCCGCAGTCGCTGTGCGCTGTGTGTCTGAAGCGGTGCACGCTAGCTCTGAGTGGAGAGAACTGTAGCAGGTAAAGGCTGCCCCCTCAGACTTCGTTGTTTTCAGGGTGCAAGTGATCTGAGTAGTGTTACAGACTAAGGGAGTGGTCAGCAAGCCTCTTCATCCCACTGTGCCGTAACAACTTGAGACTCTACATTAGTCATAAAAATTATTTAATGCTTAAATACTCCCAACACTCCAAAATATAGCAGACTGCTTACCATTCCTAAGAACGGCCATCTGGAAGCTGCCTGAATGTCACTGAAGTCTAGTGGACACTAGTGACGCAGTCCCACAATGAAGGGTACAGCAGTGAGGGCTCTGTTCATGGTCTAGTGTGATCTACTGTGCAGGGCTAGCCAGGCCTGACGGAAGCATTAGAAGTTGACTCTCCTTGCTAGGAGAGTCAAAGAGGAGAGGGAAAGGTGCGCTCCTGAGGTGCATTCCAGGTGAATTCTCTTTGACCGTCAACTTAGAAAATGAGTTCTAAGAAAATAGATACATTGTGTGTTTGCATGTGTACATTAATGTGCACTTTTCTGCCAATATGTTATATGTAGATAACAGGTAAAAATATTTCCAGTAATAGAAATGGTAACCATCACCTGCTGGGTACTGTGTATGGCTGCCAAGCTCAGTCTTCTGTGCTCAGAGCCCTGGACAGCGCAGGCCCGTGAGTGAGGAGCTGTCCTCCCTCTCTCCCCGCCCCCAGGCCCTCAGCAACCTGGCCTGCAGCATCTTGCTGGTTAGCATGCTCTCTTCACTAGGGGACGTTGCAGCCTCCACTCCTGGCCGTGCAAGAACACATCAGCTTCTGTGTTTCACGATAAGACGACATTCGGAAACTAATGGAGATCTGAAGTTTATACATGGGAGAGGAATCTTCCTGTTCCTTGGTTCATGGGTGTTCCTGGGACTACACCTTTGAGACAGCACTACACTATGACTTTTTCCCTGACACTGGCCCTAGAATCTGCCATTATAATTTCTTATCTTAGAGCTAAAACTATTCTGTGCCAGGAATGAAGATGCTTATTATCTTAACAAAAGAAAACTGATATTTTGAAAGGAAAGTTGAAATTATTTTAATAACTTTGTCGTGACCTTTAGCTACTCACATCTGAATGCACATGTAGTGACATGGTCGGTATATGTTGCGGTGCCCTTAGAGGACCTGCTAAGGCCTCATCCTCTAAGAAGGGTCTTTTACTCTTCCCTTAATTTGTGTGATGACAGCCTTGATGAAATCAGCTGGTGGTATCTGAGGCAGAAGATATTCAATCTACAGGTATTAAGTCTCTATTTATAAATAAAAGCCTGACACAGAAAAAGGAACAATCTAGCCAGGGGCTGTCTGTTTGAAGCTCTAGTCTTTGGTTTTTTGAGACAGGGTTTCTCTGTAACTGCTTCAGTTTTCATCGAACCCATTTGTAGACCAGGCTGACCTGGAACTCCCAGAGATCCTCCTGGGACTGAAGGCGCGCACCAGCACACCCCACTCTGGTCTTTCATGCACTCACTCCTCACTGGTCATCCGGTCAGCTGAATCTGACTCTGCTGTGCTTTCTGTCTCTCCCTTCTGCCGGAGCTTCATCTCCTTTCCAAAAGCTCCTGGGTACTCTGTACAGAAAGCGTGTAACGTGGTGACTGCGCAAGACTGCGGGGCTGTGTGCAGCCGCCGGGCTCCCTCGGGAGTGTTTGATGACTCACCTCTGTGTCCTTTCTCCATTTCTGGTTAGGTCCCCAGGCAAGAACTATTCTCATGCAATCAAGTTTACCCCAGGCCCAGCTGGCCTCAATATGGTAAGGAAGTGCAAGCTGCTTGGTTTGTATAAAGTAGAACTTACTTATGGTGGGTTTTCCTCGTGACGATTTGAGATTCAAATCCTTATTTAGAGAAGATGGAATACGCTTAGTTTTTAGTGAGCCGTGATAATCACTGCTCTTCAGTGACAGAGATAATAACACAACAAGCCCTAAGGAATCAAAATATAGCCTGACAGTTCTTTTATTAACTGATTTTCATTTTATATGCATTGGTGCTTTGCCTGCCTGTATGTCAGTGAGAAGATGTTAGACCTAGAGTTACAGACAGTTGTGAGTTGCCTTGTCAGTGCTCTTAACTGCTGATCGTCTCTCCAGCCCAGCTAACAATTTTTAACCCAAGACCAGATTCCTTTTTCCCAATGACTTCAGACCAAACCTCTATGTTGCTTTACCTATAAATACTTAAGTTTTTTTCTTTAGGTATAACCATTATGCCAGGAGTTACCCAAATATTTAAGTAGTCATTCATGTCAAATTAGTGAGCCAATCTTCAAATGCCTTTTTACAGTTTTATTTGTTCAAAGGAGTGAAACAAACCTATAAAATATTTAATTGATATATTTAGATTTCTTTTAATGATTATTTTATGTGTGTGTGCGTGTGTGTGTGTGTGTGTCTACATATGTCTGTGTACCTAGTACATACCTTGTGCCCTTGGAGATCAAAAGAGTATGGTGAGAATTTTTGTTCCTTTAAAAAACAGAAATATTATGGGAATACGTTTGTTTTAGTTAGGGTTTTACTGCTGTGAACAGACGCCATGACCAAGGCAACTGTTATAGAACAACATTTAATTAGCACTGGTTTACAGTTTCAGAGATTCAATCCATTATCATCAAGGTAAGAATATGGCAGTGTTCAGGCAGGCATGGTACAGGAGGAGCTGAGAGTTCTACATCTTTATCCGATAGAAGACTGGTTCTCACGTGGTTATGAGGAGGGTCTTAAAGCCCCCCGCCCACAATGGCACACTTTCTCCAACAAGGCCACACCTCCTAATAGTGCCACTCCGTGGGCCAAGCATATTTAAACCACCACAGTGTTTTTCTTTTAACCCCAGGTGCGGGCGCTCCAGACTGTCCTCAGCAGCTGACTGTGATTTGCCTCACACTCTGTCAGGGGTGTGGTTTTGTCAGCTGCAGGTACTTTCTGCCCTTGTGTGACATTTGGAATTCTGAGGACTTTTCAGAGGGTTTATAAATGCTAGGACCCTGAAAGGTGTGGTGGGTTATTGCTTACAATATTTTGTTAAGTAGTCATACAGAAAGACAAAACAACAAGAAGAAATTAGATATCCTGATGGCAAAGATCAAACTTGCCCCAAGAAACTTGCTGCTCCTAATCAGCAGGAAGTGTCTAATGACAGCATCGTCTGACCCCTGACTTAATCAGGAATCTCCCCACTTTCCTCTCTTCTTTACTCTATTATCTAGTGTTAGGGGGTTGAAAGGTAGACAAAGATGTGGAGAAAGGTGGAAGAAAGAAGAGCCCACAAAGTAAGGAGAGATAGCTACAGAGGAGGGCAGCAGATCCCCTGGATCTGGGGTCAGAGGTGACTGTGAGCCCCACTCTGTATGGCTGGGAACCAAACCTGAGTCCTCTAGAAGAGCAGTTAGCGCTCATAACCTCTGAGCCACCTCTCCTGCTCATTAATTGATCTATTGAAAGAGTCCGCTGAATAGTTTCCTGAGGGCGTGATTTTGTTGTATTCCTTTGGTGGTGTTTACATTGTTTCTATATTTCCTGTAAGATGAAAATTCAATCTTGAGTGAGGCTTTGCAGTTTTGGCACTGTGACACTTGGGGACAGTAATTTTTTTATTTCGAGTTGCCCTGTGCATTGTACAGTCTCTGGCTTCTACTCATTGGATCATCTGTACTGGTAGCCAACTCAAAACATCTGCAGACATTAGCCCATTCCTCTTGAGGCGCTGTATCAACCTTGGGTGTAAACCACAGATCGGAACTGATGAGAGTTTACTTTGCTTTTTGCTCTTTGGAGTAAGTGATGTAGAGCGTGTACTTCCTTTGCAGTGTGCACAATGTCCCTGCAAGTGCATAATAACTTCTTCTAATGGGCCTTGATGAGTGTTGTCCCAGCTAGGCAAGTTTCCTTACATTTAAATGCTAACCAAAATTATATACTACTACTACTACTACTACTACTACTACTACTACTACTACTACACTACTACTACTACTACTACTACACTACTTCTTCTTCTACTTCTTTTTATAGATGAGAATGATTTCTTTTGAAGCATGCCTCTGGTAGTTATATGTTGCTGGCTACCTGGAAAATAAGCCTGGTGTCTACTGCTCACATGCCAGGCCTTGGGACAAGGTGCAGGGAGATGCAGCTTCCCTACAAGGGTCTGAGCTCATTGCTCCCCTCTCTTCTTCCCTTCTGTGTAGTAGAGAGTCTGCCTTTTCCTTAGGATAGACCAACTACTGAATGTTCCCCACCTGTGACACATCCAGACTCTGGAGGTCTGGTCTGACCAGCATCCAGGACCCTCTGAGACAGGTCTCAGATGTAGCGTTCGTGCAGCTGGTTGAAAGTTTCTTAGGGTGCTGCTGTCCTTTCTTCCACTTTTCATTGATGATTTACCTCTTAAGATATTTGAGCCATCGCTACTAGAATGTTATTTTTCTTCTTCACACTAAAATATTGCTTCACTTCTGGTGGCTCTTAGCCAATTTACGGAGGAGAATGAGAGTTTTAAATCCATTTAGTCTGGTTTACCTTAGTGTAGCTTGTGCTGTTGACCTTCTCGTGAATAAATGTATGCTCTAACATCTGATCGTGGTTGAAAAATCAGTTGTTTACTGCACTGGCTACTTGGGCAAGTTCTTCTTTAGGCCTGATGGTGACTGGATTGCTACAGTGAGGGGGGAGAACTCGAGGGGAGTCACCAGAAGGAACTGGAGTCTAGAAAGATCAACCCCTAGATATGTGAATGGACTCTGGGTGGAATCTGACCGCTCCCATTTTTATAGAGGTTTTATTGTAAACACAGACATGCCCATTCATTTATATGTTGTCCATCGCTTCTTGTCAGGAGTTAAATTTGGTATGACAGGGCTGCTGTGTCTTTTAGACCATGAAATAGTTTGCTGTGTTATCCTTTATTTTGTCAGCCCTTTGTCTAGCAGGTAGAATTTTAACACTACAAGAACTTGAGTATAATATGGTTTAAATGTGCTTACAAGGATCTAGAAGAGGACCGTTACAATCACAGCTAGCATTTGTCGAATGCTGAAGACGGTCCATCTGGATGGATGATCTTTTTTCTTCCAGTCGTCTGAAACAGCACTGGTTCTATAAACTGCCACACTGAAGGGTTGTTTTGGCTCAGCATCAGAGTAAGGAAATAGAACTCGCAACTCGCTGGTGAATAGTAAGACCTGTGCATTTTTGTGAACTGGATTGCATGAATTTTCTGTTGAATTAGGAATCTTTCTGACATTGATCAAGATGGAAAACTCACTGCAGAAGAATTTATCCTTGCTATGCACCTAATTGATGTCGCCATGTCAGGTCAACCACTGCCTCCCGTCCTGCCTCCCGAATACATCCCTCCTTCCTTTAGGTAAGTAACATTTTATTCTTGAAAGAATTTTGCATGGATTCCAAACTTGACTGTTTCCTTTGCTGGCATGAAGATTGAAGGGTTTACCTTAGTTCCCAGTTGAGCCTGGTCTCACTCTGGTCCACTCCCTACAGCAGAAGCCATCATGTTTGTGCCCTCCTGTTACCAAAGCTCACCAGAAGCTATAAGCTCACGGAGATGGAGAATCTGGATGAGCAGACAGACATCACACCTGCAAATCACACACATCCAGGAATTAACAAAAATGCTGGTAGTGTAGAAACTATAATCAGGACAATAATTCTTAAAAATTGTCCTGGAATAAGCAGACTCAGGAGATGTCAAGAGAGCCCCCAAGATATAGTCAGGAGAAGCCTGCAGTGACTGTCACCCCTACCCACAAGGCAGTATATGAATCCACCATCGCAGAATGTTCCATTTACCTGGTAAGAGACAACTTAAGACCTGAGTTTATATGAGGAGTCCTCAAGATGTCAGACGAGGCTTGGGCACAGTCTGTTCAATGGAGAGCCATGGGGCCATCAATACCTGCTTCGTGTGGCACCAGGAACAAAGTGGATCTCCACAGGCAGGAGCGGCAGGCACAAAACCTCACAGCCTCAGGAACACTTCAGGACGACGTTTAAAAGAATGAGAGACTTGTTATACTTCTCTTCATTGAGACAGGCTCTCGCTCGCTCTGTAGCCCTGGCTCTCCTAGAACTCACCCTGTGGATCAAACTGGCCTTGAATTCTTAGGGCTCTACCTTCCTTGGCCTTCTGAGTGCTGGGACTCAAGTCTTGAGCCACCACACTCAGCTGAGGGAAGGTTTTAAGGGTTGACAAGGGTTTAATGTGACACTTATTCATAAATGAGTTGATTTGTTTTCAGAATGCAAAGTATATGTTGTGCTTAGGAGGGACTAAAATAGTGTTTCTAAAGGGAAGGCTCTGAGCCCAGTTAGCTGCACTGGAGCCCTCCTTGGGGAAGCTGAGAACTACTTCATTGATTGGTTGCATAGCCTCATGGGTTGTTCTAACTCATGTGGCAGTTCTAAATTGTTCATTGGTTCCGGGGAGCATGATGGTCTGGAGAGTGCTTGGGGATCAGATCAAACCCAGGATCTTCCACATGCAAGCGTGTGCCGCCACTGAGTCGCAGCTCTACCAGTGACAGCTTGAGTTAAGCCTGGCACGTGGAATCTAATGACATTTCATTGCCCATTTAAAACACTTCAAAAACCAGATCTGCTTTCTGTCACTGCATCTGTGACGCCTGCTCCACAGTGTGCAGTAGCCAGCCCTTCCTCCCTGTGCCCCAGCGCGGTCCTGCCCAGCGCGGTATGTGATGCTCTTCCTGTCTTTCTGCAGGAGAGTTCGCTCTGGCAGTGGGATGTCCGTCATAAGCTCTTCGTCCGTGGATCAGAGGCTGCCCGAGGAGCCTTCGTCAGAGGATGAGCAGCAGTTAGAGAAGAAGCTGCCCGGTGAGTGGCCCCGGAGGCCCAGCAGTTGAGGGAGAGCCGCAGCGCAGACCCCAGACGGCAGAACTGTTAACTGGACTGTCGCTGCAGCCGCCCTGATGCAGGAGCAGGCGCTTTTGGAATTGCTGATGGGAGTGTTGTAACGCACTTTTATTCCATCCTTGAAGTGGGATCTGAGTGCCTCCTGTGAAACAAAACTTTGATAGGTGTTTTCTGTGGAATAGAGAACACCAAACTTCACTGTTAAGGTGGTTTCTTGGTATCACCAAAGCAGCAGTAAAAAAAGAGAGTCACCTATCATGATTTTATTTTGCTAACCAAAGGAACATATTTTAGTTTTAATGTGAGCTGGTTTTTAAATAACCCTCATTTAATGGCAGATCCATTGTGCTGTTGAGTTAGTGTGCGGTGACGTGGCCCTGAATTGTTAATGAGATGAATGCCCCACAGAAGTGGTTTAAATCTATCAAGGCCTCTGCTCTAACTACTTTCCTTGCCAGTGTCACCTGCCTGCTCCCCACGTAATTGATCGGCTCAGACATTCAACTCTTCCAGATAATTACATTGGTTTTCAGTTTGGTTCGGTGATAAAATACTTACTGTAAATGACCTATGAGCAAGGCTATATGTTAAATATACTGAAAAATTTAAATATTGCTATGATTATACTCTCAGGAATATTACATTAGGTTGGTTGTTTCTGCAACATAAAGGTCTTGGTATGTGACTCAAGCTGGCCGATCTCACAGCAATCCTCCTGAGTCTCTTGAGTGCATGCTGGGATTGCAGGCGCATGCTACCACACATGGTTTCTATTAGGATTTAAGGCACAGAGACCTGAGGCCGTGGAGAGTCTGTGTGTGCGTGCTAAACCTACCTGTGGTTGGCCAACATGGAGAAGAGTATAGGAGATGCATCTTGGAAGAATGAGTCAGAGGAGTGGGGCTGAGAGGACAGAAGCATCTGTCCCTGTGTTGAGACTGCCACACTCTTATAACAGTGGAGATGAAGTGTCATCGTCAAACACAAGATGCTTAGCGTTGGGACTGTCTTTTTCCATTGGCAGTAAAGATCCATTTATGATATTAAGCAGGAAAGGATACTATCAGGATATTTTGGCTTTGCTTTTTTTTTTCCCCCTGCAATCAGGGGCACCCTAGGGACCTGGGCCGTTGTGGGTTTGGGTTTGTATTGCATTCTGCACCTGAGTTTTCCTTTGGCAATGACTTTCCATCACTGGTGTCTCTTCGTTGAAGTGACATTTGAAGATAAGAAGCGGGAGAACTTCGAGCGAGGCAATCTGGAGCTGGAGAAGCGCAGGCAGGCGCTCCTGGAGCAGCAGCGTAAAGAGCAGGAGCGGCTGGCGCAGCTGGAGCGCGCTGAGCAAGAGAGGAAGGAGCGCGAGCGCCAGGAGCAGGAGCGCAAGAGGCAGCTGGAGCTGGAGAAGCAGCTGGAGAAGCAGCGGGAGCTGGAGAGGCAGCGAGAGGAGGAGAGAAGGAAGGAGATCGAGAGGCGCGAGGTGAGCAGTGTGTGGTCGGCTCCCGGCCTGCCCTGGTGAGGTTTCATGTATCCACAGTTGCTCAGTCTTCATCATCTATTCCAGATGTGTCAGGACCCAGTGACCAGCCGTTCCCATCCACTCTCCTCCCAGTGCCCGGAATGCTAACTTACATACTGTCGTTATTCCCCTGTTGATAGAAGGGATGACTTCGGTGCCAGACCCGGATAGTGGAAGCCGATGCTTGTCTTTCTTGTCTGAGTGTATTGATACGCCTCTGTTCTCCCATGTGAGCCAGATATAAAGACAAGGTTTTCCTTATGATAAGAATGTTTTGTTAAGAGCTCTGACTGCTCTTGCAGAGGTCCAGGGTTCAATTCCCAGCACCTACATGGGCAGCTCACAACTATCTGTAGCTCACATTCTAGGGGATCTGGTACCTTCAAACATACATGCAAGCAAAACACCAATGCACATAAAATAAAAATAAAAGTAAATCACCTTCTAGTTAATGCTTTAGAAACAGTATGTAGTTGTTAGCAGCTTTGAGCTCAAGCAAATCTGTGCAGATACTAACAGGGTTTCATGTTCGTTTATTTGGTGCTGGGGATTGAACACAGCATGGCTAAGTACGTGTGGACATCAACTGTCCTTGAAGATACAGAGATGGCCCACTGCTCTGTCTCTCCTCCAGGGTGTGTCTCAGTATAGTATAATTTATATATATATATATGAGAGCTTGTCACACGAAGTGCCATGTGCCCTGCCCAGCAGTCGCTGCAGACTAGGTTGATACTTTGAAACTACAGCTTTTATGTTTAAGAAGAAAAATGCGTGATTGGGAAGGTGGGAATGCCAAGCTTTTAAAACTGGAGATATTGCCATAGGGTTTTTAATCACTGCGACAGAACAGCATGACCAAAAAGCAAGTTGGGGAGAGAAAGGGTTTGCTCAGCTCTTGTCCCCACATCACAGTTCATCTCCAGAGGAAGTCAGGGCAGGAACCTGGAGGCAGGAGCTGATCAGAGGCCATGGAAGTGTGCTGCTCTCTGGCTTGCTTGGCCCACCTTTTTATAGAACCCAGGACCACCAGTCCAGGGTTAGCACTACCCACCATGGGCTGGGCCCTCTCCCATTGGTCACGAATTGAGAAAAATGCCTTACAGCTGGATCTCATGGGGGCATTTCCTCAGCTGAGGCTCCTTCCTCTCAGATGGGTCAAGTTGACACAAAACCAGCCAGTACAGAGTGTGCCCAATGTGGAGATCTGAGTGTGAAATGCTTCCAGATTCAAAACTCCACTCAAATAGTTAAATATGGGTGGTTAACCAGTGAGGCCAAGCACATGCCTAGGGATGGTCTCCGTCATCATCTGGACAAGGAAACTGCAACTTCTCCTTCAACAGAAGAAAATCAAGTTTATTTGGTTTTGTCCTTGAGGATTTTAGTTTGATTTTATTAGACATAAAAATTCCCTTCCTCCTTGAGTCTGCAAACAAGGACACGTTTACTTAGCCCGCTGTGCTTCCTGGGAGCCGGAGGAAGGGCTGGAGTGGGAAGGGCTCTGTCTGTGTAAGGTAACTCAGAGCTGGTGTTATGTGAGCCCTGCAGTATACGACCTTTCACCTTTAGAACAAAGGGCTTACTAAGCATGTTTTAAAAAGCAACATTGCACGGTGTCAGAATTAAGAAATTAATAAGCTGTCTGTAATCACAGGCGGCAAAACGGGAACTCGAACGGCAGCGACAACTTGAATGGGAAAGGAACCGGAGACAGGAACTCCTGAATCAGAGGAACAAGGAACAGGAGGGCATCGTGGTCCTGAAGGCGAGGAGGAAGACTCTGGAGTTTGAGTTAGAAGCTCTGGTGAGCGCTGCTTGCCCTGGGGTCAGCCCAGCACTGGGGCGTTGACCTCACACTCACCCTGTCATTTTCCTTTATTGAAGAATGACAAAAAGCATCAGCTAGAAGGAAAACTTCAGGATATCAGGTGTCGACTGGCAACCCAGAGGCAAGAAATTGAGAGCACGAACAAGTCTAGAGAGCTGAGAATTGCTGAAATCACCCACTTACAGCAGCAGTTGCAGGTGGGTCCCATGCCGAGCTTGAATCACTCATTCAACAAAGGTTCACCATCGAGCATTCGTTAGGTGCTGGGGGCGGGGGTGGGGGTGCGTGGGGGGGGGGGGCAAGCACCTAGGTTGTGTCCTTGCCTGAAAGGGGCCTTTCAAGTAAACCCACAACTGTCTCCTAACACTGCGCTGGGCGGGGTCCCTGTGGGCCCAAGGCTGCAGGGAGAAGTGCTGAGACTAGAGGCTGCCTTGTGGGAGCTGCTCTCTGCAGGGGCAGTCACTCTCCGCCTAAGTACAGAAGGGGTGGGGGCCAGAACGGTTTGACATTTCAGTGTTTGTTGTTGATTTTTTTGTTTTGTTTTTTACTTAGAATATTTATAAACATACAATGAGTGTCCTAGGGGAGGAGCCCAGTCTAGACATGAAATTTATGTCTTACATGAATGACCTGAAAATAATTTTGTGATCTTTTTAGTGCATCTTTACTGTAATTGTCTTGTTAGGGTTTTACTGTTGTGAACAGACACCATGGCCAAGGCAAGTCTTATAAAGGATAACATCTAATTGAGCTGGCCTCATCTCAAACTAATTATTATTATCGTTAATTCAGTCTATTATCATCAAGGCGGGAGTATGGCAGCATCCAGGCAGGCATGGTGCAGGAGGAGCTGAGGGTTCTACATTTTCATCCAAAGGAAGCCAGGAACAGACTGGGCATCCTCAGGCAGCTAGGAGGAGGGTCTCCAAGCCCATCCCACAGGGACACACTTCCTCCAACAAGGCCACACCTTCTAATAGTGCCACTCCCTGGGCCAAGCACATGCAAACCATCATAGTAATTATTTCCCACTTGAGGCTTCATGTAAGTCTTCAAAGCATTTCAGAGTATAGTGGTAGATGGCAGGTTTTCAGATCAGGAATGCGCCACTTGGCGCCGTTGGAATATGGAGAGTGCCATAGAGGCTGAGTGCGAGGGGAGGAGGGATCTTGGAGTGGGAAATGTTTCAGCATAATTCAGGTCTGTGAAGGAGATGTTTAAGCAGAGATCTGAAAGTAACGATGGGCTGAGCTCTGGGGCTGTCTGGGGAGCAAGCTCAAGGCAAGGGAAGAGCATGACTGTCCGGGGGTGTCCCAGGCTGTGGGAGGTGAGTTACAGAACCAAGACCACTGGCTGAAGCAGGTGGGAACCGGTCACGAGGGTCGTGCTGCCAGTTGGCCTTACTTAGATAACTGCAGTAAATTCGGGGATCAAGGGTTTCCATAGGGTTGTGAGAGTCCTGGCCTAGCTGACTAGGCGGGTACAGTGGAGTGCCTAGCTGCCTAGGCGGGTACAGTGGAGTGCCTAGCTGACTAGGCGGGTACAGTGGAGTGCCAGAGCATCTCTCTGCCTCCATCTTGCTGCCTTTCTGTCGGATGCTGGCGTTATCCAGGTGTCCTTCTCTCGGCATGTTAGCTAAAGGGTGTATTCATGTTGAGTAAGTAAGTATGTTCCTTTTTCTCTCTAGGTAGCATTCCACCATTTACCCAGTTTTAGAGTTAAAAACATTTTTCTACGTTTTTACTTATTATGGAGGTTGTCAGCCTGGCGAGTCTTCACCGGCTGAGCTATCATGCTGGCTCCAGTTTGGGAGAATGGATGTGCAGGTCTTGTATGGAGATGTTTTGTTGCCCTTGGGCAAACTTTCCGCCGTGAGTTGCTACTCGTGAGCTCGTTGAGCAGCCGTCGTGGTGTTTGTTGGTTTACTCTCTAGGCGAGCGGTGTGGTTGTTCATCATCCCCCGGCAGCTGATACTCTGAGCTTTACCTCTTCAAGTGGGGACACAGCACTGTCTGTGGCTTTGGTTTGCGCCTCTGCATTTGGGTGCTCGTTGGCACGTCTTGTTTTGTTGAAGCATTTGAACAAATATTTGGTCCATTTTTATTGGATTGAAGAATGTTGAGTTCCTTACATTTTTTCCTATCAGCAAGCCATATCTCAGATAACTTGTTTTGCTGATGTATGACATTTTCAATCCTAGACTTCACTTTCTCTCTTCGATTGTGGTGTTTTGTTTGGTCACTGTTTGAGATAGGATCTTGCCAGAACCTTGCCCTGTATCCCTGGCTGGTCTGAAACTCTGTAGGCCAGGCCTGCTTAGTGCCTGGGGCTCTGCTCTCCAAGTACTGATTCACAAGCATGCGCCTACAGGCCCACCGGCTTAATCATTTTGTGATGTTTTTCTAAGGGCAGATGTTTTATGTTTGATAAGGTCTAGTCTGCTAATTTTTCCTTTGGTTCTAAGAAATTATGAGATAAGTACATTCTCTGTGCTGTCTTTGAGCTGTTTCTTGTGGTTAGGTCCCAATCCACTTCAAGTTGATATTACATGCAGGTGAGGACGAGGGTTAAGACTGGTCTTTTTTCCATATAGATAGATACTCGGCACCATTGGCTGACAACTCCCCTTGAAGTTCCTTGATAGCTGCTGAAAGTTAATTGAATATTATCTTATGTCTAGTCATAAGCCTTTACATTTCCAAATGTAGGAATAGCTTCTTGGGTTTTGTTTTAAATTTTTAAAAAAAATCCACACTTATGTTGAAATTTCATTGCATTTATAGCATAATCTGACTAGATTTGTCATTTTAGCAATATCAAATCACATGGCCTCGTCTTTGGGTCATTGCAGACTGCAGCAGGGCCTTTAGTTTTCAGTGCACCCATGTTAATCTGTAAGATTTCCTCTTCTAGCCTGGTTTCTTTTGTGCTTTCCTTTTTTTCTTTTGTTTTCAATCTTACTACATTGAACAGGACCTCTAGTATATATATATTGTTATATACATACAGTATATATATTTTAGTGTGTGCATACATATGTATACACACACACATATATATATGTTCTTTCTGTATATATGTTATATAAGAAGTGAAGGTTCGTCTTAGGCCTCATGGATGGGTGGCTAGTTGGTCCCTTGTTTTGTTTGCCATCTATTGAGGTGACAGGTTTCTTCCCTCTATTTTGTCAATAGAGTGATTGAATTTTGAACATTTGAACAGGGGCCCTTTCCTGACTAAGCACACGTAGTCACAGTATATAATTTATAAACATTTTATTAGGTTCTCTTTGCTATTGTTTGATCAGGGGTCTCTCATGCACATTCATGGAGATATTGATTGATTGGTAGTTTTCTTGTGAATGTCCTCATCTAGTTTTGGTATCAGGTTAATACAGACCTCAGAACATAAATTGGTATTGAGTTTTCTTCCCCCTACACTCTAGAAATGTTGATGTTGAAACATTTTGGTGACAATCAGTAGTGAAGGCTCTGGGGTTTCTTTGTTGCGTGACTTTTTAATTGGAAACCGTATTCAAGCTGGATGGTGGCACAGGCCTTTAATCTCAGTTCTAGAGAGGCAGAGGCAGGTTCGAGGCCAGCCTGGTTCTACAAAGCAAGTTTCCAGACAACCAGGGCTGCACAGAGAAACCCTGTCTCAGAAAACCAAGAAAAGGGAGAAAAAAAAAAAGTAAGAAAATTGTATTCAGTAGATAATAAGGCTATTAAAACTTTCAGTTTCTTCTTGAGCCTTCTCAATAATGTATATTTTAATTAGCTTGTTCAATTATCTAAATGATCAATATATACTTAGAGTTGTCAGTCTGTAATGTCTGTAGTGGTATCTGTCTTCATTGCCTCTCACTCTCTTCCACTAGCTCAGCTACTCTTCCTGCCTCTCCCCAGCCTCCCTGCTCCCTCCTCCTGCCTCTCCCCAGCCTCCCTGCTCCCTCCTCCTGCCTCTCTCCAGCCTCCCTCCTCTCCTTCCTGCTCCCATTTGTGCCTTTCTCCACTGATTTGATCCACTGATCAATCAGGAAGCTTATTGGTTTTATTGTTTTCTTTCCTTCCCTCCCTCCCTCCCTCCCTCCGCCCTTCCCTGCCTCCCTCGGTTTGGTTTGGTTTGGTTTGGTTTGGTTTGGTTTGGTTTGGTTTGGTTTGGTTTGGTTTGGTTCTAGACATTTTCCCTCTGTATCTTTGGCTGCCCTCGCTCCTCCTGTGCGTTAGCACTCTCACTTTGCAGTCAGTCCTGGCGCTCTGGGTATTGATGTGACCTATTGGAGAAACTTGGAGCATACTTTTTTTAAAGATTTACTTTACTTCTGTGTGTCTGTGTATATCTGTGTCTCTGGGTATGTGTTGTGTATGGGTATGGGTCTATGGGTCTCTGTATCTCTGTGTGTCTAGGCATATGTCTGTGTGTTTGTGTGTCCGTGTCTGTGTGTTTGTGTGTCTCTGTGTCTGTGTCTGGGTGTGTGTCTGTGTGTTTGTAAGTCTCTGTGTTTGGTTGTGGATATGTGCCCATGGCTATGGAGTAGTGCTGAATCCTGGGTCCTTTGTGAAAACAGCCCTGCTCCTAACCCCTGAGCCATGCCCAGCCTGGGCTATGCATTTGAAAGTGACATTTACATGGGGGACATCTCAGTGGGTAGAAAATGGAGCAGGTTCCTCCTGATGGGGGTTTGAAAGAGGCCTTGAAACCACTGAGTGGGCTTTGCTTTCCAGGACAAAGGTCCGCTGTGTGTTTTGTTTTGTGAAAGTCTGCTGTGGGCCACTCATAGCCTAAGGGGTCTGTGAATCCCTTCTGTTGAGTTAACCTCCTACCATGCAGGCCTAGCACACAGTTCATTCTGCAAATGCCAAGGCATGTCTACAAGTGGGTGCCAGAGAGACTGGATCTGGGCTTCTACAGGAAATTCCTAAGTAAGGCATTTTATTTTCTCACTAAGGTAAAAATAAATGTCAAGTAAACCAGCAAGGCTGCCAGCTTACTAAAGTGACTACCAGATCGTTTCAGCTGAAATTCAACAAATACTGTGCTTGGCACGTTAGCCACTGAAATTCCAAATAGCCTTCCTTATGTAGTTTGGTTTCAACTTTTTTCTTGTGCTACCTTAAAAAAAAAAGGGAAAAAAATAAAAAATCAGAAAAAGAGGTTGGTTCAAGGCTCTTACGTTTAAAATTACTGTATGATGGCAAACCATAGGTAGCATCTAGGACTCTGGTTATGACAAATGTCCTTCTGAGTTCTGTGTCTGACTTCAGGCATGAACTCAGCCTCAGTTCAAGCTAGTGAGTATCCCACGCAGAGCAGAGCCGAGCAGAGGCTAACCCCAGCAGCACAGACCCTGCAGCCAAGTCATGGCCTTTGTGCTGCATCTCTGCAATCAAGAGAGCGGGAGTCTCTTTCATTTCTTAAAGCTTATAAATGTGCAGTATGTCACGCCCACATCAGCAGTACCAACGGCTCTGTAACTATCCTATCCCCATCCTAGGGAACATGGCAGGGCAGTGTGCAAAAGATGCCGGTGAGGTGGGAAGTGGCAGGGGAAGGGCCCTGGGGTCTCAGGGCCCTCACTCACTGTGTTTCCTTCCCTCCCTCTCCCCCAGGAATCTCAGCAAATGCTTGGCAGACTTATTCCAGAGAAACAGATACTCAGTGACCAATTAAAGCAGGTCCAGGGGAACAGTTTGCACAGTAGGTGTCTTATTTATTTGCATGTTTTATTTGTTCTGTTGATACATGGTCCCTGGTGCTGGAAGGTGCTTTCTTTGCAGAGGTGACTTTTCCTCCAGTGCTGACTCACTGGGTAGTGCTCCTCCCGTCCCTGCCTCCCCTTTCCCACAACAATTCCCTTCAGTGGCAGGAAAGCTGAACATGTTCCTCACTGTTAGCTAAAGTTCTCCTGACTTGTGTGCTCTTCTGAAAACAGGAGATTCGCTTCTTACCCTCAAAAGAGCCTTGGAAGCGAAGGAGCTGGTCCGGCAGCAGCTTCGAGAGCAGCTGGACGAGGTGGAGAGGGAGACCAGGTCAAAGCTGCAGGAGATCGATGTTTTCAACAACCAGCTGAAGGTGACTCCTGGGTGCAGTGTGGCCCCTTTACTTGTGCGGGAAGATTCATTGCACAGGCTTATGAGCAGTAGTTCAGGGCTCCTGTACAACGATGTCGTGGTACCCCCCAGTTGTGCTTACCTTCTCTGAGGTCTGTACGCTAGCCCGTGTTAGGGCCCTGCCCCTGCTCCCAGGACAGTTTTACACTTTCTTTTTTCTTTGCCGGTTTATAAGCACATTACACCCAAAAGCAAGGCCTTCTCTTTTGTGTGTTCATTGAGGATTACGCAGATGCATTTCTGTTTTATAACTGAGATTTTCCTGCCACTCCTTAAAGATCATGCTTAAATATAGACCTGTTTTATATCCGTTTATTTTAAAAACACCTTTCAGCTTTATTAGTTCATGGGGTCATAGCTCTTGTCTCTGGCGCAGCTGTGGATAGTATTGTCACACTGCACAGTAATTCAGGGAAATAAAACACACACAAATTTATTTATACACACACACACTCACACAAGCCTCTCTCTGATATGGTGTTTCATGTTTTAATAATGTTAACTCAAGCTTGGCATAGTGGCACATGCCTTAAATCCCAGTACTTGGGAGGCTGAGGCCAGTGGCTCTCTCTCTGAGTTCAGGGATAGCCTGGTCTAAATAATGAGTTTCAGGACAGCCAGGGCTACATAATGAGATCCTTTTTCATAAATATATGATAGAGATAGATAGATGGATGGATGGATAGATAGGTGGGTAGGTGGGTGGATGGATGGATGGATGGATGGATGGATGGATGAGACACTGGATATTACGTTACACTCCAAAATATTCACTTCAGTTTTCTAACCTTAAAATTCCTTATAATTTACTACATATGGCCCATTTACCTTCTGATACTTAGAAATAAAATCCCTTTACTACTAAAAGAAAATTTTAAATTAGAAAGCATATTTGAGGGTCCCGCCCCCTTTGGATTGAGTCAACGCCAGACTGTCTAGACATCCAAGTTAAAGTATGTGTGCAGCTCTTTCAGCTTTGGGGAATGAAGTTGCTCAAATGTACAGTTCCGGGAAAGTGCTCGCCCTTGGGGAGTGCTATGTAGTAATGTGTATTTCTCTTCTTCCTGTTTGCTTCGTGCGTACGTGTGTGGGTGTCATATCAGTATTGGAGGTACATCTCTGAGTTCTCTATCCCCAAGTACAATAAAAAATGTTCATGTTTGTTCTCATTGTAAACTCACCGCTGTTTTAAGCAAAAGGAATTTAACATGGAAACAACTTCCCAGTGTTTTCAAGTAATTCCTAGGAATGTAAACCACTGAGTGCCATTGGCTTTGAACACAGAAGGAGCACAGCTTTTGCCTCGATGATTAGTGTTCTACAAGTTTGGCCTACGACTCAGTTCAGATGTTAGGAAAAGATGCTCAGACCAGGCTTTGGACTGATGCTCAGATCTGTGGGTTAAATGACGTTGGCCCTTGTTGCTGTTGCGGTCGCTGCAGACACCATGAGATGGGTTGAGTCGCTCTCGTGACTAATTAGTGTGACTGACTGCTCTGCGTGTGGTATCAGAGGTTCTTATTCAAAGGCAAATTTTAGCTACACACACACACACACACACACACACACACACACACACACACACACACACACACTGGCCCTTTCCCAAATAGGCTTTTGAAATTATAACATTTCTTTCTGCTTTTTACATTCTTATTTTGGTTTCCTATTAGTGGTAAAGTTCATATGGCAACTACAAATCATAGCTGTGTTGTCCATCCCTTAGCGTCCACTTACGGAGTCTAGTGAAAGCATTGTGTTGGCTGAGGTTTGTTTTTTCTGGAATTCCTCTGAAACCTGTGGAAACCAAAACAGAAATGAGACAACTGAGAGACTGAGTTAGCACTTAGTTTCTCTGTGGTCTCCTGCTGTTTTTCTTTATGTCCTCCACGTGGAAAGTACAAGGCATTCCCCCCCTGACTTTATAGCATATGTTCAATAGCAACCATAATTTCTTGTAGGAATTAGACCAGAAGGAGCCTTGGCCCAACCCTTAGTGTTTAAGTCCCTCCGCAGACAGCAGTGCTTCCGGGGCATCTGCACAAAGCTGTAAGATTTACTCTCCCTTTCCCAGAGCGGTGCAATGCTGATGCCCAGTCACCCACACTAGAGCAGCTATTGTATTCTCACAGGGAGCCCAGACAGTAAGTTAGCGTTAGGCAGATTTATTTCATGTTCACGAAGGTTATGCGTACACAGGCAAGAAGACAAAGCCGTTGACTGCCTGGCTACTAACAAAGCTTTAAAGTGAGTTGCCTAGGACCCCAAGTCCATGGGAAGTAGTTGCCCCAGGTGAGGGGGTGGGGTCGGGTGAGGACCACCGTCCAGGCTCTGTCACTCCTTGGCTTCACGTGTACTCAAACCTGGCTTGGTTTTGTAGATATAAACCATTTTGTTTTGACTGAGACAGTGAAGACTAAGGATTTTTTTTTGTCTTTTTATACACACATAATCACAGAATCTAATTTTATTCTTTTCCCTAGATTCATTCTTCCTCTGAAGGTTTTACCCATTTTCTTATTTTAGGTAGAATTACGTTTTTTATCTTCTCTATCTGACAAGCTTTGATGGAAAGTCATGTTTTTTATCTAAAATGAGAACAGAGCCTTGCTGTAGGCAGACAGCAGGCCTTTGTTTCATATTAGAACCAGAGTATTAAAACTTGTAGCAATAGCTCAATACTTTGAGCATTTTGCCTACCACGCACGAGGCCATGGGTTCAATCCCACTGCAAAATAAATGATAAGTTAGCATACTTAGAATCACAACACTGCTGGCAACTTTGGGTTTAATACATAACCTCAAATCCACAACCTTTACCCTTCACTCTGCTGTCTTAGAAATGTGAGACTCTTTGTTCCCTTCCACAGAGGCTGTGTTCCATGCATTTAGACACATACCTTATCAGTATGGTGTTACATACTTCAAAGAATCTCCAGGGATGGAGACAACTCTAGCCAGTGGTAGCGTGAGCAAGGCTGTGGTTCACCCCTGTTCCCACACGGCCTCCACAGAGGTCTCAGGATGTGCCTAGTTCTGCATTGCCCCCCAAGCCAAGAATCTCACTATAGCACTTAGACTTTGCTATTGTTTTATAAAGTAGAGTTGAGGAGGCAGACATATAGTACCCTGACATACAGGGCTCCTTCCTGTGCTGGAGATTCCTGACTTGACTTACCTAAAATCGAGACTCAAAAGATTTGATGGGAACTCTAAAAATTAGCCTCTGGATGGAGTCAGGTGAACCATCTAACCATTATACTAGCCAAGAGCAGATTTTGATAGTGAGTATTGCTACCAAATTACTATTAGTTCGTTCTCTCTCTCTCTCTCTCTTTCTCTCTCTCTCATTTATTTGTATATTTATTTGTTTTTAGAGACAGGGTCTCTTTGTGTAGCCCTGATTGTCCGAGAACTCACTATGTCCTGCCTCTGCCTCTGCCTCTGCCTCTGACGTGCTGGGATTTAAGGCATGCACCACACCACTATGCCCATCTAAATTACTACTATTTAGCATCTTCATTCAATGACCAAATATATTTACCATAAATTTGTTCATAAAATGTGTCTTACGTACAACCAACACATCTCAAACTCATGCTCTTGAAATGTCAGTTTAAACTTTTTAATCTGTAGCTTTTTTGTTACATCTCATTTTACAGAAAGTCAGGTTTCAGCTTTTTTAGACAAGCTGAGTTGTCTAAAGGGCACGTAGGGGCATGCTGTAACTCCTGGGGCTCTGTAGCTTACAGTGCTGACAGATACAGAAGTTCTGCAGTGTCAGATGACACCGTGAAGAAGCCTTCCTGGGGCCTCTCTTGTCCTTGGCAATGGTGGTAGCTTCTGGAAATAGTTCTTCTTGGCACTGACAGTGTAATATTCAAATATTTTGACAATAATGTTGGAGCTGTAGAGATGGCTCAGCGGTTAAGAGCTCTGACTCTTCCAGAGGTCATGAGTTCAATTCCCAGCACCCACATGGTGGCTCACAACCATCTGTAAAAGGGATCCGATGCCCTCTTCTGGTGTGTCTTAAGAGAGCTACAGTGTATTCGTATAAATAAAATAAATCTTTAAAAACAAACAAACAAACCAATAATGTTGAATAGTCACATAAAGCATAGTGTATAAAACTGTGCCGTGTACTAAATGCCAAGAACCCAAGCACTCAAAGGGGTGAGGTCTGTGCCTCTCCCCAGAGCTTGAGTCTTTGTTGGTTCCTGTCTCCTGGCTGTGTGCTGCTGGACACATCCAAAGATTGGAACGTTTGAGGATTTCTCCTTCCTGTCGGTGGCAATGGAGGAGGCAGTGCCTTACGGTCCCCTCGGTTGCATCATCACCAGGTCTCCATGCCCTACTCAAATCTCCCTCAGGCTCAGAACGATGGCCACCTTCAGCTATGAGCTTCAGTCTCCCCTCCAGAGGAGAGCCCAGGCCCTGAGAGAGTGTGACCAGGAGGAACTAAGTCATGGTGCTCTTGAGTGAGCGGGACACTTGCTTTTTCCTCGCAGCGAGTTGTGTGTGGGAAGGGGTAAATGACTGAGTCAAAAGCTGGACAAGGCATTGTAGTCCCTATAGTCAGTCATTAAGTTTGCCAGTATAAAGGTGTACAAGGAGGGGGTAGTTATGTCTGTATTTTCCAGCACACATGGGCAGTTATGATTGGTATGTTATTCCAAAAGTGGACAGCAACTTTGTTAGTGAAATCTGAATATTTAGGGAAGATTCCGAATGAAGACTCATGGTCCATAATATGCTCATGAAATCTGGCTTCTTACATCAAGTGCAAGACCAGTAGAGACTCCGGCTGCGGTGATGGCCAGGAGCCGGGTGGACGCTGAGGTGAGAGCCCAGTTGGTCGCCGAAGACAAGGTTGCTCGCCTAACTGAGGCTTGCATGCTCTCGGTTTTGGACACTGGCCCTCATGGGCAGCTCATTCCATGTGAAGGCAGTGAGAGGCAGAGTGTTAGCAGGAGGGGAGGCTAGAGAAGGAGTACAGAGCAGAAAGAGGAGCCAGGACAGATGCATGCAGAGGGAAACTGACCCAGAGAGGGGAGCTGGAGACAGCAGGAGAAAGCGCACATAGCAGCAGTGCCTCCGTGATGGACAGACGTCCGTCTGCCTCAAGTTTGCTACCTCGCTCTGCTCAACATGAGATTTTATTCTTATTTCTGCCTAGAATAATAAAGTCCTTTAACTGATTCCTTGTGATTGTGGACACTTCATCTAGAATCCTAGAGTATGAGCCAGTTGATAAACTACTCCCCAGATGTAAAGTGGACAGCAAGTGGTTCATACCAGATGGCACATCACACCAGGAGGCTGATTGGTTGCTTTGGGGTTTGTTTGGTTTTTGTTTGTTTGTTTTGGTAAAATGTGGGCTTTTCTATGTAAGGTTGGAAAAACATTTAATAAAAGGTTATCAAAGAAAAGGACAAAGACAGTCTCCTGGAAGGTTTTTTTCTCTTCTGTATCATTTACCCAACAACTTTGTGTTTTAGAACTGGCATGCTATAGTAGGTGGCACACTGTAGTAGGTGGCACTCTGTGGTGTCATGCTGTAGCAGGTGACATGCTGTGGTAGGTGGCACACTGTAGTTGGTGGCATCTCCTCTATGATGGCATATTTCCTTGTGTATAAAGCTGAGACAGTTGGGGAATTCCGATTTTTAGGAGAATCTAGAGTCCGTGTTCTTTCTATGGGAACAGCAGAGTATTCTAAGCTTGCTGGTAGAGAAAGGGTGGGGTCAGACACCGCCCAGAGGCAGACAGTGTTGGTGCTACTTGGTGAGTGTTGACTTTGGTTTTGAAAGAATGTTTTGAACATGTTTTACAAACACTAATATGAACCTTCTTAGAATTTAGATAGCAAATTGAACATATTTATGCTCTTCCTACCTTTAGTATGTCCCTTGAATAAACTTTATAATTGGAGTTAAATAGAATGTCCGTTTTCTTTGACTTTGTACATTTTTATATCTTGAAATAATTCTTTTTATATTTCCATGAGATATATTTCTATGTTTTCTAGATTCATTAACTTGCTTTCTCTTTTGTTTGTTTTATCACTTAATTGGAAAATATTATTGTATCTTAAAACTCAGAGGGTCAGCAAGTTGGCTCAGTGATAATAAAAAGAGTTTAGTCCTAGGAACCCAAGTGACAGAAACAGAAAACCTGCTTCCAAGAGTTGTCCTCTGAGCTCCAAATACTGCACGAGTGTGCGTACACACACACACACACAGACACGTGTTCACATACTCTCCCTCTCCCTGCCCCCCCAATCAGTAGATAATTAAAAGACAAAAATACAAATAAAACAAATACCTGGAATTTCTTATCTTACTGCCCAGATTCGTTTCCTATGAGATTAATAGTAATAAAGTGCCAGGCAGTGGTGGTACACACCTTTAATCCCAGCACTCGGGAGGCAGAGGCCAGCCTAGTCTACAGAATGAATTCCAGGACAGCCAGGGCTACACAGAGAAACCCTGTCTTGAAGAAAACAAACAACAACAACAAATAGTAATAAAGCTCTTTAGATTTGTGGCATCAAGTTCAGGAAATCCCAGTCAGTAGTCTAAGTATGTTTTTGCTGTTTATCTCCAAAGGACAACCTAAGGCACAAACAAAAAGCAAAAGTCTTCATTTGTCAAACATAGCGCTGATTTTTTTTCTTCTGTCTGGTGCCAGCCAGGGCTACACAGAGCCTGTTTGAAAACCAAACAGTAACTAAAAGGTTATTTCAAGCCATTTGTGTTGCATGTTCCTGTTTTAGCAGCTACTCATCAGTTTGAGGCTGGAGTTCAGAGCCAGCCTGGACAGTATAGCCAGCCATTCGGAAGTCCAAGATCACCTCCAAGTACATAGTGAATCTGAGGTTACCTAAGACCTTGCTTCCAACCCCTCCCCACCCACCAAAAGAACTGTGGGTCATGACCCTTTCACAAGTGGTTGCCGAAGACCATTGGGAAACACAGATATTTACATTCATAAAAGTAGTAAAATTACAGTTATGATGTAGCAACAAAAATAATTCATGGTTGGGGTCCACAAGATGAGGAACTGTATAAAGGGTCCCAGCAAGAGGAAGGTTGAGAACCACTGTCTCACAATTAGGAATACTAATTTTTTTTGGAATCCGAAAGGGGAATCCAAAGGGGGGAAAAAAAGTTCAGAATGCGAGCGAGCCTGCTCAAGTGGCCTCCGTCCTTGAAGTCTTTTGTGCATCTCAGCAGTGTTTGAAATAAACTTGGATGAAATAAAGCATAGAAAACCCGCCATTTTCCACAAGATAACGGCCGCCCAAGAACCTTAGGCGGAAAATTCCAAAGATTGCCAACACTCACATGAACCTCAAAGCCCTCTGTGACCCCAGTCCCAGAGCGTTCCCTGCTCTCTCCTGGCCTCCAAAAGTACCAGGTGTGCACATGGTTTACAGACTTGCTTACAGGAAAAACACTCATACTACATAGAGTGAAATTATTTAAAAACCAAGGTAGAAGGCTCTATAGAAACAACACCCAAGGTCAGACGCTGTCCTCCACACACCCGCACATACATACGTTCATACCCACACATCTTCCTGCCTGTACGAGCATACCCTGCAAATAAATAAAATAATGCAATCAGTTTCCCGAACGTCTGATTTTTTTTTTCCTCTTTGCCTCCTTAGCATGGCAAAAGTGGGGAGGACTGTACTGTTGATAATTGATTTTTTTTAATTGAATAAAACTTTCCATGACTTATGCCCTTTGATAAGGTCTCTTTACTGAGCTAGTGATGGATAAGCCCGCCTCTAGCTATGTGTCCTGACTAGATCCTGGCCCATTCCTCAGGACACTAGAGCTTGATTTTGCGTCATTGCCACAATTCTTCCTTTTGCACAGTGACACTTTGCTTTAGTCAAGAGCAAATTAATTGATCGCCTGTTTTTGAAACACCAGCTCTAAATTCATAAGCAGATCATCTCTTTATGTTATTAGGGATTATTATTTTTCATTACAAATGAACACGGAAGCCAGCATGGCTGGACTTTTGACGTAATGCTATTAGGTTGTAACAGCCCACAGCATTCCAGTTAAGAAGGCAATGAAAAATGGAATTATTTTCCCCACCCAGAGTTGACGTTCTCTTCTCCATACCAGCTTCAGTCAGTGAGGACAGGGGCCTAGGCCATTACTTCCCAGTGGCCATTCTTGGCGCCTCTGTCCCCTCTCTAGCTCAGCCCCTGACCTAGGCATTCTTCCTTAACCCAGCAGCTACGTACCCAGGGCTGCGGCTTCA
The DNA here is from genome assembly GCA_036184795.1 of Tokudaia tokunoshimensis. NCBI lineage: Eukaryota > Metazoa > Chordata > Mammalia > Rodentia > Muridae > Tokudaia > Tokudaia tokunoshimensis. Next base: position 78,738,443 of record BTHU01000015.1, read on the forward strand.
GGAGCCGGCCTAGCTAAGCTCTCCAGGCATGTCCTGCCCAGGTCTCTGAAGTGCCTCCCGCTCTCCATCACCCATTTCCAGTTCAGCTTCTTATATTCTTGTTACCTTTCAAGGGTCTCATGTACGCTAGACAGCCGTGTTACCAAACCACAACCCAGCCTAACATGGTTTTTCATATTTTTATGTTCTTATACTCCTGATCTTAAATATTCTGTTGGTTTTCAGTAGGCTGGCAGGGAAAACACCATTATTTCTCGGGGTTGCTATAAAATAAGGAAATCAGATCCAGAGAGATCGCTAGGAACGGTCAGCAGCTTCATACAGGGATTTGTGAGAATAGAAGCTCTCCAATAGTTGTGATTTGAAGAAAAATAAACCCCACAGTGTGTGTTGGGGCAGGGTGAAAGCTCACAGAGACTATCAAATCTGTGGACTCAAGTCTCAAAGAGCTGAGCTTTTAACAGTGTGTGTTTGTGTGTATTTGATGTGGATTATTTATAGTAGCTATAGTTTTATTTATAAATCACCATAAGACTAGTTGCCTTCCAGTACTGTTAAGTTTTTCCCAGTGTAGTTCCCCCCACTGCCCCTCACAAACAAGGGCCTTTCAAACAGGTTCTGGAGGCAAGGGAGTGGGGAGGAGGAGCATAACTCAATCTTAGAACACTTGCCTAGTGTATGCAAGGTCTCCGACTCCATCCCCAGCCCTGGGAATAAGTAAATGTCATGGGAAATGACATACTGTGTTGTGGCCTGCTAGGACATAATCTGGGACAATAACTGGTGATCAGTCATGTCAAAATGTAGTGAATTCAATTTCTAAGTGAACATCTTGTCAACCCTGAAAGTCACCTGCCAAACACCCAGGGCTTGGCCACTGCTCCTGAACAGTTCATGTTCGTCTTCTCTGATCCTCCATAAACTGTCCTGATTCCTTCTAGGAACTAAGAGAAATACATAGTAAGCAGCAACTCCAGAAGCAGCGGTCCATCGAGGCAGAGCGACTCAAACAGAAAGAGCAGGAGAGGAAGAGCCTGGAGTTAGAAAAGCAAAAGGAAGAAGCTCAGAGGTGAGTGGCCCAGGGCCTGTGGGCCTCGCTCTTCAAGTGGTTACTGTACTGGAAAAGTCGCCTCCCTTCCTTCATGTGTGTGGAGGCCAACAGACAAATTTAAACAGTACTGTTTAAATCTCTGCTTATGTCCGTACACCACCGCCTAAAGTTTTTGGTTAGTTCCCAGTGCTCTCCTGTGTAGACAATAGAAGTAGACAAGAAAATTGGGACACTTGGTTAGTTCATTTGCATGCCAATGACCAAAAGAGATTTCCAGTTCACAGCCTCCTAATAACAGAGATGGTCTAAGAGCAAGGTTTGAAAGCAAAGCCCCAGTCTACTGCCACAAGCTTCTCCAGATCGCCAGGAATGCGCCTCTCTGCCTCCTCTCTTGTTTATTGCGACTGCAAATTAAACTGGAGTACAAAAGGTGGAGATCGGCCACCACTGCCCGGAACACAAGCACACTTTTGTTTGTTTCTGTTTGGATATTTGTGCCCGTTTTGTACCTTTTCCATTGTAGAAATTTGTTTGCTACCTTTTAGTTCATGGGTTTGTGCTATTTGAAATTCAATTAATTTAGAGTCCAGGAAACTATAATGACTAATGTCCCAGGGAGGTGCTACAAACTATAAAAACGGGTATTGAAATTATTTAATTATTTCCCCTTACAGTGGGGTACACTGTATATGTTGACTGCAGCAAACTCGCCTTTTTTTTTTTAACTGTTATAGGGTGTGTGTGTGTGTGTGTGTGTGTGTGTGTATTCACACAGGCTTGGGTTACTATGCACTTGTGGAAGTCAGAGAACATCTTTCAGGAGTGGGTTCTCTTCTACCACGTAGGTTCTTCAGATCAAACTTCTCAGACTTGGATGCAACTGTCTTTATCAACTGAGCCATCTCCCTGGCCCCCGATTGTCATTATAGTTTATGAAATACTTTTATTACTAATGTTGCATAAAACTGTACCCTTACAGTGTGTAAGTAAACTGAAAATGTAATGTAGAAAATACTACTCTACAAATAGAATATGTGATACATATTCTTACTGTATAGGTAAATAGTACCTAAAACTTAACTTAAGAAATCTTACTTTCTTACCCTCTAATAAATGTACTTGGATGCTTTTTTTTTTTTTTTTTGGACAGGTGGGTATTTTGACAGTTTCCCTATATCCTTGACTGTCCTGGAACTCACTGTGTAGACCAGATAGGCCTCTAGAGTACTAGAATTAAAGACAAGCCCAATATACAGCCTTTTTATGCTTTTTAGAAAACATTATATGGGGCTGGAGAGATGACTCAGAGGTTAATAACAATGGCTATTCTTCCAGAGGGCTAGGGTTCGATTCCCAGCACCCACCTGGCAACTCAGAACTGTCTCTACTGTCTATAACTCCAGTTCCAGGGGATCTGATGCCCTCATGTAGATATACATGCAGTCTTTAAAACACCCGTCAGTGCTCATAAAATAAAAATAATTTAAAAAGAAAATGAAAGAAAAAGACATGTGCACTAGCTTTTCTGACTGCATGTCCCTCTGTGTACCGTGAATGTTGTGCCCTCAGGCCAGGAGAGGGCAGTGGACCCTGTCACTCTGGGGTCACAGATGGTAGTAAGCTGTCGTGTGGGTGCTGGGAACCAAGAGTTGTGCAAGAAGAGCAAGTACTCTTAACCCCTGCACCATCTCGCCAGCCCCCCGTGTCAGTTAATCTGTTTCACCATCAGGTTTGGGAGCCAAGCGTATGCATGTGAGTGTGGTGAGTCCTGCCCGGGGAGGATCTGTGAGAATCTCTACTCATACTCTACTCACGCTCTCACAGAAGCAGTGTCTAGGCACGGCATGTTGGCTAGTGTCACTTTCCTAAAGTGTATGTTCATCTGTGCTCTGTGGCTCCCAATCAGTTATATCGATTACTATCATTAATATCAATTGAGATGTACTTCTTAGTCTTGTAGCTACTTTATGAAATATATCACAATTTTCTTTGTGTGTGTGTGTGTCGGGGGTGGGGGGGTAAATCATGCAATTTCATTTTGCCCAGTCAGAGCTCAGAGAACCCGTTTTGTGGGTTCCATTATCTGTGAAGAGCTACCCACATCCCCTTGATGTTTAGCAGCTCTGCCTAGAGGGAGGCCTTTTTGTTGAGGGGTGATGGGGGAAGACTGTTGAGTCAGAGTTGCTTCCTCGCTGCAATCAAGTATCTTTGTTGGCAGACGAGTTCAGGAAAGGGACAAACAGTGGCTGGAGCACGTGCAGCAGGAGGAGCCGCCACGCCCTCGGAAATCCCACGAGGAGGACAAACTGAAAAGGGAAGATAGTGTCAGGAAGAAGGAAGTGGAAGAGAGAGCCAGGCCGGAAGTGCAAGATAAGCAGAGCCGGCTTTATCATCCTCATCAGGAGCCAGCGAAGCCGGCTGTCCAGGCACCCTGGTCTACCACAGGTATCCGAAGGGGCCGGGGCGCCAGGCTCTGTCACTGCACCTCCGTATGTATGTGTGTAAAGCAGACAGTGTCATCTCCCCCAAGAGTCTCTGAGCAGTGTCTGTGCCTAATCACCATCTGCCTTGACTGCGGGTTTCTGGGGACAGGTTCTCACTCTGTAGACCAGGCTGGCCTCAGACTCAGAAATCTGCCTGCCTCTGCCTCTGCCTCCTGAGTGCTGGGATGAAGGCATGTGCTACCGTGAGCTAGCTTGCGTTCATTAATAGGGCTGAGATGTCTGTCTCTGTCTGGACTCTGTAGCTCTTTACTACCCAGGTGTGCACAGGTAGCCCCTCTGATATCCAGGAGCCTCTGCAGGCCGGATCCGCGTGACATGAACCCTATTTGTATATATGTGACAAACGCTAAACTCGACATTTTGTGGGGGGGGAAATCACTTTAACTGTTTCTCTAGTTTGATATTTTCCCCTGAAGTTGCTGAGCTATGTCAACTTTTTTTTTTTAATCTATACTGGGTTTTGTGCCTTTCGAAAAGTGTAAATCTAGGTTTTGCACTTTCAATACAACTTGCCTCTTTTAAAAAGTAAGTAAGTAAAAGGCTGACCTTAACTAATAAAAGCTGTCCTTAGATAATCTCAGCTGCAAGCTAAAATGTATTTCAAAAATTATTAACCACTATGATATACAGAAAGCAACAAATAACTTGACACCATCTCATAAACGGTTTGTTTGCTCCCTGAGCACACAGTGGGGTGAGGGAGTGAGGTGTAGTGTTGGTCAGGAACCATCCCTTCTTCCTAAGGTGCTATAGCCCGAAGGACTTGGACTTGGGCAAGTATGGAGTCCAGGGCGTCAGAGGAGAGATGAACTTACTGTCTGATGGTTCAACTGTGGTCTGAAGAGGAATTACCAATTCTTTAATCTCAGGGGTCATCGAAGTCCCAATGCCTCCCCAGTGTGAACTGAGGATTCATTTTCCCCTCAGGAGAAACCATTTCATCTCACACAGATCAAGGCTACACAGAGATAACAGTCTACCTCACTGCTCTTCAGATACGATGGGTGTCAGGTTACGTGCAGCTTGTGTGTAGAACAATCCAGAGGGCTGTAATTACCTGTTAACCAAAGTCTAAGAGTGTCCTCTGCCTGAAAGCATCTTAAATTTTTTTCATTTGATTTAAATTCTAAGTTATTTTCATTAGGCTTTGCCCTTGGGCTTCTTCTTTTCCTCAGAAATGCAGAGGCCTTAGCTCAGCAGGGTCATGAGGACGTTATGTGAAGTCAGCACTTAGGTTTATGTGATCCTGTTAAGTGCCCCAGAGACCGACATTTGCCTGTTTATGTGGAAGGTTGTGTTTCTCTTCCTCTTCCCCTGTAAGAATGCTTTCTGGCTGACCAGATCTGCTGTCATATATGAGCAACGCCCTGGGTGGGGGCAGAGCCTGTTGATGATTTACAGATGTGCATTGCTAGAGCCCACGCCAAGGGGTGGAGAAAGGCTCTCTGGGCTGTCTCGCCTACCACGTTCCGTCCTGGCGGCTTGTTTGTGGCATCTACTGATGAACTCCACATGGTCTTCGATGCTTCTGTCAGAGACTGCTCTCCTCTGACATTCCATGTGTGTTTCAGAAATTCCCTGAGTGGTGGAAATATTTCCAGGATAAGGCGGACCATAGCACTAACAGCTGTCTGCCTTGGCATATGTCAGTGCTTCCTGTAATGTGTCCCTCCTCTTCCCAAACAGAGAAAGGCCCGCTTACAATTTCTGCGCAAGAGAGTGTCAAAGTGGTGTATTACCGAGCACTGTACCCCTTTGAATCCAGAAGTCATGACGAGATCACCATCCAGCCAGGAGATATAGTCATGGTAAGAAAGATGGCGGCCAGTGTGTGTCAGAGATGGCCATGTGTCCTCACTTGACACTTTGTGGCACAATTAGGAAACCTCCAACAAGCGTGCATATCAAAATGAAAGTTCTCTTTCAAAGGTGTATCTTAATAGCACTTTAAATATAGTGTTCATATTGCTCCTTTAGCATATTTTTAATCTTACAATTGACTGATTGTGCCTAAGGCTAGCACTAGCTACGTACTATGAAGAGTCTTTAAGAAATAGTTACAAATGCAGAATTCCTTCATTCACAGCTGTCTATAAGAACATTTATAACTTTGAGCCAAAGTGTTTGGAGGCTGTTTGGTTATGGTTTTTTTTAAGTTACGGATAAAATATGGGAAATCTGAATTACTATTGAGAAAATTATCAAACATGTTCAGTCTTGCTTTGTCACAGTTTATACTCTTTGTGTATATTAACAGTCTTCGAATTGTGACATTATATAAGAACTCGTTTTAAGAAGAGAATAGAGCGCTGTGACTGATCTAATTATTTTCTAAATGACAACTTGAGTTTCTCAATTAACTTAGAAGTAACTAAGAGTGAAGGGCTAAGAGACAAATGTGTTCTCACATGAGGGGATTAAAGAGTGGCCTGTGCTTTAATGAGAAATTATTGCTTTCCTGCAGGGCCTACCCTCTCTGCAGCCCACAGGAACACTGACTGCTCTCCCTGGGGCTGGCTAGCTAACCCCTGGTTTCATTTGATGAGTAGAGCGTAGATGTACTCTAAGGTGCAACATTTCATTAAACATCTTTTGCCTTGCTTTCAAACCTTTGCTTTCCTGGTGGAGGTTAAAGGGGAATGGGTAAGTGCCCCCTGTCAGGAAGTCTGCCTCCCACTCCGTGTCTTGTTCTTTGAATCACTTTAACTGTGTAAGTGAGCAGATCTTTGGATGTTGTGGCTGTGGAAACGTACATGGTGAGGGTTTGTGTTGACATTTCTGTCTGCCGGGCTCTACAGAGCAGTCCGTAGGTTCTGTGCTTGTCAGGGTCCCACCTAACCCCAGGAGTTCCAGGTGCATTACACTGAAAATGAAACATTTGCAACTTTTACAAGAGATTAGAGTAATTTCCTGGCTTATAAAACCTACCTACTTACTGACTGACACAAGGTCTCATGTAGCTCAGGCTAGCCTCAAGCCAAGGTTGGCCTTAAACTCTCCGCTGTCCTGCCTTCACACCTAAGACGCGTGAGCATGAGAACAGTGGGGCCCGACAGGCTACTCGTGGCTCTCTTGTCACTGCATAACCCAGGCTCACTCACTTCTGTCAGCACGGCTCCTCAGACTCCCCGGGCTTACGCTTTAGGCACCATGCTTCCTTCCCTGGGGACAGGACACAGTCGGTGGGGTGGGAGCCTTACAGATCCTTTGCTTCTAGAATCTCTTTCCTTTGAGACCAGTTTGCTCCCAGACTATTTCTCATTGTTAACATTTTAATCATGTGTGTCATCATATTCTGAATATTTGACTATACAAAGAAAGAGAAGATGGTGTCTGCCATCCAAACATTTAGATCCTTTTTTGAAAAGGCATGAGAAACAGATGAACCCAGGCTGTGGTGAAGTTGCCCATGACTGCCCAGTAACCTAGAAACTTAAAAAGGAAAGAAATCCGTGAACTGTTATGGGATCTTCTTACTAAGGCTGCCTCGCTGATCATCTCCATGTCTGAGGTTTGGGGCGTTAGCAGTAAATGGCCTCTGTTCTGATGTGGAGGTCGCCATCCCCGTCTGCCATGCACTGACCAAGCAATTGGATGAGCAATGAGAGAGGCTTCACTCACTGCCATTTCTGCTAAGCTTTATGTGAGGACCACACAGCAGCTGGACATCTGATGCTGGTGCCAAGCAGCGTCAGGTGTGAGAATTACTTAGGGAGTCTCAAAAAGGAACTGATGGCCAGGTGCCTTAGGAAAGGAGCGTGCGTGCAAGCCTGACCCTCCCTGTCTGATTCCTGTAACCACAGAAAGCTGGAAGGAGAGAGCTGTTCTACAGCTTTCACATGCTCCATGCCACCGCCACCACCGCCAGTCACCTCCACATACCACACACTCTTAAATACATAGAGCTCGCTCTGTCTGTCTGTCCTTTCTTTCATCTATGCCTTGCTTAGACCATAGACATTCAGGGTATTTTCAATTCAGAGACACAGTTCAGAGTTCCCTGTAGTCCTTTTGTCAGGGAATGAGTTTCAGGAGCACATGATAGCCCCACCCCTCTGTTCTGTCAGAACTTATCCTAAATCATTTCTAGAAACAGTTCAAAGTCCCAGGGCTTCTTTGACAGTTCCCAGCTACCTAGCCGTTTGTCTGAGAGCCAGCCTGTAAGTGCTGCCCTTACCCTGCCTCCTCCTCCTCCCCAGCACCGGGGTCACAGGCCTGTGCCTGGCTTTTATGTGGGTTTTGGGGACCCACACTCAGGTCCTCGTGCCTGTGTGGCAATAGATTGCTTTCTTTTTCTATTTATTTTCTGAGACAGAAACTACAGAGTGAGGTCCAGGACAGCCAGGGCTACACAGAGAAACCCTATCTTGGAAAACAAACAAAACCCTTTTCAAGGGAACTAGAGAGATGGCTCAGTGTAGATTACTGGCTGTTCCTCCAGAAAACCCGGGTTCAATTTCTAGCACCCGCGTGGCAGCTCACACCTATCTGTAACTTCAGTTCCGGGGCTTCTGACACCATAATACAGACGTAAAACACCAATGAACATACATACATACATACATACATATATACATTCATACATACAGTGTAAAAACCCTTTCCTTCCACTTTCTTTAGATTTCCACAATCTTAGCATCCGAGCTCAGCTTATTTCAGAGTTGGTCTGAGTGCCGATGTGAGAGGCTAGTATAGACATTTCAAATAAAGCCTTATGGAGCCAGCCTCATGCCTTCATATGTTGACTACAGCCCCTCTTTGCTCCCTCCGCAGAATTGCTTAGTTACACTGAAGGAAAGATTCCCTGTCCTCTAGGCCCTGCCTTAGAGCAGACAAGCAGGCAAAATGCCCATGCACAAAATTTAAAAATTGTTATAAAAATAAAGCTAGAAATAGAGCCACCAAATGACCCACCTGTACCATTCCTGGGGAGAACGACAGTGTGGGACACACACAGTGTTGTTGGGAAGAACTAGGAACAGTTATACTGAGTAAGGCAACCCAGGCCCAGGAGGGCGAGAGCTGCGTGTCCTCCTGCGTGTGTGGGTCCTAGCCTGGAACCCTCAGCTTTGCCCGTCCAACTTGTGGTAGTTGTAGAACCCAAGAAACAGAGGAGTCACTGGGGTAGCGATGCCTTGAGGGAGGGGGGCCAGTAAGATATAAGTGATATGAAAGTATTAATTAGTAGGAGGTTCGGGGAGTGCTGGCAGGTTAAAGTCAGGGATGGGGGTGTAGGATGGGGAAAGTGAGGGGATTCTGAGGGGGCTCAGCATGATGAGAGTGACCCAAATGAAGGTTGCATGGAAATCTACCAGTTATTGTAAGCCAACTTAAGAAATGAAAGTTAAGGGCTCGGAGAGATTGCTCAGTAGTTAAGAGCACTCCCTACTCTTCCAGAAGAGTCACATTCAGTTGTAAACTAACTTTGAGCCAAGCACCCATAACATGTGATTCTTACCACCCGTGACTGATCTGGTACCATCTCCTAGCCTCCATGGACATGATGCATGCATGCCTGTGCTCACATAGACACACAAAATGTTTTAAGTTAAAAAAAAAAAGAGTTTGAAGGGATGGTTAGATAATGTACCCCAGGGCAGGAGAGGGTGAGGAATGGACCCAGCATCCCACAGTCTGCCTTCAGATCATACCCCCAAACCTAAAGCTCTCTCACTGGGCCCCATCTCCTAAAGGTTCTTCCACCTTCCCGGGAACCAAGCTGGAAATTTAAGAAAAACTAGAGCTCCCCAGTGATAGTGAAATGGTGGTCAGTGCACATACAGCCCTTAGAACTCAGGCTTTAACCAAACTGAATCCAATCTGAACTGACCGCTGTATACATATGACTTTCACACCCAGCAGGTACAACAGGCAGTGTGTGCTTAGTACTGTTTTGTAGTCTAGCCCCGAGCCAGTCTGAGAAATTTGAACAGAATCTAGGGTCTGGGCTTCAATTCCATGGCGTTCTACCAGAATTACTCCCAGAGATCGGGACTGATGGGACCGACCTAGTTAGATAAGTACACTAAGACTAAGCCTGTTCACTAACAAGAATGAGAATCCCTCTTAGAAGCCACCGTGGGTGAGTGTGCTTTGTGTGGAAGTCTGTCATAGCTCGCCGTGTTACAGAGTTTATGTGCTTCACCTACTCAGTGTATCATGTGCTTACATTTTCCCAAAATTAGATTTGACATTTTTGGCCAAGTTTTCCAAACTCAAGAAGAAATGTCTCCTTTTCATGTCGACCCTCTGTTTTCCAAGTGGTTAAGTGTTGAGAATGAGTTTCCTCTGCCTGCTCAGGACCTTAATCATGGTTGTTAAAATGAGCTGACTCCACGAGAGTAAGTTCACATTCCTGAGACCACGTCTGGGCCGTGGCTGAGGGCAATAAGGTTCCTCCACTAAACGTGAAGCCCAGGATGGTTTCATCATTGCTGTGGAGATGGGAGCTCTTATTGGTGATGCCAGATCTGAGCTCAGGGTCCCTCCTCTAGCTCTTGAGGATACTCGGAGGTACGCTGTGACTTCTGTTCTTGCTGCTGGCAGGCGGAGTGTGGTTTCCCTGATAGGGTTGGAGCTAGACCTTTCCTTGAGATGTGGGGTCAGACATTGCCTCAGGACTTCGGATCTGATTCCTTATGTCTACCTAAAGTCTCATTAACCAGGGATGACAGATCCCAGGTCATGGTGATATCAAGCAGTTGGCATTGGTAGCAGTGAACATTCCAGAAAGGCAGTAATCAGATACTAAATGGGTCCCTACAGGAAAGGACCCTGGCAAGGTTAACCAGAAGTGACGGGCTTCCGGAGCAGAGAACCAACGCTTGTTTAGAGTGAACTAGGTTGAAACAAAATACCAGAACCAAAGTCTAGATATGAGAACACCATATTTTTCAGAGTAGGATTTTTAAATTTGTGTTTTTAAACTTTTTCATGTGCCAGGCAGAGTTACAAAAACTTACCATCAGAAACCAAGAGTGGTGACACACATCTATAATCCCAGCATTGAGGAGGCAGAGGCAGGCAGACCTCTGAGTTCCATGCTAGCCTGGTCTACAGAGAGAGTTCCAGGACAGCCAGGGCTACAGAGAGACCCTGTCTGGAAAACAAAACAACAAAAAAGATGTGTCCATACTGAGACGTTTGCACAGTTACAGCTATAGAACCTGCATTGAATTCGAGGCAGTCTATCTGCAGAGCCCTGCTTTTCGTCATCCTCTGCAGCACCTTGTGTTTGATAGAAACTCCTAACTCGCTCGCTCCCACCCGACTCTTCTTTAGCCCTAAGGTGGGGGTCGGAGAGCCTGGCAGCCAAACTACTCCTGGTGCTGGCGTGCTTAGGTAGACAGAAGCAGCCGTGTTTCCAGTGCCCAGCAGCTGCGTGTGCCGTGAAGCCATCAGTAAGCATAAACCAGGAGGACAGAGCAGCACCAGAGTAAATCCACGCAGAAGGCCACGGCTGTTTATAAATAACTGGGCTGCCTGGGAGAGGGGAAGAACCAGGCAATGGAGGGGGCTGACTGGGAAGCGTGCTTGTCCCAGCGTGAGTGTGAGTAACAGTGACCGAACTGACAGCAAAGCCAGCCCCCTCGGAAATACTGCATGCCACCCGAGGGCCCTGCTCTTCCTGTGGTCCTTCCTTTCCTGTCCTTCCTTTCCTGTTCTCAGTCTTAAGTCACTTTTGGAGAGATGGCTCAGCAGTTAGGAGCACCTGCTGCCCTTCAGTGGACACAGGTCTGGTCCATGTTTTCTGTTTAGACCTACTCCGTTCCTTTGGTTGTTTGAAAAGTCGGTGAAGTGTCAGACGGCCTCAGCTCCGGGTCACATGTGCAGGCATAAGACTAGGACTCACTGCACTCCGGTACTGGAGCCCGCTTTCTGACGGAGCATGCCCCGTCCTCCAGGGCCATCTATCTCCCAGTGCTCATAAGCCGGGGGGTAACTGTAGGGATTTGTAGGGTGACTGAGGCCATTTTGAATGCATCCTTTGGGGCAGAACTAAGGTCAAACACAAGCACTAGATGCACTTGGCAGAGTAGATGACTCCTCTGAACACTTTCATCAGAGGGCTCTATTCTTCGTGGAATGTTGTGGATTTTAAAATTACAGCCTCTAAGAGAGTTAAAGTGGAGATAGCTCTAAAGGAGCTGTGCTTTCAGCCCTCTGTCTGCGCAGCCCTTAAATGGCTGCTGTTTCGCTTTTATCCTCTTTGTCTATGCTGAATAAAAAGCTTACTTACTGAAGGTTTTAGAATGTTGACTTTTTGTTGGTTGCACTCATTACTTGAGAAACCAAGTTATCTTTACTAATTGCATGACTTCTTGAGTCACAAAGCCTGTCAGATGGATTCGCAGTTCAGAACATCAGATCCTTTGAGGTAGATGTCTAAGGACCTGAGATGAGGTACTTTATCTCATCTCCCATTAGGAGCTCAGGAGAGGAAAGCCAGAGAAGGAACGTGCGCTGAGGACCTTGCCACTTCCTGAGCACTGAGACTAGGATGAGACCTGTCCCGGCCGTGTTGTCAGTCAGGGGCTTGTGGCTTAGTTGTGGGGTGATCGGTGTGTTCAAGGGTTGAAATGAGACACTGTGACTTCCCACAGGTGGATGAAAGCCAGACTGGAGAGCCAGGATGGCTTGGAGGAGAGCTGAAAGGGAAGACGGGATGGTTCCCTGCAAACTACGCAGAGAAGGTTCCAGAAAATGAGGTTCCCACTCCAGCCAAACCAGTGACCGATCTGACATCTGCCCCTGCCCCCAAACTGGCTCTGCGTGAGACCCCTGCTCCCTTGCCAGTGACCTCTTCTGAGCCCTCCACAACCCCCAACAACTGGGCAGACTTCAGTTCCACGTACGTGTTAATTAATATGCTGTCTTTGGCACTTTGTCGAGTCTTGAGTTGTTCCTCTCTGACAGGGAGATGGCGTGTGTTCATGACCCTTCCTCTGGCTGGCCTACTGACAACGGGGTTGTTGGCTTCTCAACTAGATTCAGTAATATCATTGCCAAACAGAGATTTACCAGGGTGCAAAATAAAGCCAGCTACGGTTTGTTCCATAATTATCTGTATTTTTCATTTAGGGGAAGAAATGGAGAAATACCACTTCCTAATAATCCGTGTTGACAATCATGTCCATCAGCAAAAAAATTCAGTAATTTCCTGCAGCCTGGGAAATGATGCTATTTTGTCAGCCAGGAACTAAAATTGCAACCGGTCATGTGTTTTGGAATAAGACAGAAAGCTGTTTCTACAGAAGGTTTCTGCTGAGCTAGTGTATAGTGTAGAGAAGTATGCCTACCCTTGCCCCGCTCTGAGGGTCTTTGTCCTTGGTCATCGGGAAATGGCATTCGGCAAACAGCGTGTAAGCAGAGGCTTCAGTTGATGGGCAAAGCCACTGTAGTGCCAAGGAAGTATGAGTGAACGCCAGAAGACCAGTCAGAAGCTGGTCTGATGCAGTCACACCTGTACCTTTATTCGAGCTAGCTCAGGCTCAGCCCACTGCTGACAATCAGGACGGCTTTGGTGGAGAGGAACTCAGAACATCTATGGGGCAAGGTTTTATAGAAAGCAGCAAGCAGGGTGGAGAGGGTGTGTGTGTGTGTGTGTGTGTGTGTTTCTAGCCTGGCAAGCACCCAATCGGAGAGCTACTATGGCCTTTAGCATAATTGGCTGGTGCTGGGAATCAAACCATAAACTTGACTTTTGCTTCCCTCTGCATTGGTGGTGGTGAGGCAGAGGCAGGCTTGCAACAACCCAGGGGTGCAGATTTGTTGAGGGGATAACCTGAAACACTGGATTCGATGGGGGAGAATTACCTGGAGACAAAGGTCTTGTTGGGGCTAGTCTAGAAACTGGAGGTAGGCTCAGGTTTGTTGGGGGGTAACTTGGAAACTAATGCTAGGTTAGTTTATCCAAGCTCAAACTTAGGTCAAGTTCTCTAAAATGGAGTCTGAACTTAGAAGATTTGGTCTCTCACCACCAGTGGCCTACACTTCCATTGGTAGGTCCTGGACCTACATGTGCAGCTGTCCAAATATATGTCCAACTAGTGGGCAGTGAGTGTTTGTGTGGGAAGGGATGTCATTTTTTTTTTCAAGTTGAATAAATAATCATTCAGGAACAAACATGGAAGGCAAGAAGTTCAGTCCTGTTTTCAGAGAAAGACTAGCTGGAGCAAACAGAGGGAGGAGGAGAGTAATGACCCATGAAGGAGGGCGTGGAAGGGAGGGCGAGGGGAATCGCAAGGTGCCCTCCGTGCTCTTTCAGACCAAGGTTGAGGGTGCCCAAGACTCCTCCCTGTGGTGGGAGCCTGCTAAGAGACAGCTTGCCAGGCCTGCGCGCCAGTCACACCACCCCTACGTGCCTGCGTCTCTGTCTAAAAAGCTCTTGACATTCCAGAGCAAGCTCTAGTTAAGTTACAGAGCTGGCACCGTGCTTGCTGTTGAGATGGAGTCTCCTATAGCTAACTTCAAAGTCATCACGTGATCATGAGCTACGATTGCAGGTGTGCACTGCCACACCTTCCCGGGGACAGAGCCTGGGGCTTGGTGCGTGGAGATCGGCTCCAGCCCCAGGCCTACTACCGTGTTGGGGTTGGTCTTGTTTCTTCTGTGAACCAGACCACCTTCTTGGTGTGGGTGTGGGTGTCCTAGAATGCTAGAACACTAGGGAGTACTCACTGCTTACGGCACGTGCTCTTCCTTCCAGGTGGCCCAGCAGTACAAATGAGAAACCAGAGACGGACAACTGGGACACGTGGGCGGCTCAGCCTTCTCTGACCGTGCCCAGTGCTGGCCAGTTACGGCAGAGATCGGCCTTCACGCCAGCCACGGCCACTGGCTCCTCCCCATCTCCCGTCCTGGGCCAGGTAGGGGCAGCTAGTGAAGACTGAGCAATCTGCACCTAATGTTGTCAACACCAGCGGTCCCAGCAGACATTTCTTAACCATGTCATTTAGGAGCAGTCTCCTAGGAGGCTGCGTTGGCTGGCTGAACCTAGATCAGAAAGTCGAGACTGATTATAAACCTCAGTTCAGAGGGCTTAAACTCCTGCCTGTGTGTCTGACTGAATAGCTTCATTGAAAAAGCATCATCAAAGCTGCAGTGTCGATAGATCAATCAAACAAACAGCAAATGCCCAGTCCTGGAAGCCCCAGGAGATCACGGGGAGTTCCTGTTCTGAAACTGCTTAGATTAGAGGAGCTCCCAGGCACGTGGGGAAGTGGTGGGCAGGAAGATCGGAGCTGCTGAGCAGCAGTGCTCCCGAGGGTGCTCAGTATGGAAGCCTAGACCCTGCTGAGTTCCTGTGTCCAAGCCACGCACGGAAAGGGGGAGGCAGAGCAGGCCCGGGCCTTCGGGTAGGAGGCACACAGGAGACAGCAGGAGCCCAAGAGCGTCGGGAAGGACAACTCAACAGCGGGGCCTTTCCTCTGCCCACATTCAACACCTAAGCACAGTGACTGAGGCACAAGTGACCGTGGGGACAAGAATGGGTTCTAGAGCCTGGGTGAGAGTGGGGTGGTCGTGTCATCGAAACCCACTTAGGACAGAGAGACCCCCATGGATAAGGAGAACCCATCTCTTGGTGACTTGAAGGAGTCGGGGGTGAAGTCAGTCCAGATTGCAGAGAAAGCTGAGCCCTGAGGCCTACTGGTTTGTGAGGGCAGAGGAGTGAGGCAGAGAGGGAAGCATCAAGTGACCGGCAGTCCCTCTAGGTGAGGAGTAAGCCCTCAGGGCCTTGGTAGTAGAGAGGTTTAGGAACCGGAAGGGGAGGAATAAGGGATTCCCTAGTAAACTGAACTCAGCATTCTCTAGCAATACTACCTAGCTCGAGACCACGGATCCTGAGACTGACCTCCTGGCTTTTAGTACAGTCACAGCAAAGGCTGTGCGTAGGTCCCTCTGAACATTACAGCGTCTTCAGGAGAGTGCCATCTCTTTGGTAGACCTGGAAATGAGGCTTGGAAAAATCTCTCATTTGCTTAAATGTCATAGAATCAGCAAGTGGCAAGCCTGGCATTCAAGCCCAGTGTTGTCGTCTGACATGGGGACAGATGTTGGGAGAGTCCTCCCAAAAGTCTGTAGAAGCGCTGAGCAAGTCGCTTCCCTTTCGTCCAGCCTGGAAGTCCCTGAATTAGTTAAGGCGTAAACGCTGCGGGTGGGGGCGGGGTGGACAGAGAGCAGTGGTGCCCGGCCTACAGTGGGGAGTCAGAGTCCTGCGGGCGGGCGTACGGGGTGAGAATCCGTGCAGAACAAGGGTTAAGGCACACTCGTGGGAGCTACTGACATGTCTTCCTGTTTGTCCAGTCAGATCTTAATGCACAAATAAAAATCGCTTCAGTCAAGTGCAGGCAGCTCTGGAACAACTGTCCTTGGACATTAACTTGTTCCTTATCCATTTATGGATGATTGAGGTGGGACTTATTTTGGTTCTTTCTTTAAGTCATCATAATGATTTGAAATAGTTAATAAGTGCCTCACCTGCCTTTGCAGCCTGGTCTCCTGCTCCACCCCTCCATGAGCCGAGGCTGCCCACAGCCCCGGATCCTGCTTCTCCTCCTGGACCACTCGCTGTGCACTCACCTCGACACCTCCAGGCCTTTGCCTGTGCTGTGCCTTTGGCCTGGAGTGCCCTTCTGCAGCCCTAGCTCTCAAAACCCCTCTCGGCCCAGCTCAAATGCCCTTCCCCTGTGGCACTGCCCCTGGTCCCCCAAGGCAGGATTCGTCCTTTTCTCTCTGACCCTGCCGGGAAGCAGAACTTTTGTGTAAAGTATTTCACTCCTCCAGATGACACACTTGGCTGTCTTTCTCTGTTCCTTGCACACTAAGTTTCTTACTAGAGAATATTTTTATTGCACTTCAAGGTTAATAAAATGCTTTATCCAAACTGTGGAGAGAGCAGAAATGATGTTTTCTTTATTCTTATAATCCCACAGTGTCTAGAATTATGGGAAATAAAAAAGCACAGTCCAGTGCATGGCCTGTTTGCATATGTCCACACAAACTGAAATGTCTGTGTCATTACATTGAAGTACGAAAGACGTAGAGTAAGTGTGGCTGGAACAGTACAGTCTGATGTGGCTCTGGGAGTGGTGATGGGTTTTGTCGCCACTTTTGAAATGAGCAATTGCTAAGAAGCCACACGGTGTCTAACACTCATGTCGGGCTGGGGCGGTGTCCTCTGTGGCTGTGTGTATGGTGTACCCAGTGCTCGCCTATCTTGGTTGCTAACAAGCCGAGGTGTAATCACAGATCCTTTATGTTGTTCCACACAAGGGCGAAAAGGTGGAAGGGCTACAAGCGCAAGCCCTGTATCCCTGGAGAGCCAAAAAAGACAACCACTTAAATTTTAATAAAAGTGACATCATCACCGTTCTGGAACAGCAAGACATGTGGTGGTTTGGAGAAGTTCAAGGTCAGAAGGGTTGGTTCCCCAAGTCTTACGTGAAACTCATTTCAGGGCCCGTAAGGAAATCCACAAGGTATTTTTATTTACCTGCTTCTCTTTGATGAAAACAGTGTTAGAACTCATTGTTTGTGCTGGTTAAGATTCGTGGAGGGGGGCTACAGGCTGAGTGTGCTCTGGAGAACTGCAGTGCAGAAAGGGAGCCTAGTCTCCTGAGCCGTGATGCCCTGCCAGGGAAGCCTGTACGTCATGTTCTGTAATTGGCTTTGGATTGTTTGGGAATTTTGACTCTTTATGCCCAGTATGGTACCAAATACACACAACTACTTAAGGTCAAGGCATGTGGGAAAGTAGTGGATGAATTTGGAAGAACGAGCGAATGGCTCTCTTTCTTAGTGTCTGCATGTAGCAGAGAGCCCACCTGGTTGTTATCGATTTACTCTTAACATTTAAAATGTCCAGAATCAGCTGGTCGCTGTAAGAGGTTACAGCTAGTGGACACACCCCCGCGGTTGCTTCTAGTTAGTGCTGAAGAGACTGGCACCGAGCTTGTGGGTCCAGCAGAGCAAGTAGGAGAGACCCCAGCCTGGGCTTGGTGGCCGCCCGCCACCCTGCTGTGTTCTGACCCGCTGCGGGTGACCGCTGCAGCTGTGCCTTCAGAGCTTTCAAAGAGAAGGCAGCGCCATTTGGTGTTTCCAGATGAGAATTAAAATACTCTTCTTCCTTCTCATAGCATCGATCCCGGCCCTACGGAAAGTCCTGCTAGTCTAAAGAGAGTGGCTTCCCCAGCCGCCAAGCCAGCCGTTCCTGGAGAAGGTGAGGACCTGGGTGTGTGGGCTCCTTAGACGGTGGGGGACATCCCTGCAGACTGTACATGTTCACAATGACTGCATTCACTGTAAATAGGCTGTTCATTCCCCTTCCGCCTCCTGAACACTGAGGTAAAACAGAAGTTGAGCTCTGTTATGCAAACTACTTTATGAAGTCCTTTCAAAATAGTGCTAGAGGTATTGATCATCCAAAACTGGATTCTCTGATTATATCTGGCATTGAGAGAAGCCCACTGCATTCCTAAGGATCGGGTCTGAGCATAAGTCCCGCTCTGTAGCGGCCTCTGATTAATTACATGGATAACTGTGCTGCATTCAAACTGACTGCACAGTTGTGACGGTCGCTCCCGGGACCATGGGTGTGATGGTCCACCTCAGCTGAGGCAGGAGATTGCTTCTCTGTCCTCCGTGTGAATAACCAAGCCAGAGTATTTATGCCCGAAACACTCATTTTCAGTATTTATTACACCAATAGTTAATTCCTTTTTTCCTCTGGTCTTCATTATATGGCATAATCCTAGATATTATATGCCAGGCTATAAGGGGAGGTATTGTTAAGTTTTTAAAATGAATCAATCCAACATGATTGGGGCCTCCCTGGTCTTTTGCATGGTCACGTGGTAGGTGCCACCTAGGTTAAGCACCCATGCAGCCGTGTGGCAGGCTCCGCTCCCAGGTGTCAGTGGAGGTGTGTGGCGACCCCCTCATAGGTGTCTGCAATCGTCATGTGAAAACAGGGCATGCTCAGTGCACTGCAGTGAAGGGGTGTGTTCCTTAGAGACCTTGCCACTGGAAAACAGGATTCTTGGAACAGTTACTTCAATGGAGGCAGCCCCAATGAAGATCTCCCAGGAGATCTCCCAGGAACAGTGTCCCATTCTCAAGATGATTTAAAATAATTATTGTTTAAGCAAAGTTATCATCACAACAAAAAAAAAGATTCCAACCTTTTCCACATAGCTATTATTATTTATTTTTATATGAATATATATTATTAAATGAACTCTTAGAATAATCACCTTTACATATTCATATTTTTAAATTATTATCGCACTATTAAAACAAGTCAAAACTCTTAAACTATAACATGACTTAAGCTTAATTAAAAGCAAATTTTACCTCTTCCCCAAAACAGCAGTTGCAAAAACGTGGGTGTATTATATGTTATCAGGTCTCACTAGTGGGGGAGAATTCATATTCTGACCCTCTCGTAGTAACTACATGAAAGTAAAGTAATTGCCTCAACTTCCCCATCTGTGAAGTGGGCATAGTAACCACCCATTGAGGGAGAGGCTATTATAGGGATTATGAGAAAACGTTTGAAGCTTTTAGAATGGAAGCCAGGGACTGTCGGACTTCTCTGCTTTCCTTATCTCCTCACTTCCTGGTAGAGCCACTGAGCGGTGAGCATGCTCACCAGACGGCCGTGTGGAAACACGCGCAGAGACTGCAGCCCGTGGGGCCTTCGTGGCGAGGCCACAGCCAGCCCACCCTTACTCAAGCAGCAGAAGGGACAGAGTCCCATTTGAATGGCTGTCGGCTTTGAAATGAGTTAGGCATAGGGAATCCCGGAACGACTGCCAGCCTCGCGGAAGGGACGCTGATAGGAGGGTGCTGGCATCAGAAATTCTGAGAAAGGCTACTTACAGATTAGTGGGCCTCTTATTAATAGTACATTAAACATCATCTGATTTAAACTGTAAACTGGATGTAAACAGATTGTCCATTCAGATAGATCTAAGTAGTGGCTCGGGACTGGCCTGTGCCCCTCTCTTAAATGTCCCCTACAAGGAAGCCTGCTGGGAGCCTTCTGAAGTCCCTCATGGAGTCTGGCTTTTCCACAGCCTTGTGCAGGGCGGGCAGGACTTGCAAAGCCTTACCTTCTACAGGTTCCTTATATTTTGAACTACCTTACTGCCCTCAGCTAGAGGTCCCATTTTTCCTATTTTGAAGGCTACTCCAAGATTTTAAATGGATTTAAAGAAGGTGACTGACACATTGGAAATGTATAGAGTTACATCCAGGAAATGTATAGAGTGCCCAGCATCCTATCAGAAATGGCTAGATGGGACTGGGCAGTCTCGGGGACAGATGTGACTGGTCACTGTCCAGAATACTGAGAAATCAATAAACATCCGAGTTCCAGGAGGAAAGAGGACCCCGCTGGGGCTTCGATCGTCCCGAGAGGTGCTTGTGACGCTCTCTCACTTCTAACTGTGGAGCTTTGTCACCCGCTTGGGTGACCTCGTGTCAGCTGTGGGGCCAGCACCCTTCTCCAGCAGTCAGTGCTGGGTGACCTCCGCCCAGGTCGCTAGTCACCTGCTTTTGAAGGAAACCCCTTGTGGTTAGGGATGTCCACTTAGCTCAGACTTTAAGGGCTTTGCTCTGTGTACATATTTCAGTTTTCATTAGGACAGAGCTCTTCACATTAGCCAGGGGAGGAGCTGGCAAGCTTGTAGCCAAGCCTGACACCTCAGTGTGGTCCCCAAAACCTACATGGTGGATGGAGAGAACCAACTCCTGCGAGTGGTCACCTGACCTCCACACATGGCCACATGCAAAATACTGTGAATGTAAAACTAGCCAGTGGAGATCTGTATACCAAAATTCTACCTGCTCGCCAGCCTTGCTGTCTGCCTTGAAGGGTGTGATGGTTTGTAATGTGTGCTACAGTGTAACAATACAGTGTCTGTTCCGAAATTTTGTTACTTAAAATACACAGAGGCCTGACAAAACAGTTGGAACCAGCCTCTCTCCCTGTAAATGTTTTGTACTTAGTGTCTAGGATTTGACTTGACTTTGCTCTGAGCCTCGGGTCAATTCAAAGCCAAGCGGAGTTCTGCTCTTAGTTACCGGGACGTGCTCCCTTGGAGCACACATCCCGCTCACACCGCTAGGAGCACCAGCTCTACTCCAGGAGACTGGATCCCATGAGTAGTCTTTTCCAATAAGCTTGTGAAAAACGATTGGCATAGGTTAAGGAGATATTACTCTTGACATTAATCCACCGTACCTGCTGGTGCAACCTGAGTAACAGCAGATGCCCATGGTTTTGTTTGGCTCTTAAATAGCCCCCTACCCTCTGTATCCATGACTCTGTATGTTTCCAGTGTCACTGGGGCACTTAAATGGCGAAAGATGTATCATTTGATTGATATAAAGGATGAACTGTATTTGAAAGTCTTCTAAAAATTGTAACATACTCCCCTCAAAACCGAAATATAGATATTTGCACACCAAGCCTTCATGCGAACACATCCTACCCCATACATAGCACAGAGCAGACACTCACTCAGTGTTAACTAAAACTAAATGTGGAAACGTCTTTTATTTAAAGAGGTGATGTATGTAACTAAATCGCAGATCCTTCTTGATGCCATCAGGAGATGCGCAGTGCATTTGCTGTGAGTTCCTGTAGCTGAGTCCTCACAACAGCCCTCTCCGCTGAACTGTATTTATATGTGCAGTTGGGGAATGGGACAGCCCTGGGTTTTAATCCATGCCTAGTGCTTCTTGAGTGGATCTCAGCCTGACTTCCTGAATCATAAACTTGCCTTTGCAAAGCCGTCTGGGATTGTTAAACAATCAAGCTTTCTCCGTATCTCAATATTTCTCCAGAGTTTATTGCCATGTACACTTACGAGAGTTCTGAGCAAGGAGATTTAACCTTTCAGCAAGGGGATGTGATTGTGGTTACCAAGAAAGATGGTGACTGGTGGACAGGAACGGTGGGCGACAAGTCCGGAGTCTTCCCTTCTAACTATGTGAGGCTTAAAGACTCAGAGGTAAACCCACATTAACTATTTCCTCTCCCTGTCTCTGTAATGGGTCTCTTGGCGGGGAGTCGCGGTGTTTGACAGTGGAACCTGTGTTGGCTTCTGCTGAGTTCTGGAATGTGGTGGTAACTAAAGTGGCCTGCAGCTGTCTGACCATCTCCTTCAGTGCTGTGGGCTCCTCTGTGCAGAACTCCAGGGTTAAGTGGGGGCTGCACTGGGGGCCTGCTCGCCATCACCCTGTTCCAATGTTCAGTGCTGATCCCATTCCTGCATGTAACCGGTTTATGATTTGAGTAAACTTAATTACTTCTTCTGGGTCATGCACACAGCAGCGCTTTGACCATGTAAATGAAGGTGTTCTGGTGATACTGACCCCGCCCAGTGGGCACTAGAAACTTTGTTTTTGCCCTGTGTTTAGGAAGACATCAAGTTCCCGTCGGTCGGTATGCTTTGGACAATCCCACTATCCTTATAGATTGGAAATAGCTCCCTAGACTTCTGAGTGCATAGGATGTGGTCTTGAGGTGGCACAACTGTAATGAAATGGTTGGGGTCGGAGGGCGGTTTATAGTGGCCCAGTTCAAGTTAGGGGAGTTCCGTGGTATAATTAAAGCCGTTTAACAGAAGCATAGGGACAAGCCCACAGGAGTAGACCTCAGTTTTTTCAGGGCAGTAAATCCATAGTTGCGCTCTTGCCCTCACATCTCCTGAGCACTGGGAGAAAACATCTGACAGAGAGCAGAGGTGTACCGTTGAGTAGCCCTGAGTGGCCAGGCACTGATGTCATCTAAATGCCAGGCCTAGTGCAGACTGGCTTCTGTGTAGGCCCTTGTCGCCCTAGTGGCGTTGGCAAGGATGAGCCTTGTGACTTGTAGTACATTTGCTGTTGAACTTCTCACTCCAGGAATGATTTTAAAAACAATTTAAAAGAACAAAAAACCAAACTCTTGTTTTGGAGAGTTTTGTTTGCTGCAGTATTGGAAGCAGTTTGCTAAATCCTGGATGTTTACAGGGTCTAGCAGACAGGAGATGGGGCAGCTGACTTGTTGAACTCCGTAGATCTAGAAAGAGAAAAGCTACCCCTTTCCCAGTTGGCTCCATTAAGATCGTGACAACAACATTTCAGGGGTAGGGAACATCATTTCCAGCCATCAGACCGAAAACCCTTGAATCAGGTCAAGTCAAGGCCATCTGGTTCGAATCAAAACTTATTTTTGTTTTATTCACTGAAATTTTGCCTAAGTTTTTTGTGTGGATGGATGGATGGATGGATGGATGGATGGATGGATGGATGGATGGATACAGAGAAATAGCCTTTATATATATTTAAGTAACATAATAAAAATGAGCTGTTACTCCAGAAAACCAAAAGCTTTTTCTTACATTTAAATTACAGCTTTCTGCCTAAAAGCATCCAAAGACTGCAGACAAAAACAGGGAGCATTGTGGCTTTAAGGCCACCGACCAATGAGCTGTCATTTACCATAGCCTTCTTACTTAGTTTTTGGCTGTGGAATAGCTATCTGTTAAGATTTTTTTTAATCCAACACATTCAAAAGACAATAAAAATATGAAGTTAAATGTGAGGGCAAAGTCCTACCAAACTTAAAAGAAATCAATGAACCGTGTTCCAGACACCAGGCTGGACCCATGGGTCTGTGGGGCAGCCGTTTCTGGGGCAGCTTTTCTGTAGACTCAGCCAGGACAGAACACGGCCCCCTCTGCCCGGGGCTTCTCACAGAGGACACACTGACCCTTGACCTCTGCGGCTGGACAACACCCAGGGCTCTTTTCTGTGTGCGTAGCATTTGGAATTGCCACAAGCTTGTGCAAAGGAGCAGAGGCAAGTACTCCTTCATTGCCAGTCTTCGTTTGATACACAGACTATAAAGATAGCAAGAAAATTAATAGATTAAGTTATTATTAATAATTGATTGATTTAATAAATTAAACAATTAGAATAACTTACTTTAAACCTTCTTCTCTAATAGCCATTCAGTTTCGGTGCTGGGATATAGCAGCAGTAATAATAAAGTGCATTCCTCACAGACATAGTGCGCATTTTTATCTTTACAGTAACCCCGGTTTGGCTTATTAAACCCTTTGTCTTATTTCAATTGAAATGCTTAATTTACTACAAGGGTAGGCACTCAAGGGGAGCATTAATTGACAATAAGCCACTTTGTCACACAGACTGCATGCTGGCCCCTGTCCTGGCTCCCGTGGTCTCTGCTGGCTGACTCAGCCGGGTTAAAGTTCCACTGGTATCTGGGAGGAATTCAGCCCCAGAGTGCTTCTGGAACACTTAGCTGTTGGGAAAAAAATATGGATGTCTTCTATGTTTGTGCTTCCAGCATGGAGAGAAAAGGTGGTTCTCAGACTGTGAAGTAGGGAGGGGACACCATGCAGGACAGCAGGCCCCCCTCTAGGGAGAGAGAAGTGGGGGGAGGGGAGGGGCCTAGCCTCCCCATGCTGATGCGGCTCTTAAAGAGAATTCTAGTACAAATATAGTGAAATGCCAATGTATTTAATGTATGTGTCTGGGCGGTAGACTCAGATGTGTGTAGTATCTCTATACTGTAGTGTAGGAAATGTTTCCTGGCTAGCCATGTGGATGTAAAGTGAGCTGACAGGGCTCCTGGCACAGAACCTTCTGTTGGTGTGCCCGAGCCACCAGCAGCCCCATCCTGAGCCTCCCTCCCGGCCTCGCTCACTCACAGAGAAAAGGGCGCCCATTTCCACGCTTCCCTGACACACTCCCTCTTGTCACATGCTTCCACATCTCTCCAGAATGAAGGGGGATTTTAGGGCTCCAGCGGGTTTGTATCATTAATCACTTTTTTAAGTTGCATGATGAACTCTTCAGTGTGCCAATGAGACTTTTGCTCTGTTTTAAGGTCTCTGGAACTGCTGGAAAAACAGGGAGTTTAGGAAAAAAGCCTGGTAAGTTACAAACCTCGATGCTTGTGTTTCGATGTTAATGAATGGACTTGATAGTCGTTCCCCAGTCTTTGTTTAGCACAGCCAGAATCCCCCAGTAGAGGCAAAGGGATCTCCCCGCCAGTGCCAGGCAAGATCCTCCCCTGTTAATTAAATGTACAGGGTGCCTGTGGCTGCAGCTGTGGGGAATAGAATTTCCCAGGGAAGATGGTGGGAAACGGACGTGTCCGGAGCCAGCCGGGAAACTGCAGGGTCATCTCATTGGGTTTAGAAAGCCCTCGTAGCGCCTGTTAGCATACAAAGCTCCAGTGACATAGCAATGGAGGTCAGAGGTGCGGTGACAGCATCGGGCGGGCGGGCTCAATCATTTAGAGTCGGGGCTTTTCCCAGGCAAGCAGTGAAGGTACCAAGTGATAATCGTGCTTCAGAATCCAGAATTTTAGTTTAATTAAACAAAATCACACATTCTATTAACAGTGGTATGAAAGAGGGAAGGAGGCAGCTGTGGAATGACACTGTTGGTGTGGCCTGTTCCCCGCCAAGGTTGACGGCGCTGCTCGACTCTCGTGTCCTTAGGAAATTATAGGTTGGAATGGGCACCGCTCTGCCGAGAGAGAGTTGGGCTCACATAGCCAGGAAAGGGGGTTTTAGTCAGAGCACAAGGCTGGGCCTCTGCTGTTGCTGGGAGTTGTCTATTCTTTCAACAGACTTCATTCCAGAGGGTCACTTACAGCGCTCAGATGGGCCTCACTTTACCTTGAAACTAGCAAGCAGCTTGGGGGACACAGGGCCCTTTCAAAATGCCAGAACAAATCACCGGCTATTGTGCCAGGTCCTTTGAGGAGCAGAGACAGCTGATGCCAAAGAGGACACTAACTGGGACTTCCTCCAAACCAAAACCTTGGAATCTAGAACTCGTCCTTAGCCTGCCCGAGGAGCGTCCCCCCACCACACATACACGCACACGCACGCGCGCACACACACACACACACACACAGCTGTGCGCAGGCCTCTAAGCCATCGCCTTTCTGAAGCACAGGCAAGCTGTTTCTCTCCTGTTGTGGTAACCAGCCTCAGATTTCAGGACAGGGTGGCAGGGCCTGGTTAAAGGGGAAGGATCTTATTTCCACCCTTGTCACTGCAGAACAGTCTGCAGTGTTGGAGTGTGGGTCCCCATCCCCCCCCATCTCTCTGTACCTCATTACTTGTCCTCCTTCCTTCCTTCCTTCCTTTCTGTCCTTTCGGGTTCACTGAGATGGGGACGAGTGTGGAGAACAGTCTGGATCACTTCCACCAGCTCAGGGAGCCGTGGCCCGAGCTGCCCCAGACTCTGGGCTGTGGTCCCGCTGGGAGTCTTCCCGTAGGATCTTTCAGATTCAGGCAAACCATAGAACTATTGACATTTTTTTTTAATTTCTATGTTGAATTACTATTTTTGCATAACATTCTCATAACTCTGCATTCCTCTTGTAATTTGAAATAAGTTAAACTCATGGTTCTGTGATTCAAACCAGAAATTCATGAATTGCTCAGAGTAGGAGGCATGTCTGTTTTGGCTATATTGTGGGAGTGACAGACAGTCCTTGGCTGTGTGTGTAAGCGAGCTGTAGCCAGGCTCCTATGGGTTTCTCAGGAAAATCTCATTTCTCCTGTTAGTATTCAGGCAGCGTCCCTCAGATTTCTGAGATGGGAGCACGGTCCTGGCCCTTCTTCTGGGTTCATGGGGCCTGTGGGAGGTTCTTTGACCAGACACATGGGGGCGGGCGGGCAGGGTGTGACCTCGTGCAGGGTGCCGGTGAGTCATAGGACAGCGAGGGGCCCACAAAAGTCTGAGCTTAGCAGACAGACAAGCAGAGAACTGCACTGTGGCTCCCAGGGAGGGGCGAGAGCAGGTGTCGGGAATTCGGAGCCGCAGTTCAGAGCGGGAAGCAGCCCGTGTGCTGATTTCCACGGCGTTGGTGTCCGATCCTGAGAGATAGTGCGTCCTCCGGATCTCTTCTCTTCACTCTGACAGTACGCTGCAACATTCGATCTTGTTTTTCAGAAATCGCCCAGGTTATTGCTTCCTACACTGCTACTGGTCCCGAACAACTCACTCTGGCTCCCGGTCAGCTGATTCTGATCCGAAAAAAGAACCCAGGTGGATGGTGGGAAGGAGAACTGCAAGTTAGTGTCTCTACGTTCATTTAAAATTCTCTGTCTGAGCGTGAACACAAAAGGTCTCAAGGAACAGCATTTCACTGCACAATACAAAGAGCCCTCATTGTCTGACCCCTGCCTGAGCAATGGGGGGCTCCCTGCCTTACGTGCTTCGTTCTGAGAGCTGCGGACCAGCCGGACATGGCATCCAGTAGTTCAACAAGCTCAGCTTGGGGGTGCCGGAGACAGAGTTCTCTGAATAGGGGCTGCATGGAGACACCCTCATGCATCATGGCCTGGCACACAGAAGTAGTGTTTCGCTGGAGGTGTTTGGGGACGTGCTAACTTGGCAGGTGCCTTTCATGCAGCCTGAGTCAGTCATGATGTTGCTTTCCGTTGCTGTGCGTACCGGAATCACATCGCTCATTCACCGTTCCCACACCTCCTTTAGTTCTCACTTCCAGACACAAAGACACTGCAGAAAGGAGTCAGTGCAAGTTAGGCTGGTCGTGGGATGTGTCTAAGGGGAACTTTATGTAAGGACAAGAAACTGTGTGTGGTGTTTCGTGGCTCCATAGAAATGCTTGATACTTGCAAGGATACCGTGATAGATAACACAGTTGAGAACTAGGGTACCACCTCGTCGGGTGATTGAAATGGCCATCACCATGGAGACAAATGGATGACGCTCACACAGACGTGAGCACGCTACTTAGTAAGAGCGCAGCATCCATGCTTTGTCAACAGAATCCTACCAACTGAGTCTAATCCTGAGCAAACATAAGGTAAATTCGAAATGAGGAATATGTAACTGGGCACCGCCAAAACACCCACGATTAAATTTATAGGAAGGAGGTAAAGAGATAGTTGGCGACACTTAGTGACACTTGACTCTGCAGAGAAGTGTGACTGGTCACTGAAGCCTTGTCAGCTGTACTGAAACATAGTTATTCTGTAGTTCAACCTTTAATACCATGGCTCACATTCTCAATACAGACCTATTGAAATATGTAGGGTTGAAGAACTGTGATTTGCAGCCAGAGAAACCCTGTCTCAAAAAAAAAAAAACCAAAAACCAAGCCATGATTTGGGGGCTGTCGAGATGGCTCATTGATTAGGACCTGAGATAGGTTTTCAGTGCCCACATCAGCTTACAACAGCCTGTAACTTCAGCGCGAGGGGATCTGATGACCTCTCTTGACCTCTTTGTGTACCCACACACATATATACAGGCAAATATTAAAAACAGATTTTGTTTTTTTTAAAGAGCTGTGATGTAAGAGCCTGGTGATCAAGTGTTTCAGGAACAAATGACAGGGGGGAGGGGGTCATAGGAAGGGCAGTCAAGAGCACATAGATAGATGGCAGCCAGGCTGGGCGTTAGCGGTGGGTAGACCCGTGAAGAACGTGTGCACATGTATTCTGAGCGCTGTTCCCGTTAATGCTACTTTTCGGTAAGTTCACTTTTTGTTTTGGGTTTTGGTTTGGTTTGGTTTTTTTTTTTTTTTTTTTTTTGCTAAATAAAAGGTTGGTTTTTAGCGACCTTAGGGAATGACCAAGCCCGTGATCACATGCGCTGCAGCCTGCCTATCACAGCTACTGAGGGGTGGTGTGAGAGACAGATAAGTGTAAGAGGGTGGGTGTGACCACAGAGTGCTGAGGACAGGGTGGTTAGAGCTGAGGGAGACTCTCAGGAAGGAAGAATTGCTGGCTGCGACTCCCCGGGGCACACGGCTCCCCCCTGCACACGGCTCCCCCCTGCACACGGCTCCCTGCTCACAGCTGTGTGAGGCCTATCCCAAGTGAGGAAGATGGACCCGTGCTGGACACATGAGGAAAGACACGCTCTCGGCCCAAAGAAAAGCCTCAGTGTGCAGTGTAACTGAGGGTCAGCTTCTGCAGGGAGCTGTCTGGGGCAGCAGAGCCCTGTCCTGAGACACTGGCCAGGATGAGTCCTCAACAGTGGACTAGTTGAGAAATCCAATCCTGAGTCCCCAAAATTCTGTCTGCTTTGTATGTGTGAGGACTGGGAAACTGTAGTGTTTCTTTTTTTTTTTTTTCTTTTTTTTAAGACCTGGCCTTGGCTGGCCTGGACCTCACTGTGTAAGCTAGGTTGGCCCCAAAGTCACAAGCATCCAGCAGCTTGCACCTCCGAAGTGCTGGGATTAAAGGCCTTCACTTACCTTTGAGGGCCTTACTATGTCATTGGGGGGGGGGTCTCACTTGAAACTCTCCAGCCTCAAGGGGTAGGGTTGCAGACTTGTGTCCCCAGTCCTGGCTCCTACCCTGCTTTGGAACGTGGCTGCGATGGCTATGGAGTCCAGCCGGCCATCTCTGTAGCTGCGCCCTGCTGCTAGTCCTCTGGTCCATGTGTCCCTCCACTGTCCAGAGTATTCTCATGACTTCTGTTGTCTTTCTTTGTCATTCCCGTGAGGTTCCCCCCAACCATGTCTCTTCCTTCCTTTGCAGCAACATGTCAGGTCCAGCCTCATTTAGCAGTTTGTCTGAGACAGCCACACCCCTGGGCCTTGGGTCATGGCACTCCTTCCTCAAGGGTTAGCCACACATCAATTCTCCCAAAGGCCTTTAGGGCCCTTGCAGCCTATAGCTCTGCACATTTCCTCTGAACTCAGTCTTAGCCTCACGTCTACACCGCTGGCTGCTTCCTAGTCAGCGCTGATGCTTATTTCTACAGTTAAGTGATCGGCTCCGATCCTTAAAGAAGCATGCATTTCAGCCCTCACACCCCTGACACTTTACACAAGAACAGTGTGGAATGTCCCTAGACCTCACACCTGCCCAGCGTATGCCCCTGTATGGAGAATCTCAGCATGGGGACACGGTGGAGAACAGCAAGGAGGTCTGTGATCTGCCCTTGTAAAGCAGCAGACGTGAGGCAGAAGCGTTGCTAGGGGCCATGTGGCAGGACTGTAGCAATTACAGTCGTCACTGGCCGAGTCACGGTGCGGTGGGTGGCAGTCATTGAGCCAAGGACATGACTCCTGTCTGGACAACCAAAATCTGAGCTGTGTCTAGACTAACCCAGTGCTCCTTGAGAACCCAATGGGTAGAGGTGTGACGTGGTTTATGGTATTTGGTTTTATTTCTATTTATTTGGTGAGTAGGTCATGTGATTTAAGTTAGCAAAAAGCCTTCCTCTAATTCTTGACCCAACGTAAATAAGTTATTTTACAAATCTACTTATTTTTAATTTTTATTTTATGTATATAAGTATTCTGCCTACATGCATATCTGTGCATCGTGCATGTGCTTGGTGTCCATGGAGGCCAGAAGAAAGTCCCTGACCCTCTTGACCTGGAGTTGCAGACAGTGGTTAGTGCTGAGGGTTAGACTTGGGGATGCTGAGAACTGAACTCGGGTCCTCGCAGCCAGGGCTCTTAACCACTAAGCTAAGTCTTATGCCCCTGATGGATGCTTTTATCAGAGCTTTTTTCCAGAGAGGGGTGTGTGTGTGTGTGTTTACTCACGCAAGTGTGCATCCACGTGGTGATCTTTCTCCTGATGGTATGAATAGATAAGGATAATCTCTGTGTTCATTATAGGCCCCACTTCTTATAACTTTTCTGATATCATACAAATGCTCAGTATCTTGGGTCAAATCAGATCAAAATAAACAAGAGGGCTGTAGAAAGTGGCCAGTGCTATGAAATTAAGACACTGTGAAGGTCCTGCCGCCATCTGTGAGCCTCGTGGCCTCTGAAACAGCATCAAGGTGAGCGTCTGCGTTCTGTAGACGCTGGGCATTGTCTGACATCACATAGAGCTCAGACACGGCAGCACGTCTTAGCACCACATCAGCTCGTCTGTACCCTTGGGGCTGCCGTGTATCTTTTCAAGTTCAGTGTAGCCATCTCAAAGTCAGAGTAACAATATTGTTGCCTTTAGAGCTGTCCAAGACAAAAACACCCGGGGTGCCTGGCTCTTCCTGAACACTCAAGACATCTAACCAGACCGTCTGCATCACCTGAGTGTAGCAGAAAAATGCTAACCAGTTTTCTAGCTTTTTTTAAAAATAATTTTAATTTTATTTGTATGGGTGTTGCCTAAATGTATGTCTGTGCAACATTTGCAGACCTGGTGCCTGTGGAAGGCAGAAGAAGGCATCGGATATAGTCCCCAGAACTGGCTTTATAGACAGTTGTAAGCTGCCCTTTGGGGCTGGGAATTGAAATTGGGTCTTCTGGAAGAGCCAGTGCTCTGAACCCAAAGCCTTCTCTCCAGCCCCTCGTTTTCTGTCTTAGCCACACCATAGGATATTCTGAACGTGTGATCTTGAACCCAGCCCTTGGGGAGCATCCCAGGCTCTGCAGACCAATGGCTGCTTCACTTCAAACGTAACCGGGGTGTGTGATTTCTGCGACAGTTAAAGTCCTTCGTCTCTCAGCTCGATGTGAACAGTGCACAGCGCCCCACTAGAAAGCAAACTGTGAGAAAGATGGGCTTTGATGTTTATAAAAAATCATTGTTTTCTCCTTAGGCTCGAGGGAAGAAACGCCAGATAGGGTGGTTCCCAGCAAATTATGTCAAACTCCTAAGCCCCGGAACAAGCAAAATCACCCCAACTGAGCTACCCAAGACCACTGTGCAGCCAGCAGGTAAGACGTGTACGGGTCAGTCTGCCCCTGCTCGGTTTCTCATGGAAAGTCTTGTGTTGTTTTCACGCATGCTTATTAGCGCTTACACTTGCTGTCAGTGGCCTTTCTTTGCTGAGTACCACAGAGCCCTTGTTGGACTCTGCTGGAGCAGTTGGGAACCCTGTGGCATTAAAGCCAAGGTTTTCTCTTGATTTCCTTCTCGCTATTTACACTGGGATTTGGGCCATTGGGTTAGGCAACAGAAAGGGCCTTAAAAATAAACTGCTGGGGTCTCAGTAGGTCAGGAACTGGAGACATGGGGGTCAACTGCTCATAATATAAGAAACCGAAATAGCTCCTCTGTGTCATGCTGGGGACAGAGGGGCTCACTGAGCAGGCAGGATGTTCTGCGTGTTCTCCTCTAGGGTGGGCAAAGGCAGAGGGCTTCAGTTTCCTGGCTCGCCTGCTTTCTGATCCAAGGCAGAGAGTTAGCTGTTCCACTGACTGGAACAGAGCTCAGGGTAGGACCTGGACAGAGACCTGGACAGAGCTCAGGGTAGGACCTGGACAGAGACCTGGACAGAGCTCAGGGTAGGACCTGGACAGAGACCTGGACAGAGCTCAGGGTAGGACCTGGACAGAGACCTGGACAGAGCTCAGGGTAGGACCTGGACAGAGACCTGGACAGAGCTCAGGGTAGGAGCAGATTTCAGTTTTAGGTCTTTAGGCCTCTGTTTGCGGGTGACGTCTGTGAAGGGCATGAAACTTTCATTTCGCCATCACCGTGTGATTGGATGTGTGTTGCGTGTCCCTGTGAAACCAGCTTTAAACTTGCTGTCCCCGCAAGAAACGTCAGGATGTGACTGACCTCTGGTCCCCAGCCGGTCCTCTCGGCATGAGCTGAGGCCGTGCGTGGGCTGTGGGGTGGGGTCCATCTGCTGTGCCTGGGGAGATGTAGCAGAGCTCTCTCCTATCAGCGGAAGCCCCGAGCCATCTGCAGAAGTGAGTCTGTTCCCTTAGCCGGAGAGTCTGAGAACCCTAAAGCTGCATACAGATTGGTTAAGAGTGATAAAGATGCCAGGCAGTGAGGGTAGGTCAACCCGTTGTGCGGCTGAAAGAAAAGGAGAGAAGGAAAATCGAGTGTAATCATCTCTGGGACAGGAAAACAGCAGAGTCGCCTCTTACAGCACTGGCTTAACTTCTCCCTGAGGCGGAAGCGTGAGGAGATCACATGATAGCTGCATTTCGTCTGTAGAAAGGCCAGGTCCAGGCTGCGAGTTCGGCACTAGAGTACACTTGTGTCGGGTGCATGCGGCCCTGGGCTGAGTCTTCAGCATCATGAGAAGACGTGAAAGGCGGTCAGGAGCTGTGGCCACTGGCTGTCTGCACCACGCAGTGGGAGCTGGGTGGGACAGCCAGGGCTTCGAGTCAGCACTCTGAGTCCTTCAGATGTGCTCTGGGTGGGGGTCCCGCTATCTTCTGACACGTACCGTCACAGGGGAGATGTCAGTGTAAAAATATTGCTATCATCTTAGAATTCAGTCCTTCACCCTCCTCTATTGCCCACACCACAAGAAGCCCCTTTGGATCCCCCATCTATCTCACTCTTCCCCGTTCTGGCGTGCACTGCAGCCAGCAGCTCCTGCACGGGCCCCACGGCCCCACGGGTCGGCGGATGCTTACCAGCCCTGTCTTTGCAGTGTGCCAGGTGATCGGGATGTACGACTACGCCGCACAGAACGATGACGAGCTGGCCTTCAGCAAAGGCCAGGTCATCAACGTCCTCAGCAAGGAGGACCCCGACTGGTGGAAAGGAGAAGTCAGTGGGCAGGTCGGGCTCTTCCCATCCAATTATGTGAAGCTCACCACGGACATGGACCCCAGCCAGCAATGTAAGTGCCCTGGCGGCTTCCTCCTCTCTGGTTTCTTCCCGTAAGACATTGCTCTGATTCGGCCCAGCCTGGTTTGCAGAACTCAACGCAGACCACTGCTGCATTTGCAACAGTCTCTTTGAAGACCTTCTGTGATGCAGAACTATCTCGTGGGGGTTTTGGTTTGTTTTGGATTTTCATTCTTTCTGTAGCATGTCCCCCCCTTCCCCTCCCCTCCCCTCCTCCTCCTTTTTCTGTTCCCGTTTTGTTTTATTTTTTGAACCATTTTGGCACCATGCTGTGTACATGCCTGACTCATTTTCCTAGCTTGGATTTTGCTCATTGTTTTGTTTTGCTTATGTGTTGTTTTCCTCCTTCTTCTAGGAATCATATGTTGTCCATCCCCCCTCAGGCTTGAAAGTCCTCAAAGAGACCCACTATCCCATATCACTGCCCAGAGGGATGATGGGAGATGCAGCCTTGATCATGTGACTTGCAGCATGATCACCTACTGCCTTCTGAGTAGAAGAACTCACTGCAGAGCAGTTTACCTCATTTGACCTTAGTTGCATGTGATCGAAATGTCTGAGTCACTGCGTGCAGAGGCAGAAGCAAATTGCAGAACTGCACAGGGTGGTGGGTCCTTTTGTGGCTTTCCTGGTCACTCAGACTGACGGCCCCGCCCTCACACGGGCGCTTTCAATAGTTTTAAGATTATTTTTAAATGTGTATTTTAGCCTTTTAATAAAAATCAATCAATTACTTCTTTGCTATTTTGGTTTTGCAAAAAACAAAAAAAAACAAAACAAAAAAAAAAAATACCAGACCCACTATCAAGGAATGCTGCATGGACGATTAAACACTGTTCCGGGCATCCGTAAACCTGAGACTTGATGTATCTTTGCCGTTGTCCAGTGTTACCAACCGCATTGTGTAGCTTGGGGGTTTTCCCTGCCGTAGATCACAGAGGAGTGGGTGTACCTGTCTTGAAGATGTGGATGTAGACTGAGCCTGACTAAACGGAAGGCATTACACTTGTTTGTGATCATCACATGTACCTGTCGCGCATGTAACATCTGTACTGAAGAAGTAGCTCTTCCCATGGCAAACGCCACCACCGTGTACAATGCTCCCATCTACTGCATTAATTTTATTTTGCACAGTGACCTTGTAGCCACCTGAGGAAGCACCCGTGTTTCCGTTTGGTCTCAGATGTATGTAGTTGTGCCGGTGTTTTG
Source organism: Tokudaia tokunoshimensis (assembly GCA_036184795.1). Taxonomy (NCBI): domain Eukaryota; kingdom Metazoa; phylum Chordata; class Mammalia; order Rodentia; family Muridae; genus Tokudaia; species Tokudaia tokunoshimensis. Next base: position 78,772,792 of record BTHU01000015.1, read on the forward strand.
TTTTGAGTTTTTTAATCTGGCGTGTCTTCATACCATAAACCGTAAGACGCCACTGCCCAGGTGGTTACGATCGTCAGTACCCACCGCCCTAGCCTCTGTTACGTGAAGTTTTATTCCAGTTGCTTTTCATGGAATATCTTGAACAAGTAATTTTCTTGACAAGAAAGAATGTATAGAAGTCTCCCTGCAATTAATTTCTGGTGTTTACATTTTTTAACTAGACTGTGGAGTTTCTACAGATTAATATGAAATGGCGCTCCTGGTCCGTGTGCGTGTTAACTTGTGCTGTAGCTGAAGCCGTGTTTGTCCTTAGATATTAGTTGGAAGCTCTCAATAAAAAGAAAAAAAAAGGAAAAGAAAAGGTGCCCACTGCTGACAGCACAGAAAATGGGCTGTGGAAGCCTGAAGCACCATCTAGCTGTCCTAGTGGTAGGTGTGACATGGCGTCCCTCAGGGCTCCTCCTGGGGAGAGGCCGTGTCGGCCGTGTGTCATGGTGCAGAGGATGGGCAGCCCCTCCTTGTCTCCTTGGGCTTCAGTGTTTTCATGGATATGAATGTAAAATATATAAATATATAAACTTGCAGCTTTAACAATTGTAATACAACCTTTTGGATTAGTTATGTGTATAGATAATTAAATTCTTCATATAAAAGTTAGATGGAAACGTCTCTGTGTTCTTGCTGTTGGAATCTTGCAGTGCTGAGGGGCACCACACAGATGTTAGCCAATGACCTGCCTGTGTGCCGAGTGTGAATACAGACATAATCCCTGAGTGGGACCCCCACCCACCCACCCATGTGTAAACAGTCTACCATCCAGCCTAGCCATCAGCTCTCTTATTGGACTTAGAGCTTATGCTGTTGACACATTGACAGGTGTGTGATTTGACTTAGGGCACAAAACATTGGCCCGAAAATAGTGTCATAATAAGGAAGTAGTAGATGCCAAAAGGATAAAAGCAGACTTGCATATGTCCCTGTTGTGTGGGATCACATCAGCTAGGTACACGCTTGTGACCTTTACAGAGACAGACTGGCCTATGCACAGATGGTGTGTCAGTTCTGTGCAGAAGTGTGTGAATGGTAGGTAGCTTGAATAGACCATCCAACACTGGTGGGTGGAGGGGGTGGGGGTGCTGCAGGGCAAAGATAGAAACCCCCACGGGGGATGCAGGGGGGAAATACTGAAGTGGAGACCTAAGGGGTCAAGAAGGAGTCAGGTGAGGTGGACCTAGATGTCAGAACAGTAAAGGCCCTGGAGGGAGGGAAGGGTGGGGCCCTCCTGTCTACCATCCAGACAAATGATCAACTTCGTCTCCCAGGACCACCTCAGTCCCTATAGCAGTACTCTTTCTCTGGGATGGAGGTTGGCGGTGGGATGCAGTTGTCAAGGTTGGTGATGGTGCTCCTCACTTTCAACTCTCCAGTCCCCTCTCACGGTTCCTCCAGTCTTCCTTCTGGGTTTGGGAGCCAGCACAGATGTCCCTCACATCTCTTCCATTTGCGTGGCCCGCAGAGAACTCATGTGACCCTGTGCATTTTAGGCAGACGTCCACAGCATCCTGTGGGTCCTACAAGGTGCAACACAGTTCACAGGACAGTGTGGTCCATTCCCCTGTAGCCAGTGCTGAGCTGAGAAAGCCTGGCCTCACCCTACTGGCCACTATGGCTAAAGTTTACACGGTTATCCTGGCCTAGTCTCCTCACACGTGACTGCTGAGATTGCCTTGCTGATAACTACCTAAGGAGATGCGCTCATTCCGTAAGCTTGTCTCCCGTGTCTGGCGCAGAGTCTCCCATAACTGCTCGTTTTTCAACCTGTCTTGGTTATCCTCTGTGTTCTCTACTTTCAAAGTTGGATAAACCAGAAAGTGTCCCTCAGACTTTAAAGATACTACAGTTGGGACTGATTTTTGCAGGGGGTTGGGGGGATGTTTAGGGTTTTGGTTTTTTTTTTTTTTAATTTTTACATTTACTCGTGTGTGTGTGTGTGTGTGTGTGTGTGTGTAAAGATCCCACTATGCCCTGCCTAAAACGGCAATTTCAGATAGCTTACCCCTATCCTGACATGTGATAGGTTTAAGCACTCCAAACTGCCCATGGTATGAACAGATCAAACAACTATAGAATGCACCTGATTCCAGGTTCTTGACACAGCACATCACCCTTCGGAACAACCAAGATGTCACCCTATTTCCCTCTCCCTTTAGGGGCAAGCTTCCCAGGAGTCCTGGTCTCCTGGTATCTAGCCCGTGTGTGCTGAGGCTGAGGTCTATGGACTTGGGTCTGGGCAGTCTCTGCTCTGGCCCAGTCTGGGGTGCTTCCCACTCACATCCCAACAGCCCTGCTTCCTCGACATGGAAAATTATAAATTAATCTGTTTATTCTTTTAGACCTCCAAAATATTCCAAGAGAAACGTTCTAGAAGCTGCATTGAAAGTCAGTCACACACACACACTCACACACAGAGTAAATGCATAGGAAAATAAAATGTATCTGATGATTTTGGATGTGGTAAAATACAGGATAGTGGGGCTGGAGAGATGGCTCAGCAGTTAAGAACACTGGCTGTTCTTCCAAATGACCTAGGTTTGATTCCCAGCACCCACATGGCAGCTCATAGCTGCCTGCAGCAAACAGTCCCAGTGTAGTGGTGCACAGACAGACAGATGTGTAGGTAAAGCACCCACACACATAAAATATTTTTTTGAAAAGAAATAACAAATTAAAAACCATATACACCAGCGATAAATTCCAAGCTTCCAGTACCATTATGTGAAGATGTCTCCTTATCCTCCGTTTCCTCAAACCCGTTTTAGATGAAAACCTTATGGGAAAGCTGAATGTCTTGTTTCAGCCAGTCTGTTCCTTCTTGAAGGTTCTATTCATATTGAAAGCTGCCAGGCATTTTTTTTTAAAGTCTGAATTCACTAAAACAAAGTCTGTGTTTCTTAGGCAAAGCTGTTGGCTTTAAAACCCGTATGTGTTGCGTCTACATGGCACACTACCTCCTAGATGCTACCTGCTACTCTGTGGTGTCTGTGGTCTGTGTGGATTCCACGCATAGACAGTGAGAAAGTGACCTGAGTGTATGTATCTGTGGCTTGTGTTTATCCTAGGGCTGAACGGGAGGTCAGGGTGCAGTTGGAAGCAGATAGGGCTGTAGAGAAGATTGTCCCGCAAGCTGACCTTTGCAGGTTTCGTATCTGCTTGGCCTATCGTGCTGCAGGGCACAAAAAAGATGTGTCCAAACACCAGCCAACACCTCCCTTCACCTAACCCTGTTTGTTAAGGCCAGACACTCCTTTCTCCCAGGTTCTCCAGCCCTTCCCAGGAAAGAACATGGCTTTGTGACCTACCAGTGTACATCCTAGCTGCGTGCTTCTGACCTCTGCTTCCCTCCCCCCACACCTCATGCTGCCCCCTTCATCTCCGTCATTCTTGCACACTGAGCCAGGCCATGTGCTAAGGAAGCAGAGGACAAGATGTGGGAGTGAGGGATAGAGACGTCCCCTGACGAATGTTTGACAATACTGAGCTCTTAGAACCTGGACACACTTGGCAGCGAGGACACTGGGGAGCCAGGGTATGCTCAAAGCGGCCTTCCGGCGCTGTGCCGACCCTCCTCCTAGTAGTTCCATTTGGAAAGAGCATTCCTGTCCGTCCTAGAGCCTCGCCCCCAAGCTGCAACTCCACAGAATTATTGCTGGCTCTCACTTTGGCTGGAAGAGTGAGCGCCTTTTCCTTCCAATGACTCTTCTATCACCAGGGTTGGGGGTTCCACCTTAGCCCAGTTTCCCAAAGACAGGCATGTCCCAGATACCTTCACTCTGGGCCAACTGTGGCTTCTAAATTTTCATTCTTGGCTGCAGCCAGAAGACCACGGTGCCAAATATAGGAACACTACTTAGATACTATTTAATAGTGGACTCTGGGGAAATCAGCATAGTTGTACCCTTGGTCCTTGGTAGGGTTAAAGGATTATTCTAGGGTGACTGTTGAGAGCATGGGTTCGAATCCCAGCTTTGCTACTTAACCTACTTTGTGGTGTTGGGCACATTATTTAAGCTCTTTGTACTTCACCAGCAGAGAAATACAAACACCAGCAAACAGCCAGTACATAAGGGATGAGCTGTTCTTGGGAGACAAATGATTTATGCCTGGTCAGTAAGCATCACAGAAATGCGTTTTAAGATTCATCAGCTGGTGCTTTACCAGAGATTTCAGAGAGCATAAGAGTTCCCTGAAGCATTTGCAGGCGCCTGCAACTTTGCAAACCAATCCTAGCTCCTCCTTTCTGGCAGCAGGGGGCTCACCTGCATGGAAGGCTTTAGGAGCCGGTTTAAACAATGCACCTCTCTGCACACCACCAATGCAAGCTGCCTCTTTCACAGGGCTGACTGACGGTGGGGCGCCCAACCAGAGAAATGGAATGTGTAAGGCTTTTAAATACCACAAGCACTGAGGGACTGTTGGCAGGGCCCTTGCAGGCCATGTCACAGATGTGTTAAGTCACTGGCCCTGGGTTTCTCATCACAGCCTCCTGTGGCCTCCTGTCCTGCCAGCAAAGAACTGAATGTTTGCTCCCTGCCCTTGCTCGGCATGCAGGCTTGACCAGAATGCTCCCCAGGGCAGCGGCACCGCGCCACTTACGCTCCTAAAAGCACATTGCCCCAGCGTCCTGCCGCGTGCACCCAGACACCCCTCACAGGACAGGCCTTGGCAGCCTCTGATCTGTTTGCTAAATCAGAGCGGGACACCAGCCCCAGCAAAGCCAAGCAGGATCTTGACTGTCTGGGGCATTGCCTTGGAATCCCATAGCCCCACGGGAAGCCCTACATAGCTGTACTCTCCCTCAGTAACCAGCCCCCACTGTCTAATGGGAACCCTCACCCCAGCTTGTCCTCAAGGGACAAAAGAAAATCTGCTTGCCAATATCCCTCCCTTGTCCCTCTTGCTGCAACAAAGGCTTCAGAAGTCTGCTGCCCCAGTTTCCCCTCTTTAGTGCGCGCGCGCGCACACACACAGAGGATATGATAGACCCTACCTGGTGGCTGTGAGCCTTGGAACACAGGCTGGTGTGATACCTGCTTTTGAACCGGTGTGGGAAGAGACACCAGCAGATTGGTGGGATCCAGCTTGTAGAGAATAAATGACACAGGACAGGGTGGACCGAAAGCCAGTGCCATTTCCAGGGGATGCCCTGCGAGTCCTCTCCAAAGCAGCTGTGGGACTCTAATACAGTTTAATAGTGGACTCCTCCAACCCGGAACGGCAAGAGTCAGAGCTGCATGTGGCAGCATCTGGGGCCTGTGATCAGGGGGAAATGACAGGTGGGATGGACATGGTGACATCCCAGATTCAGACCTTGGTCACCATTTCTTCCTTGGGCTCCCATGTACCAGTGCCACCTTCTAGTGGGGAGGTGGTATGTGGGTGCTTGTGTCTATAGAATCTTCAATCGTCTGGCTCTACCCTGCCTGTCTGGTCCTATCCAGTCCCAAATCTCCCTTCACCCCCATATCCTCTTCCACACACACTTCCTGGAATTTTTGCCTTAAGTTTAAGCCATTGGTGAACTCCAGTAACACATGTCCTGCCCCGCCCCGTCCCTCTCCTGCTCTGGGCCACCACCCTCCCTACCACGTTACCTGGCCATGAAGTCCTTTCACACAAAATGACAAGGAGACCTGGAGGCCAATATGTACACACGTGGACACTGGGTAAGTCAGATATTTTGTCGCGTGACAGGGCCCTGAGGAGGACCTCACAAGGAAGAGAGTCTTATTTGGGCCACACACGAATCTGTGCGTTCTCATATAGCATGGACTCAGCTTTCTCCGTGACTCTGGGCCAACACCGTGGCAGCAGGGACGTGTGGAAAGGCAGGATCATTTACCTCATCAAGGCTTAGAAAGTGATGGGAAGAGGTCAGGGGCCAGATACCTGTCAAAGGCAGGCCTCTAGGCATCTTCCTCCAACCAAGTCCACCTTCTACGTCTCCAGAGCCTCCTAGTAATGCTAGCAGATTATGTCTCCACCATGAGATGAGAGGTGGCTGGTTCCCTCCTCACCCACTCACCTATCCGGAACTGAGCACACGTGAGCCTTTGGTGTGTGTGTGGAGGGGGACATGCAAACTGTAAGACATTCTCATCCCCGCTCCCCCATTTGACTGAGTTCCTTGCAGGCAGGGATAGCCTAGCATGCCCATTTAGGACTCCACAGAGAATCTGGTGTGTGGTGTATGCCTGTAATCCCAGCACTGGGGAGTCTGAGACAAGAGGATTATGATTTGGGGGTCAGTCTGGGCTCATAATGACATACTGTCAAAAGTTAATAAACTGGTCTGGGAATGTAGCTTAGTTGGTAGCATGTTTACCTAACATGCAGGTCGGTCATCCTGGGTTCAGTCCCCAGCACCACATTGGCAGGTGTGGTGATCTACACCTGTAATCTCAGCAACTGGAATGTAGAGGCAGAGGGATGAGAAATTCAAGTTTACCCTCAGAATAGATAGGTCTAGGTCAGCCTGGGGTACACATGGCTTTATTTAACAGGGAGGGAGAGAGGGAAGGAGGGAGGGAGGCAGGGAGGGAGGGAGGGAGGGAGGGAGGGAGGGAGGAAGGAAGGAAGGAAAATGTAATAAACACAGTATCTGCAGAGGAGCTAGGGTTGTGGCCCGGGCTTCTTTCCCCAGAACCACAACGGTGGGTGCATCATCGCAGGACAAACACAGTCAATAGCAATGGTGCCCTCCTTGTAGAGCTGACATATGGTAGGATCCCCATCTCTTACTGGTTGTAAGCCATAGTTCAATGAACACATTTGCATATTTCCCATGGGCCTCACTCTTGGGGCTGCAGAGGAGGTGTTGGTGTTGGCAGTAGCCCTTCGCCTTCCCTCTCTCCCCTTGTTCTACAGCACAGTCAGGCCGTGACTTCGGCCATCTTGTCATTCTCTTCACTGTGCGTGGCAGAGAACCCAGCACAGAGCCTGTGCTGGGGACAGCAGCATAGTTGAAAAAAATTAGTTTTTGTGGAAAGGCCCTAAACCAGGAAGTGTTCTCCACTCTTGTGATCACTTAACTAGTGTTCATACTACTTGATCCCATGCGTATTTGGTATTTAGTCTCCCCCACGAATATGGTGGCCTCACAGACGCATCCCTGGGTGGATCCTGTAGCTGCTGACACGGACAGGAGATGTCATGGGTTGGAGGTGCCTTTTGTGTTCTGCTGGAGTCAGTGTGTCAAGGACCAGGGTGTTGCCAGACCCCTCTGAAGCCATTGTCTCAGGGTTGAGAAGTACACTTCCCCACCACATAGCCTCTCGTGGGCTGGTCAGCCCACAGTCTCTTATTTAGATTTTATTTCTATGTATGTGTATGTGTGGATGGTGCCTGTAGGGAAGAAGGCATTGGATTCCTGGAGCTTGAGTTACAGGTGGTTGTAAGCCACCAAATGGGGGTGCTGGGGACCAAACTTACCTGCTGAGCCACCTCTCTAGCCCCAGGGGGTTTGTTTGTTTGTTTGTTTGTTTGTTTGTTTTGCGAAGACTCATTGCCTTGACTCAGACTTACTGCAGCCAGCTCCTGGAAGCCTGAACTCCAAGACCAAGATTGTCCTCAAATAGACCTTACAGGGAGTGATAGAAGAAAAGATGGTGGGCCCCCTGGGAACAAAGGTGGTTTCTTTTACGGTCCTGTTTCCAGTGAGCATTTCTGATAGAGAAAATAAAGCTTTCTGGGCTCCACGGCTCCAGCCATCAAATGAGGTGGTAGGTAGCATGGTCAGTTGGGATAGTGTGGCCTCACATGAACCTCCAGAGGCCCCAAGAACAGAACATCAGGGCTCTGAGGTGCAGGTAGCCTTTCAGGCACAGAGTTCTGGCATAGCTGTGAAGACATTTTGGACGAGTACCCAAGTGGCCGGCCCTGAGCTGCCTTGAGCTGAGCAGTTGTGGAGATAGAACCTCAGGCCCCATGCACTTGGACAGCTGTAGTTTCTGGTTCTTGTCCCTCTCTATCCTGGGCATCTAAGCATCTTCTCTCTCCCTGGTGCTTCCCTTCTGATGTGGCCTGAACTGGATCTCCTAGTATTTATAGGTCAAAGCTCTAACCCTGAAGACCACAGAATGTGACTGAACTTGGAGATAGCGTCTTCAAAGATGTATTTAAATGTCACCCTGGGGCCTTCAGAGTGGATCCTACTCTGAGGTGTATGAAGCAGTGTGACAGATGTCCTTTTAAGAAGAAACCTCACGTGAATGGACACCATGGGTTTATGTACAAGGTTTTGTGGGACACATGAAGAAGACGAACCCTCCAACACCTTGGCTTGATCTTGGACGGCAACCCTCCAAAGATGTGAGGAAGTAAACTTGTGCTTTTAAAGCCACCGAGTCTGTGATTGGTCCTGACCACCAGGACACACAAAAACACCACCCGTCCCGCAAGGCAAAGACATAACAGCTAAGAATGTGGACGTAAGTCCTACTTCCTTTGTTGTTTCTTAACCGGGGCTTTATCGAGTTGTTTATCCTTTCCGTGTCTCTGACTCCTCACCTTCTCATTGTGGGTAATGGTAGCTATTCCACAGGATTGTTGGTGAGGACGGAGTTGTTATATACAAGGGTCTGGAGTGTCTGGCTCAACCTTGCTGTTGACCACCCACTCCTCTGGCTCCAAGCACCCACCTCTGATTCTCCCATTTTCCTGCCATCCTCTTTGTCCGTGATGTCTTAGTCCATGAGACTATAACAAAATACCCGTGGGTAGCTAAACTATAAATACTTTTTATTTGTTGGTAGTTCTGGAGGCGGAGATGTCCAAGATCCAGGGGCTGTGTATGGTATAGCTCCCCCATGCATCACCCCATTTCAGATGGATGGAAAAATTAAAGAACACACACAAAAGATCAGAGTGTCTGCCACATGTCTGTATCTGTACCCCATTCCTTACAGATAACAGCACTGCTCTGGTCATGAGTATAATCACCCCTAGTCCCCCCTGAAGTCCCACATCTCTGCAGGACAGTATGCGAACATTGAGGAACATGCCAACAACAAAGGTAGTCTACAATTCCTCTTCTGCAAAATTTTCCCAGACCTCTCTGGTCAAAGCCACTGCCTCCTTCCTCCAATCTCTGTAGAAACACGTCACCCCATGCTGCTGTAACACTTTCATCTGCCTTGCATATCTAGAGGGTTTATTTACAACCATCGCTAAGGAAGCCTAAAATCCTGGGGGACAGGACACATGAGAAGTGGGTGCTCAAAAAGCTAGGGAAGCACGTGTGGAGACACAAACACAGCCAAGAACGAAGGAAAAATTCAGACTATAAAGGGCGGGGCAGTGCTACCTGTGCCAGGCATCCGCCATCAGAAATCCAGAGTGATGTGCTACTCACTGCATTCGTTGTCACGGCAGAGGAGTAGACCATCTCTGGAGGAATTCCATTTCCACACTTCTCCGAGGCAAGCCAGGTAGACCAGATGGCCCTTCTTGGAAGATAATGATGTTAATTAAAAATTATGGCTGCCTTTAAGCTTTTTGGGTTTGCAACTGAGCGAGGAGGTTGGATGCACACTCCCAGACAAACCCAGCTACATGGCTCATAATGGATCCCTTAACACAGGCCAGAGTGAGATACCCGGGTTCAGCCTCATCCTTGGTGCCATTGGTGGCATCTCCAGCCTCCCACCCTGGGCTCCTCACTGGCTCCTGATTTCTTATCAAAATCAAATCCTGAGAATTTACAACTCTCCTGTCCTGGGAACTGATGACATCTCACAGCTGTGCCTTTTCAGAGGCATCTGAAAAGGCCACTCTGCCTGTGACACTCAGTGGTTCCAAATAGAATCAGTATCCTAGGAGGATCAAGTCCAACCTGATTGGGGCAGGAAAGGTTGAGCTCACGTGGCAAGAGAGACTAAGGTCCTGGAGAATCCTTATTCTCCACTTGCAGGTCCACTCTAACAACCTGTACAGATAGGAACTCCAGACATCCAATCAATATCTACTCAGTCACTTAGCAAAGGGATCTGGGCTGAATGTCCCTAGAAACATTGTGCTGTCTTTCTCTTGAGATGAAAACCTTCATCCCGGCTTCCACACACCTCTCCTGCCGCTCCTCATGGTGTCTGCATTTGTTTTGGCATCGCTGTTCCCAGTGCATGGCCTTTCCTGTGCCCCGTGTCTCCCACGAGTGTCCGTGTTCACCTAACATTTTCTATGGCACTATTGCCTGGCCCATTCTTTGTGTGTGTGAGTGTGCAGGTGTGATTGTGAGTGTATGAGTTCGTGACGCTCAAAAGTCAACCTCAAGTATCATTCCTTGGGAGCTATCCACTATGGCTTCTTGAGACTTGTTTCTCAGGGACACAGGGGTGGGGGGGGGTGCAGAGGGTGGGGGAGGGGGCCTTGCCAAATGCTGTCTGGCCAGCAAGCTGCATAAATCTGCCGGTTTGTGCCATACCCCCAGTGCTGGGATTGCAAGCATGGCACTATGCTAGCATCTTAATGTGTGTTCTAAGGAATGAACTGAGCTTCAAGCAAGGTGAACACTTCACCAACGGAGCCATCCCCACCCCCGCCCCCACCCTTCAATGCCACATGTTCATATACTTTTAATTTGCTTTTCCTCAGGGCTGTCCCCTAAACTCATGAGTTTCCCTTAAGAAAAGAATAGTCTCTGCTCACTTCTGTGTCCCTTCGACTTCCTAGAAACAATAAATATTTAATGATTGACCAACTTACTGTAATGTTTTGGCTCCTTCATAACAGGAACCAGGCCTGTTTATTTACTTTGCTCAGTGTTTAGCTGCTGTGAGAGCTAATTTGGGTTTCAAGACTAAGAGAGGAGGTTCTTCCATTTTTTTTTTATTTTTTGTGCTAAGTACTTCTGCATTCTTTGAGATTCTACAATATCTGTAGGCTCGTGTATTGTTTGTAATAGAGAGGATTTCAGTTCTGCTGATCATGTGCATGACGTTTTAGGGAGATATGATAACCTTTTAGGGCTGAGATATTTTCCGAGTCTCTGGTCCTTCCAAAAGAATGTTACAGCCCTGTCCTTCTCTTAAGTATATTTAAGAAGACTATATAAACTTGGGAGCCCATATTAGGAATTTCCTGTGGCTTTAATGGGAGTTGCTTTTTTAAATTTTTGGAGTCCTTGCAATATTATTTCAGCTGTGGGCCAATTTTAGTTTGAGACACCCTTCATCCTGCTCAGTGGTTGTAGAAAATCATTTGATACACTTTGTCTCTCAACTTTCCCTGAACCAGGGGCACAGCAAGCTTCGTTCATCCTGGTCTCCAAATCAAAATCGTTTTTCCACTTGCCCTGCTTTGAATAATGGAGGATTTTTAAACCTCTTGTTTTTTCTAAATACTACTTTTTTCAAAGGAAGGCTATTTTGGGGGTTTAGAATGTCCTTTCTAAGTCTTTCATGGTTCTCTGGATCTGAAAATCACCTTCATGGTAACCCAGGGTCAGTTTAGAGACTTAAAAAAAAAAAAAACCAAAATCAAACAAAACATCTAAAGCCAATGTGTAACGTGGAAACAAGCATCACAAAATCTTTGCCTTTAAGTGCATTCTGGGTCCAGGGGCCAGCACGGCCATTTTCCGTCTTCAGGAAAGCTTGAGTCAGACTTGCATAGGTTAGGATTCTGGAGGTAACAGCTCAAACCCACCAGCATCGCTGGGGTCTCAGTTCTCGGTTGGGTGTTGAGGGTATGTATATCCAAAGGCTGCTCTGTCTGGGGCAAGGTGTACCGCAGCCCTAAAGTACATCCAGAGATGACCTGAACCAAGTGTTCCTGCACCTTCCGCTGTTCTCCAGAGCCTGTAGCCAGAGTAGCTCCTAGAATTCCAAAGAGCCAGGCCTCAATCCCAAAAGGACCTTGTTTCAGTTTCTTAGTCATTCTTGTGTCTTCCGGTCATGACTTCCTTGTAGAAAGCAGTTAGCGTTTCTCAGCGGGGACTCTTGGGAGGTGGTGAGGGTTCTCTGTCCTGTGTATTTAGTCTATTAGTCCTGGGTCAGCCTGACAATTTCAGCCTTTGCTTTCTTGTTAGAACAGGAATACGTTCAGCCTTGGGGGTGGGATGCAGTAACCTCAACCTGATGTACTTACAAGGGCGGTATGAACTTGGAGAGGGGGCAGCACCACCTTCAACCTTGTGGGGGCAATCCCACCTTAGCCTGGGGGTTGGGGTGGGAACAGTACCACCTTCAGCCTGGAGAGACAATACTGCCTTCACCTTGTGGGGAAGGGGTGGGGACAGTACCTTCAGCCTAGGGGGGACACAATACCATCACCGGCCTTAGGGAGGCAATAACACTTTCAGCCTTAGGGGGCAGTACCAAATTCAGCCTCAGGGACAGTACCACTTTCAGCCTGTGGGGGACAGTACTACCTTAAGCCTTGGAGGTGGGAACAGTAGAACCTTCAGCCCACAAGTGGGGTGCCGCACCATCTTCAGCTTGGGGTGCAGTACCACCTTCAACCTGTGGGAGGGCGCAGTGCCACCTTCAGCCTGGGGGGAGCAGTACCACCTTCAACCTGTGGGGGCGCAGCGCCACCTTCAGCCTGGGGGGAGCAGTACCACCTTCAGCCTGGGGGGGCGCAGCGCCACCTTCAGCTTGGGGGGGAGCAGTACCACCTTCAGCCTGGGGGGGGCAGTACCACCTTCAACCTGTGGGGGGGCGCAGCGCCACCTTCAGCTTGGGGGGAGCAGTACCACCTTCAGCCTGGGGGAGCAGTACCACCTTTAGCCTGAAGGGCCAGCACTACCTGCGGAGTGAAGAGACATAGCAATGTCACCTTCAGCTCCAGCCTAGGAAGCAGCAGCATGTTCAGCGGGGGAACCTTTCATTAGAGGAGACACCACCTCCAGTTTCAAACCACTGCACCTCCAAGGTCTGAGATGGACTCTGGAAGACCGGCATTCCCCTTTCATCCTAAATTCCCAGCATGCTGCACAACACGCCCCAGAGTCATGGCGAAGATCACAAAATAACCAAAGAAAGAAATGAGGCAGTTTACTGGCATTTTGTTGTTGTTCGGTTGGTTGGTGTGTTATTGTTGTGGGAGATGGGAACTCTCTACGCGGCTCTGGCTGTCCTGGAATTTGCTATGGAAACTGAGCTGGCCTCAAACTCAGAGATCCACCTGCCTCTGCCTCCCAAGAGCTGCACCACTACTCCCGGCTTGCAAATAGGCGTCTGAAGCCAACAAAATTGTATGTAAAATGTGTGTGGGTATTTCATATGGTACACAGGGCTTTATAGCTGGGTACAAGCCCACAGGACCCAACAGCTGACCCTAGGGAACCGTGATGTAAAGGGACATTTGCGAGACTTGCCGGTCCACTGTTGATGCTGCGACACTTCAGTACCATGCTGAGCAAACCTAACCACTGTGCAAGAATTCTCCGATCCTGCTGGCAGGAGAGAACTAGAAGCACCGGGACTGTGTCCACGAGGGACCCGGCCACAAATGCAGGGGCCACATTTAGCTATTGAGCAAGAAATGACCCGAGTTCTGGGTTCTTGGATTCACCCTTAGGACAGTGGATTAAAATAGGGCAGGGGCTGGATATGCCTTCCACAGCTCAAGTGTTTCCTTGGCGACTTCCTCAAGAAAAGTTAAAGGATAAAGAAAGGGACTGAGTGGGAGGAGTCTCGACTTCCCAGAACCCTGGGCTCACCCGGCTGCTGGGGGACTTTTGGGTCTGGCTTCTTTCTGGGAGGCATTGCTAAGACAGGTGTTTGAGAAGGGCGCCATTTCAGGTTCAGTCACGTGGGTGGTTGAGGAGGAGGCCCAAGTTTAGAGACAAGTGCAGGCTGTGGAGTCTTACTCGCCTTGCAGCTTTGAGGTCAGGCTCGGTGGTGGATGGAAAAGCGTGGAGAGTGTTACCATAACGATAGATAGCTTATTCCCGCTGGCTTCCTGGCATCGCCTTGGCTACCCTGGGCCAAGTGAGAGAAAACACACCATGCAGAAAGGGCAACTGGCCGGGGGAGGGAGCTAAACCTACGACTGCAACTCTAGGAAGTCTGGAAGCTGAGAACAGTTGACCAAGAAGTCCGTGATGCCACTATTCCCTAGACGGAGGATTCTTGTTAAGTATATGTACGACTCTTTCAGTTCCGAGCCACCCCCTTGTGGGAGGGGGCATCTCTGAGGAGCCCTTGGTAGTCCCCAACAGCTCTCTCACTGAAGATTCACTGGAGGGCGTGTTAAATTACAGTGCCATGGGCCCCTCTCCCAGAGAGTCTACTTGGCAAAGTTCTGGTCATTTGTTTATAGACCCAGAGCATTTGCGGGTGCTTCTGGGGCAACTGGGGTCGGGACACCGGGGAAGGGGGTGGGGTGGGGGGGTGTCACAGAGTTCTATTGCAGCCCCTTGTGGCAAGTAGTAGGACAGATGGGAAATGAAAGTGTGTGGGCCTGAGTTGCACCCCCCACCTCTCAGAGAGTACGTATTTTACAAATTCAAGTTCTGTGATTAAATAAAAACCATCTAATAAAAAGAAGTCTATGCGGGGGCCACTTTCATACACACACACATACACACACACACACATATACATATATGTATATATATGTACATATATATAAAGGTAGGCCCAGCCCTGCTCATGGAGGGCTACTGAGAATCTGTGCATCTGAGGCAGGGGACTGCACTGATAACCCACAAAGGTCCTGTGTGAACAGAACTCCAAATAACAAGCTAAGCGAACAGAGTCGAGAGCTGGCCTATCTCAGGGCAGCTAAGGGCCTTTCCTTCCAGCAGCCGTGGCTGCTACAAAGACCTTGGGGAGATGTCTGCAGCTGGCACGGGTTTCCAATCTGCCTTAGGTTCACTGCTTTGCTTCCAGGATACCCCATGGATACCCCACAGATACCCCACGGATACCCCACAGATACCCCACGGATACCCCACAGATACCCCACGGATACCCCACAGATACCCCACGGTGTCCTTGCCCGGAGAGTCTCCCCAGGCATGTCTGGATGCATCTGCCTGGTCCTCATATCCACCTCATATCTGCCTCAGCACAGTCACTGCAGACTCCAAAAGCTGGTCTCAGAATAACCACACCCCCCTCCCGCAGCTTGCTGTGGACAATAGGGTCTAGAGAACACAGCCTCTGGACAGAGGCTTGGACTCGCTGTTCCTTACCACTGTGGATAGGGGGACCAAGGGGCAAGCTGGCCTCTCTGAGCCCTGGTTTCCTTGACTGAATCATGACATTGACTCTGGAACTTTGGAGAAACACTCAAGGCAGTGGTCAGCATTTAGCTCCCGCACCGCACCTGGCATGGAAATGTTGGCGGGTGTTAGCGGGTGTTAGCGGGTCGTTTAACCTTTTCTGATGGAGCATAAGTGTGCTACCTGGATTTGTGACTTCAAACTTCATGGTGTAACACAAGGGGGAATTATCCCCTTACAGTTCCAGAGTGGAAAGTCTGAAGTTGGGGTGTGGGCAGAATGGTGCCCCTCTGAATGTTCTGTGCCATTTTCCTCTTCAGCCTCTAGAGTCGACAGTGATGGATGGTGACCTCTGCATGTGGTTATGTCATTCCAATCTCTACACCTCAACCCACAACCCCAAGCTGACAAGGTCATGGTGCCACCTCCACAGTCACAAGGACCTTGGGTGTCTTCACCCTGGAGCTGTAGGCTTCCCCAGCCTTGGACTAAACGTTCTCCTAAATGGTTGTGTCTTCCAGGGTGCTCAGACTTACATCTCTTAGATATGCTGACCCCGACTGAGAGGAAGCGACAAGGCTACATCCATGAACTCATTGTCACAGAGGAGAACTATGTGAATGACCTGCAGCTGGTCACAGAGGTACCTACAGACCTGGGAGACTGGGGGTGGCCCTGCAGGGACAGGAAGAGGTGGAGGCTCTGCTGAGGAGGCTACGCCCTGACTTTGAGGCTTGGGCAGTCTCTGGTGTATGGGGGATATCTGAATAGAAAATAATACAGGGGGTCTTACCCCAAGAGGAGATGGTCACATTTTCCCACAGGGTCACCCTGTGAGACAGAGAGGCAGTTCTTATCATCAGAGCCAAGGCCAAGAGCACACGTGTCCCAAGCTAATGACTAACAGAGAGATGCCGTTGGGCTATGATTGGGGACTCTTGGCTCCAGTCAGAGAAGTTTTAGCTCAGCCACCAACTGATTGGTGTCATCTAGCCAGTCACATGACATTCTAGACCCTTAGCATTGGCTCCTGAGTATAGCAGCTAGCTGCCAAGTCTTTTGAGTTACTTCTAGTGTCCCCAAAAGTTCCTGAAAAAATAATCCACCACTAGGACTGGACATGAAGACATGTTCCCCCATGGCTCCATGAGGTCGCTGGCCTGGGCTGGCCTGCCCCTGTGGGGAGCCAGTGAACATCTTAACACTCCGTCTGAAAGGATAGGGTGAAACAGAGTTTGTGATCCCTGCAAAAGGGAGGTAGCCGTTTATCCACACACAGTGAGAGTCACCATGTCAGGAGGTAGGTTTACAGAGCTGGACCTGAGGGTCCCCTTCAACATGAAAAATCCGTGGCAGAACTTTGTGAACTTGTACCCTAGCGAATGTCATGAAACTGTGATGTGGCCTGCACATCCAGGAGGGATGGTGTTTGGCTCTTTGGTGTTATGGGAGTTTCGGGCTAAAATTGCTAGTCCACAAGGGTTTCCCAATTGTGTTGTCTTAAGATGTCTGCCTGCTATGAAATATATGGTCAAAGTGTGTGAGGTGTGAGTGTTACTGGCTTCCATGTGGCGGACATTACCCAGTTCAACATCAGATTGACAACTCATGCAGAACAAGGCCCCCAAGGATCAGCGACAAACGGGCCAGGTTCCTGTGCCCAAAGAATTTCAAGCTCTCACGTCCTCTTGCGCCCCTTCCTCAGAGTGGACGGGTGAGGTAGCCCCACTTGCACGCTCTAAGATCTGCTAGCGTCCTAGCTTCTTATGGGCCCAAACTTCCTCCTCAGAGATTCACCTGGGGGCCCCTTGTCAAGCACTTGTCCCTCCAGGAGAAGGTGCTGTGTCCAGTTCTCTCCCTCGTGCTAAGCAAACCCGAGTGAGCATGCGGCTGTGTGTGTGTGTGTGTGTGTGTGTGTGTGTGTGTGTGTGTGTGTGGTGTTGAGCTAACTGTCTGCTTTCTGAATGGCTTCGTTTTCTACCCCTGCAGATCTTTCAGAAACCCCTGACGGAGTCTGAACTGCTGACAGAAAAAGAAGTTGCTATGATTTTTGTAAACTGGAAGGAGCTGATTATGTGTAATATCAAACTGCTAAAGTAAGCTTTTCCCCTCTAACCGCGGACGCCGCCCCTCTGTGGCATGCGTGCCAGCACCTCTGTGTGGTCTCTCTGTGTCCCTCACGCATGCTACCCCGTGTTTCTTTCTCTTTCTGCCCCACCCCCACCCGCCATCCATCACCACCCTTCTTCTGTGCTCTCCTTCCTTCTGGAAATATGCTGTGGGTTTCTCACAGTGGGGAGTGAACTGCGAGTGGACACAGGTGACACAGGCTCCTGTCCTGACTCTGGTTCCGGAATCTCCTGAGCTGGGACGATCCTGGCTCTACCCTTGGGGGTGGGTAGTTCCAGCCCCAGGGCCTAGCCTGGGACCTGGATTCCCAGAAGTGGCTTTCTGTCTCTTGAGAGTGTGGGATCGCAGCTCCGGGTTCCTTGGTCTGTAACAGGCGGCAGTAAGGCTGTGGAGTCAGAAGCGAGCCGGAAGCAGTAGGCGTGGACTCCTCCTTGTGCCTAGGCTCACGCTCTAGAAGCCTTCTGTGCATTGGGGGGCTCCAGACTTTGTTTTGTTTTTTTGGTTGGGTGGCTTTACAGCCAGTCCCTGGGTCTATGTGTCCTCATCTGCAAAATGGCAGTTCTGTTACTCTTTTCTGTGGCTAGAACAAAAACCCCTGTTTCTTTAGCCCTCTAGTCTGTAAGTGAAGGCCTCACGACAGAAGGAGGGGGCGGGACAAAGGAAGGGGTCACGTGGCAAGTCGGGAAACCAGAGATTTGGGGGTCTGACTTGGGTTTTTTGTTTGTGGTTTTTTTTTTTTCCCTCAAGGCAGGGTCTCACTCTGTCACCATGTAGACCAGACTGGCCTCGAACTCACAGAAATCAACCCAATTCTGCCTCCCGAGTTCTGGGATTAAAGGCATATGTTACAGCACCCAGCATCTGGCTTGCTTTATAACAGCATGCTCTAAACGGAATTAACCACACACATTACTGGGCAGCAGCAATGCGGGTGGAAAGGTGCGAGATGTGTCTGTTATCCAAGTGTTCCTTAGAAGACTGATATCGCCCAACAGGATGTTAATCAGTGCTGGTCATTGGCTTTCTCAACTTTCCCCTCCTTAGTGCACACACACACACACACTCCTGCTCTAGTCTTGAAGAGACCCGGTCAGTGTGCCCTCCCCCTGTTAGCTCTGACCTGCTCCATTGCCCTGAGGTGAGAACTGTGGATAATACTGACAGCTGGAGCATCTAAGAGAGGCGAGGGGACTTCCCTCAAGTCACACAGATGATGGGCTCCATGCCCAGACTCAGAAGGGACTTTTACTCAGATCTACCTTCCCTCACAGAAAGTGTGAGGCGTCACAATTCCAGTTTTTCCAGCACCTTAAACCATTTTCACAGCAACTCTCTTTTGCTGCTGACTCTCCTACTCTTTTGTGGTAGCAGCTACATCAGCCATGACCAAAGCAACTTGGGGAGGAAAGGGTTTATTTGGCTTGTGATTCTGCATTGCTGTTCCCACTGAAGAACATCTGCACAGGAACTCGA
The DNA here is from genome assembly GCA_036184795.1 of Tokudaia tokunoshimensis. NCBI lineage: Eukaryota > Metazoa > Chordata > Mammalia > Rodentia > Muridae > Tokudaia > Tokudaia tokunoshimensis. The sequence continues at coordinate 78,791,621 of BTHU01000015.1, forward strand.
GCAGGGCAGGAACCTGGAGGCAGGAGCTGACACAGAGGCCGTGGAGGGGTGCTGCTTACTGACTTGCTCCTCATGGCTTGCTCAACCTTCTTTCTTGTAGAACCCAGGACCACTAGCCTAGGGATGGCCCCACCCACATCCTTTATTTTTTTTAAAAGATGTATTTTATTATATGTAAGTATGACTGTAGCTGTCTTCAGACATGCCAGAAGAGGGAGTCAGATCTTGTTACGGATGGTTGTGAACCACCATGTGGTTGCTGGGATTTGAACTCAGGACCTTCGCGTAAAAGCAGTCAGTGTTCTTAGCCACGGAGCCATCTCTCCAGCCCAAGATCCTGTTGAAGACAACATATAACATCATCATGGAATCAAGCCAATGCCAACCTAAAAGCTTCACAGATACTAGCATTTATCGTGCTAAAAAGTCTGTGTGATGGTGTTGGGGCAGAGGAGTAATCGACAGTCTTACCCAGCCTTGAACCCCAAACCCTGTGAGTTACAATAATGACTGGCCTGTGAAAGAAAGTGCCCAGTGCTCTGGGAGCATTAATGGATGCTAGGACTCTGGCTGTCATTGTCCACTCAGCCTGTGGACATCAGATGGAGCCACAGACCAGCGCTTAGTGAATGACCTGTGACTGTTCTTAGCTGCTCCCCATGTGTTCAAGGCCTCTCATGTGCGTGCGGATCTTTCTGTGAGACGGCAGCTCACCAGAGGGCCCAGTCCTCTCATGGCTGTGGCCGCAACAGTTGACTCACTGGGTCGCCTTCTACTCCATAAGTCTGCCTGGGCAGTAGAACGTTCTAGAAAGAGATTCTCAATTGAACCGAGGAGGTGGTAAGTCAGGCCATGACTCCAAGCTGGCTTCCTGGTGAGACAACTTGATTCTATCGTGGCGACAGAACAGATGATCAGAACCCAGGGACTGACTTAACACCCTCCAGATAATGAGCTCTGTGCCCCAGGTCCACCTTTTCTCCTCTCCGCCGCTCCCCATCATTTAAAGAGAAGAAAACCAGTAAGAGAAAGACCTTGTGTAATCCTTCCAGAAAAACTGCTTTTGGGAAAATGAAGACTGAGCTTGTCACACTGTCCTTCCTTTATCAACCTCGAAAACTACCAGAGGCTGATGCTGAAACAAGGTTCCACACCATCCCTCCTGTGGGACCTGGATGTCCGGAAGCCATTGCCAACCTGCCCACGGGAGCATGCCCTAGAAGGAAAATCAGTGCTCGCTTGTGGGACTTACTGTCCCCCAGGGTTCCTTCCTTGGCTTTCCCAAGACAAGGAGCCCTTCATTAGCTGAGAAAAAAACGCAGGAGAAAGAAAAATAAATGGTCTGAAGATTTTAAAGCTGGAGACCTGCGTGGTGGGACCTCCTCGAAACTGCTCAGCCTTACCCACACCTCATGGTTGCTCCAATGTGACCATGAAAGTAGCCACGGGACACTGTAGGGATGCCTCCATAGGGACTCCTCCATAGGGATTCCTCCATAGGGACTCCTCCATAGGGACCCCTCCAACAGGATGCCTCCATAGGGACTCCTCCATAGGGATGTCTCCATAGGGACTCCTCCATAGGGCTACCTCCATAGGGATGCCTCCATAGGGACTCCTCCATAGGGCTGCCTCCATAGGGACGCCTCCATAGGGCCGCCTCCATAGGGCCACCTCCATAGGGACTCCTCCATAGGGACTCACATCTCCATAGGGACTCCTCCATAGGGACGCCTCCCAGCCTTCTCCTGAGATCATGTAGTATACCTTCCACCCACACACCCGTCCACTGACTCACCTTCTTGTGGTCAGGGCAGTTGAACCCCTGGCCTTGTGTGCAGTCTCACCCCGGCAGGACATTGCTACCCTTGCCATGGAGATGCTGAGCTGTGTGCTGGTAAGACACACACTTAGATTTGGAAGGATGGCTGCGCCACCCTGGCTGCTGTGGCTCTGCACACTGCACACAGCAGGTAGACCCAGGAGCCGACACTGCCTGTCCCCTCAGCAGCTTTCCACAGCCTCCACGATAGGAATTGTTTTATTTCATAATCACTTACCTAGTCAGCTTTGAGTTAGACACATCAGTGATGCTGTGAACAGAAGAAATACTTCAGATGATCATTTTTGTCTGACATTGGGAAACACGATGAGATTGTTTGTGGCAACGGATCTGAACGCTTGCCTCTCCTTCTATTGCTGACATAACTTCCCTCAGAGGATGAGGATTCCAGAAATGGGCTCAATGCTCAGACTGAACCAGCCTTGGACTATCACCATAGATAATGTAGTAGGACAGCAACACAGGGATCCTCTCCGAGGTATTAAAGGAGAAACACATGGCAAACAGCCCAATGCTGGACAAAACTGCCCAGACCACCCCTTCTGTACTATTAGACTCGTGTCTTTCTCTGTCCCATCTCCCAAAATAGATGCTCTAGTGGCTCTCCGACCTGTGCCTCTCACACCCGTTCCATTTCTCTGCAACCTGCAAGTGTGAGAGGTACTGTCAGTGGGTGTCACGGCGACGGTGGGCGACTCACCTCCCATGTTTCCGTGCAGAGCGCTGAGAGTCCGAAAGAAGATGTCCGGAGAGAAGATGCCGGTGAAGATGATCGGGGACATCCTGAGTGCCCAGCTGCCGCACATGCAGCCTTACATCCGTTTCTGCAGCTGCCAGCTCAACGGGGCGGCCCTCATCCAGCAGAAGACGGACGAGGCTCCAGACTTCAAGGAGTTCGTCAAAGTAAGGAGGCCGGGGCTACAGGGTGGCCCTGGGGACCCTGAGTGTTGTCCCGAGGTGTGAGGGGCTCATCAAAAGTCCACAAGCACCTCTCTACTAGTGGCCTCCAGGGGTGGATGGAAGTCTTCAGTGGTGCAGAACTGGCCGGTGTGGGTCTCACCGGAGGGATGTGCTTGGATGCGAGATGAGTTCTCTGTGTGTTCGTTGTGTTTCTGAGAGGCGTGTCTAAATCCTTGATTTCTTCTCCTTGACTCATGCACACAGGAGTCTGCCTCTTCAGGTAGCATCCACGTTGCCTGCCTCTGCCCTTCACACAGAGGGAACACCCAGGGTCACCACAGTCCTGTGGTCTCTGTTCTGTCTTGCTTCTTGTTACTGTGATAAAAACCACTCTAACCAAAAGCAACTTGGGGAAGGAGAGGGTTTATTTGGTTTACAGGTTATAGTCTACCGTAGAGGGGAACTGGGCAGGAGCCCAAGGCTGGGATCTGGAGGCAGAGAGATTGAAGCAGGGATCTCAGAGGAAATGCCCCTTACTGGCTTGCCCTCAGGCTCATATTCAACCACCTTTCTTAGACAGTCCTGGCTTACCTGCTGAGGGTCTGTGCTGCCCAGAGGGTGCCCAGCCCTTCTACTTCAATTAGTAATATAAAAATCACGCCCCACAGACCAGTCTGAGAGACAGTCCCTCAGCTGAGGTTCCCTTTCCCCAGGTGTGTCAAGCGTAGACATCATAACCCCTTTCCCTATGGAAAACTGTAGGCCGGGCTCCAGGGATGGGCAATCCACAGGATTCCGTATGAGATGCCACAGCCCTGCTGTAGGGCTGGAGGCCACGGTCTAGAGAGCCACATCCACCAGGGGACGTTTGTGGAGGTGGTGTTGAGGCAGCTAGAGGCCTCTGCCCTGGGCTAGCAGCCCTGGTACTTGATGTTCTCAGAGTGAGTCCCTGCTCGTCACAGCAGGCACTAAACAGTACTTACCCCTCTCAGGAGAAACGAAAGATAACGGGGAGAATAAAATAACCCGTAGTCACTAAGTATCATTTGCTGAATGAACGGCATGACTCTGTGCCCCAGGCTTTGAGGGGTGGTCATCCACACCTCAGGAATCTCAACAGTGAGGAGGTATCTCTGTGGCATCTTCTTGGTCAGAGCCTCCCATAAGCATGGTGCTCTTGGCGTTTCTCTGCATTGAGGGCTTTGCTACGCTAGCCATTGAATGAGGTGACTGAGACATCTGTGGTGGGAAAGAAGGCTGAGAAGTGACCGAGGCTGAGACAGAGGGAGGGCACTGCCAGGCTGCCAGCACCACGGGCTGCTGTAACTTCAGTCAAGATCTCAGCTCCTGCGTATGGACAAGAGTCCTTCCCTGTTTCAGCTTCGGGGCAGGCTGATAGACACCCAGGATAGGGGCTTGTGGTCCCTCCCCCTCCTTCTTCTTCTCACTAGAACTGCTTCACTTACTTCCTGTGTTGCCAAGATGGCGGCATCCACAAGTTGACATCAGGACCAGGGGCTGATGGTTTGGGTGTCAGGACTCCAGATACCTGTGCCTAAACAGGCATAAACTGGACTCCACTCTTTATCGATGGGAGACAAGGATCTCTCTCCTTCGTGCGGGTAGAAGGACTCTTACCCACTAGAGGGGTTAATAGAGTTGGTAAAAGTGGTTGGGAAGCTGGGCGGCTGGGAAGACGATTCAGGGTAAGGGTATATCATGAAGGTTTTCAGACACCTGGAAGAAATTCTGAAGCCAGAATGTCCTCTCACGGAAGGTATGCAGGCAGGGAGTGGGTAGGTCATGTGCAGGGTCCCGTCCTCCTCTGCATACCGCCTCAGGCTGGATTATGACAGCAGGACAAGGCCTTCTAACTGCAGGCACCTCCCCAGTCGGATGGGCAATAGGCAGCGTGTCGTAAAGGAAAAAACATTGTCACTGGCTTTGCCTTTTGCAGATTTCTGAAGCACATTAAAAAAATATATAATCTCTTCTTTCAGAGACTGGCAATGGACCCTCGGTGCAAGGGAATGCCGCTGTCCAGTTTTATACTGAAGCCCATGCAGCGTGTCACGAGATACCCACTGATCATTAAAAACGTAAGTATGCCCCACCACCACCACCACCACCACCACCATCTCGAGCAGAGGAGGGCGGGAGGCGGGGACAGAGTCCCCGGCCAGTGCACCTGGGAGCTGACATGGGAAAGTCATGTGCCCTTATGGTGCTGAAGCCATCTGCTTGGTAACTGGGAGGGGAAAAAGTGTTTTGCGTGAAAAAGACTAATAAGACACAGCCTTCAGATGGCGACCGAGTGGCTTAAAAGCCAGGGAATGAGAGATTTGTTCTTGATGCTTTCCCAGAACTGGCATGGTGCCTGTGCACAGAATTTGGAGACAGAGAGAGAGAGAGAGAGAGAGAGAGAGAGAAGGTTCCCACACTGTCTTGGGAAGGCTGCTTCCAGATTTCCAGATGCTCCTCCCTGTCCCAGATACCTGTTTTTCTCCTGTCTTTTCAAGAAAGCTGGTTCCAGAGAAAATAGAATGAGTGTTTCCGTGTCCACACCTGGAAATGAGCAACCGGTTCAGCTGCCCTCTGAGCCTTAGAGCTAGAGAAAAGGGGCCCTGGGAAGCAGAGATCAGTCTCTTTATCTGAGAATGGTATTCAGAAACCCAACTATGGGTGCAAATGTGTGCATGACTACTCTGGGATGTGGGTGCCTGCTCTCCCTCCCCCTCTCCCTCCCCCTCTCCCCCTTCCCTCCCCCTCTCTCCTCCTCTCCCTCCCTCTCCCTCCCTCCTTCTCCCTCCCTCTCCCCCCTCTCTCCCCCTCTCTCTCCTCCTCCCTCTCCCTCTCTCTCCCCCTCCCTCCCTCTCTCTCTCTCCCCCTCCCTCCCCTCCCCCCCCACGCGCACACGAAGTGTACAAATTTGATCAGGCTCCACATCTGTAACCAATCTCCCTCCCACATGTGTAATCAATCTCCCTCCCACATGTGTAATCAATCTCCCTCCCACATGTGTAACCAGTCTCCCTCCCACATGTGTAACCAGTCTCCCTCCCACATGTGTAACCAGTCTCCCTTCCACATGTGTAACCAGTCTCCCTCCCACATGTGTAACCAGTCTCCCTCCCACATAAGCCTCAGCCCGACCTAGCTCCACCCAGCACCATACAGTTCCCTGAGTTCATTCATTTGCGAAGTGTCTTCCCTTATTAACTTCTATATTTAATTATGTGCCGACTCTAGAAACAAGCCTTTGTAATGAGTCTAACCAACAGGGAGAAAATGAAAAATCAAGAAGCAAGAGGCATAAGTATTTAGAAGGAAAGCACAAACTAGTATTATTAGAACCCAGTTCTTGCCCCACGGAGCATCTGAGGGAAAGACCCAGGAGCCAACAACTGAACACAGATTGGGAAAAGTACGATAACTAAGCTTTTAAAGGATTTGTTTTTACTTGCTGTGTGGAGTTTTGCCTGCATGTATATCTGCATACCTGGTGCCCTCAGAGGCCAGAAGAGGGCATTGGACCCCCTGGAACTGGAGTCACAGATAGTTGAGCTGGCATGTGAGTGCTGGGAACCCAGGGCTCGTGACCATGGCACACATGTGACAATCAGAGAACAATTTACCTTCAGGAGTCAGTTCTCTCCTTCCACCATGGGTTCCATGGTTGCATGGCACAAGCGTTCACCTGGTAAGCCGGGCATCTTCCTGGCCCCAAACTCTAGAGTCCTAGCAATATAAAAGAAAATTTAATCCAGGACACATATTCAGTAAGGAAAGTGATTAAATAAGCATGGTAGGTTTCTACTATGAAAACTATTTTAAACTATTTAATTCATTGCACATCCCATCCTGGAAGGATATCCAACCCTGCAAACAGTCTGATAAGGGCTGTGCTATGGCATTTGGCTAGGACAGGTCTGCTCAGGGTTAAAAACAAACAAACAACAGAACACACAGAAAAACGTATTTGGGGGTTGGGGAGGTGGCTTGACCAGTGGAGTCCATGGGGCGTCGGTATCAATGTAATAAGCGGACACGGCAGTATACTCCAGCACTGGGAGGTAGAGATGGAGGAAATCTAACCAGCCTCACCTGATTGGTGAGCCCTGGGTGCCATCAAAACATTGTCTCACAAACAAGGCAGATGGCTCCTGAGAGACGACAGCTGAGGTTGCCCTCTGGCCTCCACTCATGGGCGCACACATACATATGAATGTGTCCTTAGTTAAGGTTTTACTGCTGTGAACCATGACCAAGACAAATCTTATAAAGGACAACATTTAATTGGGGCAGACTTACAGGTTCAGAGGTGCAGTCCAGTATCATCAAGGTGGGAGCATGGTGCGAGAGGAGCTGAGAGTTCTACATATATTCATCTGAAGCCTGCCAGGCAGCTAGGATGAGGGTCTTAAAGCCCATGCACTCCCACTCCAACAAGACCACACCCATGCCAACAAGGCCACACCCACTCCCACAAGGCCACACCTCCAAATAGTGCCACTCCCTGGCCCAAGCATATACAAACCATCACATATCCCCACACATACACAAAACATATAGATTTGCCCAAGGGGACCATCCTAATTGATATCCAGGATGCACAGGGGCCTGCGGCCGTGCATGCTCCCAAGGGTACATGAGCACATGCCTTCTCCTAAACCTCCCCTCCTGAGTTAACGGGGTATAGACTAGAGTTTATTCAGGGCATGGGGAGGGGAGTTAAGGAGGTAGTAAAGGCAGAGAGAGGGAGAGAGTAGAGAAGTAGAGGCCGGCCATGACCACGTAGAGAGAGGGAGGAGGGGAGGGCGAGAGAGACGAGCCCAAGAGGGCGAGAGAGAAGATAAGAGAGTAAGAATAAGAGAGGCAAGAGAGAGGAGGGGGCAGCCCCTTTTATAGTGGGCCAGACCTACCTGGCTGTTGCCAGGTAACTGTGGGGTGGAGCTTAGACAGAATCCTGACAGGGTTCAGCTGACCGCTCAAGGCAGGGCCTCTCACTGCCTTCCTGCAGCAAGCGTAGCCCTCACCCAAGCCAGAGGCCGCACACTGCTGCCAACAAGCAGTGGCCCCTAAGACACCCTGTGCATGGCTACGGTGGGCACCATGCAGGAAAACACTGTGGTTTCCATGACAATGGGCCCAGGTCCATCTACGCTGAGGAGAGTGTCCTGACGAGGCTGTTGTCTTCTGTACAGATCCTGGAAAACACTCCTGAAAACCACCCCGACCACAGCCACCTGAAGCACGCCCTGGAGAAGGCGGAGGAGCTGTGCTCCCAGGTGAACGAAGGAGTTCGGGAGAAGGAGAACTCAGACCGGCTGGAGTGGATCCAAGCCCACGTGCAGTGTGAAGGCCTTTCTGAGGTAGCCACCTACTGGGCGGGACCTGGACCACTCGTGGTGGAGTGCTGGCAGCCAGCACACAAGGGATGAGGCGGGTCTCCCACTTCCCTCTCCAGCTACTCCAGCTGCTGTGGATTCTCCCAGGAGGGTGTCTCTCCCGATGAGCGTTTTGAATTTCAATTATATTATTTCCCATTGCCAAAAAGTTATTTTTTCAAATGTCCTGGTTTCTTTTGTGTGTGTTCAAATGTCCATACTTCTTCTTCCCCTTTCTCTTCTTCCCCTTCTTCTTTCTTCTTCTTCTTCTTCTCCTCCTCCTCCTCCTCCTCCTCCTCCTCCTTCTTCTTCTTCTTCTTCTTCTCCTCCTCCTCCTCCTCCTCCTCCTCCTCTTCTTCCTCTTCCTCCTCCTCCTTTTCTTCTAACACACTTTAAACATATTCATGTGTATTTTAGCATCTGATAGTCCCAGTACCTGCGGTCAGGTCATATTCTTCTGTCTGTTGTTTCTGCTAGCTCACACCACTCATGCCTTATTTTTCTGTTATGTTCCGTTATCTCTTTTGCTGCAGTAGCCACCGAACTTCTCGCATGCTGGTTAAGTACTATTTTACTGAGCTACACTCCCAGCTCCTGTATTATGATGTTTTTTTACACCCCGAGTGTTTTTTGAAGCTCCTTCTGTGTGTGTCTTCGCTGTTTGAACTTGCATTTTCCCTGAGCAGATTGCTACCCGGGCCACCCCAAGTTATATTTAGGGGGAGTTTGAGGGTCATATCGTGTGAGTGAATTACAGCTGTGGTCTTGTGTGAGAGCCGCCTGTAGGTCACGGGGTCAGGGTAGCGTATTCACCTCCGCATGGTGAAGCCAAAGCCAAGGAAGTCTCCTTGCTTTTCTTTCTGGAGACTCACCCTGCTGAGTCTAGCACCTCAGCCCGCAGTTCATCTGTCTTTACTCTGCCACACAGTGGACGTTCAGTGTCACCAGGTCCAAAGGTCGCTCAGGGCTGACGCTGACACTGCCTTTGGCGTTTGATCTTCTGATTTAAGGATCTATGTATTTCTTCTTAATTTATTATTTTTATTCCAGCTTGCATTTTAAAGATGTTTTATATTTTGTTCCTCTTTTTTAAACGTTGTGTTGGTGAGTCCTCTGGTTTCTCCCACTCAGGAGTCTCGGTTGCTCTTTTATCCTTCTTGTCTCTCAACCTCCACTCTCATTCTTTCTGCCTGTGCTTTCTCTGTACCCGGGTACACAGGTGTACAGACACACGTGTGAACACACATGCGTGCGTGTCTATATACAATTGCTAGAGTTTTCCGAAACGCCCAGGCAGAATGTTTTTCTCTTGTTTTTCTTCCCTGTAGATTCTTTCCCCTTCTTCTAGATTTCAAGGGCACTTCCTGCACAGAGAGCACCTGTGCCCTCCCCGCCCCAGTCCCATCTCCTATCCACTTCAGTGAGGATCTTACACAAGCAGAACTCTGAGCGGCCCCTGCAGAAGCTGAGGTGACAGCTGTAGCTTCTCAGTTTAGAACCAGGGACAACCTTTACCTGACTGGTTCATGCGTTCATACACACAAGGAATCATTTATCATCTGCTCATATGTGGTTGTTCAACACCCAACCCCAAGGACATTTTAAAGAGAAAGATTGTGACCCCCACCCCTCAGGATCTGGAGAGATGGCTCAGCAGTTGAGAGCACTGGCTGCTCTTATAGAGGACCCAGAGTTCAGTTTTGAACGTCCACATGGTGGGTCTCAACTACCCGTAACTACAGTTCCAGGGGACCAACACCTTCTTTTGGTTTCCACTGATACCGGGTATGCATGTGGTACACAGACACACAGGCAAAACCATCATACACATAAAACAAAATAAAATAATAAAATGATGTGGCTCCTACATTTGAAGATATTATGATCATGGGGGAAGTTGGTAAAATATAAATATAAGATTAAGTATGAAGAATCATGAGGTGACCTGCATGTACATGAGGAGGAAGTAATCCAGTTGTGCAGAGAGGCACAGGAAGGTGACAATCTCTCTGTGTGTCCAGAACAGAATCAGGAATGTTTTATGAGCTCAGAGCCCAGCCACACCAGCACTCTGGTAAGGAGTGTGGATAGACCATAGGCCACAAGGCATAGGATAGAGGGAGGTCACGCTGGACAAGGCCTAGGTATGCTCTGAAGGTCTGTAGCCTTGGCCCTGTAGAGCCTTCAAGTCAGCAAAGCAGAAATGCTAGAGTGACAGTACCCACCGTAGAAAGCCACCCCAAAGTCTGACTCTTCAGTCATCAGGCCTTGGGGGCCCTGGGTCTCCATCTTAAGATGTTAAGACAGTAGGTGTGATAGCTTGCACCAGTCTGTCTGTGGACCTCTATTCTTTAAAATCTACATTAATAAGTATACCTAAATACTTTAACCTCCCTGTCCTTCACCACCCAGCAGAGGTAGTGGAAAGGAAAGGTTAATAGGGCAAAAGAGGATGTGGACTATTTAGAAATAGTTCTTTGGAGAAAATCCAATCTGTGTTGTCAGGGTATCAGCAGTTCAGTTCACATGAGTCAACAGCGGTGACTCAATCCACTCGCAAACACCATTCATGAACCAGCAAAGGCAGTTTGATCCAGAAGAAATTCAAGGCTCTGTCAATCGGCCCAAGTCCATTCTCTCTACAAAGTCACAACAAACAATGATCAGGGAAGAAGGCAAGGCAAACCAATGAAGACCAGAATCAGCAAAGCCCATCGAAGACCGGCAAAGAGTGGTAAGGCGAACCAATGCCACACAGTGCCGTCAACTGTCTGTTGCTTTATATTTCTTACCTTTCTGAACATCACATGGGGTCTGCTCTAGCAAAACATCACACGCCCTTTTCCCAGGCAGCTTCCAGAAAAACGCCACATGTCTGTTCTCAGAAAAACATCCTTTCATAAGACAGTGTCCAGAAAAACATCACATGACACAACTTAGTCTCCAAAGAAACCAGAAATTCCCACTTCACCTGTCCACAGGCACTTTGGACAGGTGAAGGCAGGAGGATTGCCATGAGTTAGAGGACAGCTTATGCTGCAGTGTGAAACCCTTATCTTTCAAAAACAAACAGTAAAATACTAATAATAAAACAAATTCTTGATTTTTGTGGCTTATGAGCTCTTGGTAACCAGGTTACTGTCCTTTGTTGGTTGGTCTTTTTAGCTATTTTGTTTGTTTGTTTTTAAAGATTTATTTTATTTATATGAGTACACTGTAGCTGTCTTCAAACACACCAGAAGAGGGCATCGGATTCCATCATGAATGGTTGTGAGCCACCATGTGGTTGCTGGGAATTGAACTCAGGACCTTTGGAAGAGCAATCAGTGCTCTTAACCACTGAGCTATCATCTCTCTGGCCCCTTTTTAGCTATTGTAACCACCCCATTGTCTTTAGAGCACTCACAGGAATCCGAAGGGAGCACGCTGGCTCCTAATTTGTCTCAAGATCACAGTGTGGACTATGTTTGGCTTGGTATTAAACACACAGAATTAAGTTTCAAACAAGCGATTCAATACCCCAGTCCCTGGTCCCAATTTTTCTGTCTTTGTTAGAGTTTCCATTGCTGTGAACAGACACCATGACCAAGGAAACTCTTATAAAGGACAACATTTAATTGGGGCTGGCTTATAAGTTCAGAAATTCACTCCATTACCATCAAGGCAGGAAGCATGGCAGTGTCCAGGCAGGCATGGCATGGTGCTGGAGAAGGAACTGAGAGTTCTACATCTTATTTTGAAGAGAACCAGGAGAATACTGGATCACACCGGCAAACTTAAGCATATATATGAGATCTCAAAGCCCCGCCTCCACAGTGAGCCACAAAAATCAAGCCACTTCCTCTAACAAGGGTACACATCCTCCAATAAGGCCACACCTTCTAATAGTGTCACTTCCCATGGGTCAAGCATATTCAAACCACCACAGGACATGAGTTGAGTTCCATGGCCTCTTTTCAATGCTTTCTTCAGAGAAGTGTGTGGGTAACTGTGATCTGGAGAGAAATTTTCTCTTGGAGGCAACTGGATAGAGTATCACACAAGGTAATGTGAGCAAGGACAGCTGTGTGGGCACTTGGAGGCCGTGGTCAGGCACTTCTTGTGCCTATGGACAGCTGTGGCCATGTCTTCCTGTCTACTGTCAAAAGTGAGGCCTTTGCCAAGTCTATCTGCCTCAGATGGGCTGACTTGAGACGACAGCCCCCAGGGAGACATTGGAACCACATGTCAGCATTCACAGTTGCCCTTGCTGTTGGTGAGTGGCAGAAGAGAGCCATGTCCTTCAGTTTCTAGACTAGTAATGGGGTGCGATTTAGCAAGCACTGTGGTATAGGGCTTTGAGGGGTCATTTGGTGCCACCAAATTCTGCAGCCCCTTTGTCCTGGAGTCTAGACCCTGCATCTGGGAAAGTAGCATTTGTTCAGGAGTCCTGCCAATTTCCAGTAGCACCGACGACTATTTGAGTCCTGTGGGGACTTCCTGTTGGAGCTGGTTCTTGCTACTGCTACTCTAGTGTAGCGACCCACACTGAACAGATAGCCAGGAGGGGAGCTAGTGGGCCCCATTCTTCCTAACGCCCCACTTCTCTTATATTCTCATATATCTTAAACGTCCTAGCCTTTAATGGTTGAGCCATCTCTCCAGCCCTCCACTTCTCAATAAATAAAGGGGAGAGACACACCACACCCTAAGATTAGAGCGAAGTCCCAGAAGAAAGGCTTGAGAATTTAGTCAAGATTAATCTGGGTGCCTGGAACCCCAGAACTTTGCCTTTGCTTTCTTGGCTCCAGAAGCTGCTACTCGGAATCCTTAGAGCCGTTCTCGGTTTGTGTGTGGGATTCCGTCCTGCTAGGGTCCAGCCTGCGACTCTGATGAGCCTCAAAAGAGAAACAAACACATCTCGCCTTCTTCCTGTCTGGTTGTCTTTTCTAGCAACTGGTGTTCAATTCGGTGACCAACTGCTTGGGACCACGCAAGTTTCTGCACAGCGGGAAGCTCTACAAGGCCAAGAGCAACAAAGAGCTGTACGGCTTCCTGTTCAACGACTTCCTCCTGCTGACCCAAATCACAAAGCCCTTAGGCTCTTCCGGCACAGACAAAGTCTTCAGCCCCAAATCTAACCTGCAGTATAAAATGTACAAAACGGTAGGTTTATGTAGCTCGTGGGAAGAGGGGTCTCCAAAAGAAGTCCGTTTCAGAAGGGTTTGGTACTTCAGTGTGGAGAGAGAAAAGGGGAGGAGCTGAGAGACTAAGGGGAGGAGCTAAAATAGGAAAAGGGGAGGGACAAGATAGAGTAAGGGGAGGGGCTAGGATAGAGTAAGGGAGGAGCTAAAATAGGGCAAGAGGAGGAGCCAAGATAGAGTAAGGGGAGGAGCTAAGATAGAGTAAGCCGTACAGGCAGAGGACTGTCCATGTCCCACCTTGGTTTCCAGGGACACCCACTTCTCACATGACAAAAACATGTGTTACTCCATACAAGTGAGCAGGCGTTATGGCCAGTCCAAGCACCAAAACACCACTGCTCCTTCCACTCCGCCCCAGATGCCTTGACAAACTCTCACAGTGGCCTGAAACATCTATGCCCTTCCCTTCCGCCACCAATACGCGGAAGGTTTTTTTTTTTCCTTTTAACAGAATGCTAAGTCCCATGTGCGCAGGCTTGTGTTTGTGTGTTGCCATGCCATGGGAGAATTTATTTTCTAATTTCGTCTATGCGTGGTGGGGAGGGGTGTCTTTCTGCAGGGCTTCTCGTAGGTGCAGCCACTCACTTTATTTTAGGAGATAGCGACTGATTATGTGGACTGCTTCTAGAGCGGTTGTATGAAGGTCCTGGAGACACCCTCTTAGGTGTGAAGACTGTTCGCTGTTTAGGCTGTAATACAGGGAAACAGAACAGTTATTTCTTACTTGTAAGGATTATACCTGTAAAACGAATATAGCTTGATATAAAAGTCAGTATTAACAGGGCTGGAGAGATGGCTCAGAGGTTAGGAGCGCCTACTGCTCTTACAGAGGATCTGGGTTCAGTTCCCCAAACTCACATGGCTGCCCACAACCATCTGTAACTCCATCCTCTGTGACCCCCTCCTCCGGCCCCTCCTCTGGCCTCTGTGGACAGTGCACACACTGCACGGACACAAGCAAGCAAAGCACCCTTACATAATTAAAAAAAATAGTATTTAACATAAAATCTATATTCTCGTATAGTCATATGTGCTAAGCCACAATCACACACCTGTTACTTAGATTACTGGGTTGCACACACACACACACACACACACACACACACACACACACACGCATACTCAATGTCGTTTACTGACATTCATGGGCAGGCACACATACATGTATGCTCACCTTACACACACACAGAGCCCCTGCCTTGTTCTGTAACACCTTTGTATTATGACTTTGCAGCCCATTTTCTTAAATGAGGTTCTAGTAAAATTGCCCACGGACCCTTCTGGAGATGAACCTATCTTCCACATTTCCCACATCGACCGGGTCTACACCCTCCGAGCAGAGAGCATAAATGAGAGGTAAGCCCCTACCCCTCCCTAGTACTGAGTGAGGGCCATAAGTCAGCATGCCCCAGCATTCCCCAGGTGTAGTGTTATCACCTTTGGGTGGAAGGAAGTAGTATATATGCTATTTTTTTTTAAACTTCTCAAAAGTTAGACGTCTGGCATGAGTTTTCCAAAAAATGGTCTGAAATCAGCTTAGCTCGAGGCTTTTTTTTTTTTTAGAAATATTCAGCAGCCTTTGAGGTATTGAGAGCTGCTTAGATTGTCCCTAAGTGTCCCAGGTGGTAGAATCCAACAGGAAGGGACTAATCCCCCCTCCCCCCAGCTCCCCCCTCCCCATAACAGCAATCTGCGTCTTTGGGTTGCTGGTATTTTGCTTCAGTTTTATTTTAGACTGTTCTGGAGCCAAATGAAACAGATCGCTCTCTGAAGGGTAGGCTTGACACAAGGCCAACAAGCAGTCAGTCCCAAGAACATTCCTGCCAGGCAAGAAGACTGGCTAGAGTTCCCATGCATATGGCTCCCCGAGAAAATCCGCACGCCAAAGCACCTACTGGCGCGTGCTCCCCCCCCCCCCCCCCGAGTGCGAAGTGGTTCTTCCTTTGGGTGATTTTGGGGAAAAAAAAAAGACCCTTCTGTCTTCCTGGATCCTCCAAGTCCGTGATGCTTTGCAGTGAGGGAGGTCAGGGAGCCACACGCTCATCCCTCCCCCAGCCTGGCATTTATCTGACTTTCTTCATGGACTTGGGGAACGTGAAGGAGATCTTGAGTCCGTCCATTACTTCTGGGCAGGGCTGTTACTCCAACATTGAGTGCCTGCCTCAAATGCGCAGATTCAGAGTTCAATTCCTAGCACCACATAAACGAGTTATGGAAGTGTGTGCCTGTAACCCCGGTGCTCAGAAGGTGAGGGAGGGGCAATAGACATTCAAGGTCATCCTCAATTATTTATTGAGTTTATCACCAGCCTGGACTAAACTACATGAGACCCTGTCTCAAAAGCAAACTAGCAAACAACAACAACAACAAAAACATACACACAAAACAAAAAGCCAACAACAATGTCTGGAGAGATGGCTCACTGGTTAAGAGCACTGACTTCTACCTGAGGTCCTGAGTTCAATTCCCAGCAACCACGTGGTGGCTCACAGCCATCTGTAATAGGATCTGATGCCCTCTGGTGTGTCCGAGGAGAACTACAATGTACTCACATACACAGAATAAATAAATCTTAATTGAAAAAAAAAAGATAGAAAAGAAAAGAAAACCAACAACAACAACAACAAAAAAAAAACCCCAACAAAAGCCAAAACAACAAAACTTCCCTACTGATGGTAGGGATAATTAATTTTTAGCATCATGCATTACAGAACCAGATTTTCTTTTCTGAGGCTTTGCCATTATATTCAAATAAACCAAGTAAAAAAGAGTCCTGGAAACAGAATTTGGGCAGACCCGGAGCCTGTTCTGTGCGTTCGGTTTGGCAACATTCTGTCTCTTCCCGTCCAAGGACTGCCTGGGTGCAGAAAATCAAGGCCGCGTCTGAGCTCTACATAGAGACGGAGAAAAAGAAGCGAGAGAAGGCGTACCTGGGTATGTGCAGTGGGGCCCAAGACACTGGGACGCGAGGGCCTCGAGTCCATCCCAGTGTCTCTGGGGCTGGAACTCTGCCAGAAATGGGGCTAGGTGCAAGGCGGAGCGCAGAATAATGGATGAAGGGCGGATTCCAAGGGCAAGAGACAGGAGGGGGGCCTTGCTTTCAAGTGCGGGCAGATGCCTCGCGCAGATTGTGAGCGTGCTGGGAAGAGAAGGGCATCAAAGCGAATGGGAAAGGAAGAGGTTTTTTGTGTTGTTTTCTTGTGGTTTAGTCCGTTCCCAGCGGGCGACCGGCATTGGAAGGTTGATGGTGAACGTGGTAGAAGGCATTGAGCTGAAGCCCTGTCGGTCACATGGTAAGGGCCCATGAATTCCACCCAAGCACTCTAGAATATTCGGGGTTCTCTGCCCTCCCCCCACTCTACCAATTTGACATCAGTTGTGCAATTTCTTATGTAACTTTCCTGCTGGCATTGGTTTTTCTAGCACTTGTCAAAGATATATACATATACATATACATATATACATATAGACACACATATATATAATATTATATATACATACATAAGTATATAATAGTATATATACAATATATAGTATATATAAATATATGTGTGTGTATATATATATAAATATAAAATCTTTGTAGAATCCTTTCCATTTTCCTGCTTTTCAGAGAGACCTGAGAGACTTCATTCATAACACGTGTGATATGTGGGGCACACGACATGTGTGCACAGACCGAAGGGGTCTGAAATTGAGTCCTGCTAATGGATTTGTTCTTCTTCTGAATGTGATACCAAACTATGGGAGGGTCCACCAGATCTTCCCCTCGTGAATCTCAAAGGTGTAGGGGGATCGAAATGAAACGTGTCCCACCTGGCAGGGGCTTTTGTTCACTTCAGGAAAGAGCAACCCGTACTGTGAGGTGACCATGGGCTCTCAGTGCCACATCACCAAGACAATCCAGGACACGCTGAACCCTAAGTGGAATTCTAACTGCCAGTTCTTCATCAGAGACCTGGAGCAGGAGGTACTCTGCATCACTGTGTTTGAGAGGGACCAGTTCTCGCCCGATGGTGAGTGAGAAATGGCCCTGGGGGACCCTTAGCCCGGATGCTCCGCCCTCCAGGCACCCTTAGCCCCGCCCATCACGCTCCGCTTGGCACCGCCCTCGGGACAGCTTGGCACCTTACTCTTTGCCCTCGGGGCACCCCTGGCTCTGCCTGCTCTGCCCTCGGAGCACCCTTAGCTCACCCATTCCCCCACCCCCGCCCTACGGGGCACTCTTGGTCCCACCCTGTCGTCTTGTGCAAGGTGCATGCTTCCCCACCTGAGAACCTGAGCCTGGCAGTCTTTGGGCTTCTCTCCTGAGAGGTTGGCACGGTGCAAGGAGCTGTGGGAGGCAACGGCGTGGATGTGGACAGGAAGTGCTTGGGCCCGTAGGTTCACTGAACTTGAGGACACACAGGCGTATGAGGGAGAGTATGCCTCGGAAACTCATGCAGTGCGGTTTGTTTTTCTGTCCTTGGCTATCAGCAAGGATGCTTCAGCAGGTAAAGGCACTTGCTGCCAAACCTGATGATTTGAGTTTGAGGACTGATGTGGTGGAAGGGGAAACGGACTCCTGTAAGATGTCCTCCACGCGTGCCGTGGCGTGTACACATGCACATATGTACACACACGAAACATATACAGAATAAATAATCGCTTTGAGAAGCAATGCGATAGCCACACCTGGTGGTTCCCACCTGTAGTCCCAGCATCCAGGAAGCTGCTGCAGAAACTACGAGTTTGAAGCCAGAGGGGCCATGTAAGGAGACCCTGTTCACGCTGGCCAGCGGTACTAAAAGGACATTGGCCCACAACAGGTGCCTCAGAGTCAGCTGCTGTCCCTCAGGAAGCAGAGAGAGCTTCAGTTGGGTCGGACACGTCCTTCCCTCAACTCTCCTCTGCAGGTTTCCTTGGCCAGTGAGGCCAGGAAGCCACACTCTCTCAGCCAAATAAAAATCAGAGAGTGAGTTTAAAGCTCAAGGTCTCAGTCGTCACGGGAGGAAGAAGAAGCTGAGGGCACGGCCGAGTGCTGGCACTGGGCCGAGATGAGCTGACTCCACGTGGCCTTTGTATCTTAGTATATAAATTGGACTTCTATATAAATTACCTGCATGAGTTACATCCTGTCGGTTTGCCTGGGGATGACCTCGATTCTGCTGACACGTCAGAGTGTGACCAGAACACTTGGTTCCCAGGGTCTTGGTTCCGAGTTGCTATGCTCTATGTGCACAGCACGTATGTCTGTGTGAGGGAGTCCAGTCCTCTGGAAATGGAGTTACAGACAGGCGTGAGCCACCATGTGGGTACTGGGAATTGAACCCAGGTTCTCTGGAAGAGCAGCCAGTGCTCGTAACCACTGAGCCATCTCCCCAGCCCTGGAATAAGATGTTTTAAAAATTTAAGTACACATATATTATGTGTTTGTATGTGTGAATGTATGTCACATATATGTGTGTATGTTATGTGTGTGTGTATGTCATGCCATGCGTGTATGGTGTGTGTATATGTCATGTGCATGTCATGTATATGTCATCATGTGCATGTACATGTCATGTGTATGTATATGTCATATGTGTGTATGTCATGTGTATGTCATGTATGTATGTCATGTGTATGTGTATGTCATGTATGTCATGTGTATATGCATGTTACGTGTGTATATGTGTGTATGTCATGTGTGTGTCATGTGTATATGCATGTTACGTGTGTATATGTGTGTATGTCATGTGTGTGTCATGTGTGTATGTAATGTATGTCATGTGTATGTTGTGTGTGTGTCATGTATGTCGTGTATGTCATGTATATGTGTATGTTACATATGTATATGTGTGTATGTCATGTGTGTGTCATGTATGTCATGTGTATGTGTATGTTATGTGTGTATATGTGTGTATGTCATGTTTGTATGTCATGTGTGTGTATGCTGTGCATGTGTAGGTAGGTACCTAAGCAGCCCAGAAGAGAGCATCAGAGTCCTTGGAGCCAGAGGTACAGGCTGTTGTCAGCTACTCCACCATGTGGGCACCACTGAGTTGTCTCTCCAGTAAGCCTGTGCGTGCGTGCGTGCGTGCGTGCGTGCGTGTGTGTGTGTGTGTGTGTGTGTGTGTGTGTGTGTGTATCTTAGGTATCACCACTTAGGAATTTTCTACCTTGTATTTTGAGGTAGAATCTCTCCCTCTCACTGATTGGCTCCACTTGCTGTCCATCCTGTCTCCACCTCCTCAGTGTTGGGGTTACAAGTCTGTGACACCATACTTGGCTTTCCCCCCCTTTTTTTAAGATAGGCCTGGAGCCAGTTTATACAGTGCTGGGAATTAATCTCAGGTTTAAGCATAGGAGGTAAACACTCTACAATTGAGTTATGTTCTTGGCCCAGCTTTTAAACAGTGTATGTGTGTTTGCCTACACGAGTTCATGTGCACCATATGTATAGAGGAGCCTGTTGGGGGGGCGGGGACCGGAAGAAAGTGTCGATGCCCTGGAATCAGAGCTACAAGTGGGTTCTGAGCCACCATGTGGATGCTGGGAACCGAATCCAGGTCCGAATTCATAGCCGTAACCGCTGAGCCATCTCCCAGTCCCACCCCTGATTTTCATTTTAGACATAGATCCTGGGGATCAAACTTATGTCCGTTGGCCTGGAAGGCACACGTTTTTACTGACTGGACCTTCTCTTTGACTCTATTAAGATATTTTAAAACATACACAGAATATATTCTATTTGTGGGGTACCATGTGGTCATGTGGTGTCTCAGTAAGTGTATATATTATGTAATAACCCATCAGGGTAGTTAGCATATCCATCACACGGATATATATATATATATATATATATATATATATATATATATATATATATTATTGGGAATATTAAAAAGTCTTGGGGTTTTTGTTGTTGCTGTTGCTTTGTTTTGTTTTAGCATCAAAATATCCTTGACAACTCCATGGGGAAGCAAATGGGAAGCGCCCGTGCTGGTCTCAGAAGAGCTCGAGAACCGCCATTCGTAGGAGAGTCCCAGTGAAACGAGCACGCGCCTTGGAGACAGGATCTTTTTCTGAGCAGCCCCTTTGCTTTTTCTCCTTTCAGATTTTTTGGGTCGGACAGAGATCCGAGTAGCTGACATCAAGAAAGACCAGGGCTCTAAGGGGCCAGTTACGAAGTGTCTCCTGCTGCATGAGGTCCCCACGGGAGAGATCGTGGTCCGCCTTGACCTGCAGTTGTTCGATGAGCCGTAGCAGCCCTGGGATGATTGTAGATGACTTCCTTCTCAAGGCCCCATGTGGGCATGCTGTCTAGTGGTCGGCCACGGAGCGACGGGAACAGCAAAGAGGAAGCCCCTCGAGACCGCTAGGAGTCATTCTCGACAATCCTGCCCTTCAAATCATGTCTCATTTTATGATTCCAAGTCCTCTTTTCCTTTGTCCTCCCCGTGATCTCATCATGGCTTCTCGAGTCTCTGAAATCCATAACCTTCAACTAGGTTCCACTGGGAGCCTGGCTCCTTCCCTGGACTGGAGGTGTGGGTCTGGTTCCTATAAAATAGATTTATAAACGCAGTGACTGTATTTTGGAGAACTGTGTAGGCCTTCTGTTTCTCATCTCTACCAGCCCTCCGTTAGACTACTTGGCCTATAATATCCTGTGTGTGGTGTGTTTAGTCCAATCAGGATGGAATTGTTACTTGGGAGTCCAGCTCTCCCTGGAGAGATGGGGCCCTAGATTGAATGCTGGGCACGATGGCTCTGGAGCAGTCACTGACTTACTTAAATCTCTGGAGAGCTGTTGCTTAGAAGACTCTCATGTGCGTTGTTAAAGTTGTACCATTCCCCTCTAGACTTCATTAATGTCGATCATTGAAAATGCACTGGTAGACTCCGGGGTGATTCCGGGTGTGCTTGGAGGGTGCTCCAAACGCTCATTATCTGCGAGGTCTGTCCTGATGAGTTAGGTCCCACTGCGGGTCACTGGGAAGGCTTGATGACCTTGGGTCCTGTTTGCCGGTCATTGTCAGAGCATCCACTTTAGGCTTGGAGACCCTGGGATGTTTCATGAGAAGTTCTGTCTGGAGACCAGCCCTGCCTGAGCCCATTCTGTGCTTGAAAGACTCTTGTGGAAAAATACCAACAGCAGTCCCTAGTGGCCATCCACCCCCAACCCCACCACATCAGGAAGTCATGCCTTAGATGGATGAAGTTTGAAAAAGAAAGAATTCAAGATAGAATAGGTGGTGTGGAGAGACGCTAAGCAAATCTATTACTGGGTTGGGGGAGAGACCTTGGGAACACGTGAGCCCCTCACATGGGGTGGGAAGATGGCCGGCGCTCCTGGGCGAATGACAGCCTCTTAATAATAGGAACATGCGCACTTTTTTTGCCAGAGTCAGGAGTGTCTGACCACAGGCCAAGCTTTTTGTCTGAGTTCTTCAGGTTTTCTTTCCCTTGAATGCTAAGAGATAGGTTGGTTGTCTAGATAATAACTTGATTTACTAATAATCAGAAGTGAAGGCTGACCTTTGACCCCTTGATTGCATCTCCAGTCTGTGGTCATGATCTGGTCTTTGCATGCATCTGGCTCCTGAACTCAGCCTTTCCTCTCTTAGGTGGTTTTCCTTTTAGGGTAGGTCCTCAGATTTGAACTAGGTTTCTAGAGGTACTTTGTAAATGGTAGATTCTCGGTGACAGACTAGCCACTCTGCAGAAATCTGAATGCTCCGTGTGATCCCAGAAGGTCGCCCTCCGTGTGTGTGTGTGTGTGTGTGTGTGTGTGTGTGTGTGTGTGTGTTTCGAGTGATTTCTCAAAACATGTATGTGGCAAAGGACAACAGTTTACATTTCATACTTCCAAGAAGCACTTAGTATTTATTTATTGAAGAGAGCGTTGACTTTTGTATCAAGAACAACAGACACACCTATTTTTTTTTTTTGGAAACAAGCCAATAAACTCTTCAGTTAGCAGCTTTCAACTGAACATGAGGTAGACTTGAACTTCAAGCACGCATTGGCTTACCACTTTCCCAGCAGAAAACAATATCAGAACACTACACGTTCATGTTCCTGTTGTTGTTAAGAAACTGTTTTAAATGAAACCTATAAATTGACCCATGCTTCCTTGGTTCTAGAACTGGGGGGGGCAGGGAGGAGGGGCTTTGTTGGGTGTGCCGAGGAGGGACATGTTCCTATGCTGTGAAAAGCAAGCATTCCGTGTGCAGATGGCCAGTGTAGGGTCACCGTCACAACCCCCTCCCTCCTCTCCCTTCCCCCCCCCTTCCAAGTTGAACATGATTGTGATGTTGGACATCAAGGTTCCTGTAGGGAGGATGAGGCATGTGTGGTGACCCCGAAGGTTCTGGGTTACCTACTCATAGAACCCCATGACTGTAGCATGTAAATGCAGTCTGTGAGTCTTTCCCCCAGGGGACTCTACTGGCACCCCTGGGTTGTCCTGAGGGCTGACAGATCTGGATTGGCGTCCGTGCGTCTATGACTGTCGTTCGTTGTGTTGATTGTATTTCCAGATGAGCTGTGCTGACCCTCAGACCCAGCTGTAACTCGGGGTTCTGTTGAGATGGAGCCCTGCTGTGATCCATGGGTGACACACAGAATCTCAAACCTTGATTCTTTCTTCACGTCTACCTTTTTGACCAGTCAGGCTACACTTCCTACAGATGGTTGGTCCTTGCCAACGAGGACTTCGAGTCTCGGCTGTCTGCTTTGTGAATGCTTCCCCAGGCTGTGCCACCTGGCATCCTGATGCCATCCCTTCAGATGCCCCACCCTGAAGGCATCCCTCTTCTATGGACCACACTGCCAGTACCTCCCACACTCTGACCTCCTCACACTCAGGAAGGGGCTTTCCTGGAGCGTGGCTATGCTCTGACCCTCAACATCCCTGACAATTGTCCTGAGAGCTCTGAGGGCAGAAGCTCCTATCTGGGCTTCCTTCATGGGCCACTTGTCCCAAAGGTCAATCCTTGTCTCTGGGGCGGAGACCATGTTTGTCCCCCAGCAGGTGGACAGATAGCTTTATCTCTTGGGACCAGATTTGATGTCCACAAGAGTTTGGAGACATATGTCAATCATTAAGGTCCAGATATGTCCTCAGTGGGACAGAGAGCTTTCTAGACAAGAGTCAGCAGGAGTGCTGGAGAAACTGGGCAAGGGGGCTGGGTTTATCATTGGACAGCAGACAAGAAACCGCTCTCCCTAAAGAACATTTCTTCCTTGTTTTCAGACAGGACCTGACTCCATAGCCCAAGATGTCCTTGATTTTAGGATCCTCCTGTCTCAGCCTCCTGCGGACTGGAATTTCAAGTGTGTACCACTGTGCTTGGCTGTCTTCATTCATCTTTATAAAAGGTTGATCAGTGGGCAGCTCATGTGTCGATGTGTGTTCTGGATGTGGGTCAGGAGGTCACAGGCATCTAGAAAGGGTGATCGCAGGTTGGACTTCCAGGGTGGGGCAGCGGCTACCTCCACAGGAACTGCTGGGCAGGAGCAGAGCTGGTGACCATATACAGTCCAGGGTGTCCTGGAATCCATTCCTTAACCAAGGACAAATGGATGGGCCTCTCTGGCTTCATTTGACGGGTGGAGGACCTGAACTAGCTGAGACCGCGGTGAGGGTCTGTCCTCCAAGGGGTGGTTTCCTAGCGGCTCGGGCCTGTTTTGATTCCTAGGAAGAAGCCGCACGTGTGATGGATTCTTTTATTCTTTCAGACCCTGTCGGAATCCAGGGCCACTAGAGTTAGCACCAGCTCCTTCCCTTCCCTGGATCGGCCCCGTGGGCCCGGATTCTTGTGCTTTTCTTTGTTTCTCTCTCCAAAGACATATTGAAGATGACGTTTCAGGGAATGCCTTATTGGGCAGGCCTATGTGCTGGGACAGACCTTGGGGACAGAGGCTGGCTTGTGTGAGTGGTGGGAACTTCTTCAGAAGAGCCTGATCTTGCTGACTAGTAATTGACAGTAAGGAGTCTCAACATGGGTACTAAGATGCTAAGCAGTCCTCCCCTACTCCTCCCCTGCTCCTCCCCTGCAACTCTCCTTTAAGGGGGGGGGCGCGGAGGTTAGCACTTGACCTTTTCCCAACTACATTGCTTGCCTACCTGCTGAGGGACCTTGTTCTGCAGGGACTCAGGAGTGTGAGGGTCACTGGGCCAAGGCAATGCCTGAGAAAAAAGGAGGGAAGGAAAAAGGAAGAGGAAAAGAAGGAAGGGAGGATGGAAGGGATGGAGGGAGGAGGGAGACAGGGCAGGCATTCCAAAAGAGAACTTTAAACAGGCTTCCTCACAGGTCATGAAGGGCCAAGTGAGGGCTGCTTGGCGGGTAAGGGCTCACCCACTGCCGCGTGCTCCTTGAAGGGGTTTAGGGACCACATCTTTGGAGAAGAGACTTGCCATCCCTGCCACACATGCAAGGGACTCCATATTACTGAAGTTGTGACTTATCTCTGCCTTCCGTATCGTGGAGACAGACCTCTAGTGTAGCAGCCCTTAGAACCATCACGGCTTTCTGAGCGGCAAGTTCCCACAGGCCTTTGGGCATAGACAGCATTCTATTTTAAATGACCCCTATTAATGAACATTGCCCTTTGTTGGGCTACTCAAGGAAATAATGAAGACTTCTTGTTAGTTTGGACTTGGAATAGACAACTGGCTGGTTGCCACAGGAATTCCTCTTTCCAGTTCCCTGTTCCCTGATAACCTGGAAAGCAGTTGAGCTAGAGGAAGAGAAAGTTCCAGAGACCATTTCCTCACAAGCCATTGCATGAGGTCCCTGTTTGTAGGTCCCAAGGTGTATAAAGACTTCATCTCTGTAAGAGCCGGGAAAGAGTCTGTCCTTGAGAAGCATGGGAAAATACAACTCACGAAAAAGATGACCACGATCTCAGGTTCTCTAACTCAAGAGCATTAAAACTCCTGTGCCAGCACCCTAGGCAGATTGCAGTCAGGAACGGCAACTCGGTGAGCAATGCTGTTAAGGGGGCAAGCTGTTCCTTGATGGGGGGTTGGGGGGGAGGCGGCTATCCTGTCCAGGCCACCTGGGGGACTGGGAGGCAGAGAAGGGACCTCCTTTGTGGCTTTTAGGCCAACTTATAGATCTAATTTTAAGTCATTTTAATAACATATAATCCCTGTTCAGTGGCAAAGTGCTCGCCCTGCAAGTCTGAGGACCTGAGTTTGATTCCCAGCATCCTCGTAAAGAAAGCAGATGTAGCGATGTGTACCTGTAAACCCAGTGCTGGGGATGCGGAGACCGGGATTGCTGGGCTCATTCCTTGGTAGTGTGACTCACAGGGGCTGGGTTGGGGATGTCTTGAAGGATAAGGTACAGAAAACTCAGTATTGACAAAGTCTGAGTTCCTGAACTTACATATGTGTGTGTGGAAACACACACACACACACACACACAGACACAGACACACACACACACACAGACACAGACACACACACACACACACACACACACACACACACACACACACACACACACACAGAAACATTAGTGTTCATCACCATCCAACAACTAACTCAGTTCTACACAGACCTAACTCCTTTAGTAAAAGGAGCCAATAATTTATGTTTTGGCATAAAATTCTTCTAACACTGTGTGTGGCTGTCCAATTTCAGGGCGAATTGCTCATCCACTGTGACAGGGCCTGTGTTATATTTTAATAGGATTTGTTCTGGTTTCTAGACCTGTCTACAGTCTCACTATTATCACGGCGATGAGTATTAGTGTTCAAAGTCCACCGAGGAGAGCTGCATTCAGAAGGGGGCTTATTCTGTTAGCCTTCAAATTTCCCAGCTTCCCTTTGGGATTTCTGGAGAGCCGGCCAGTGACCTAGGCTCCTTTTTATGCTGTGGAAATTCCTCCTTTCTTCTTTAGAATCATCGTACACGTACCGTGTGGGAGAGCTGTACCAGTGGTTTTCTGCCTCTCCGGCTATATTCTTTTGTCGTTCTTGTCTTATTTCCTCCTGTTCTCGGTGAAAACAGAGTGAGGCCCTTAGACAAATAGGAGCCGAAGGCAGTGTGGTGGCTCGTGTGGCGGAGCCTGCCTTTCTGTTTGCAGTTTCTGCGCTGCGGGGCTGTTCCTACCTAGATGGTTCTATTGGTAGGGTCAAGATGCTGGCGCCCCCTGCTGTATTCCAGCAGCATTGCTCTTGGGTGACTCGCTAGTGTGGCCGGGGTAGGGGAAGTGGCGGCTAGAACCTGCCTGTAGTGCTCTAGCGCTCTCCCAGCCAAGCGGTGAGCGGAGCAAAGAAGGAAGGTTGCGTGCACCCAGCGCTGGGCATCTACTGAGATGGTGTTCCTCCTGCCTGCTGCGGCTGGGGCTGGGCACAGAACCTTCTCCTTCTCGGCTTCCCAGCCTTTTCTGTGCCTACGTCAGAGGGGGACTTTGCAATTCAGTTCTCCACAGAAAAGGACTGGCTGCTGGAAGGAGGCCTCTGTCCCCGCGAGACAGGGTCACCCTACATGGTAGGACAGCAGAGTGTCTACCTGAAGACTTCAACTTTGGACAATTTAAATGGCAACTGGTGGTTTGATGCAGCCGCTGGGTGCATGGAGTGTGTCTGTGAGCGACTGTGTGTGTGTGTACCGGGCATCGGGAAATGACTATGTGTCCCACTGAAGGAGACAGCAAGTGTTTTGCTTCACCCTTCCCCAAGACCAGCTGGTAATGTGTGGGGCCAAGTGCAAAAATAAAAAGGGTGACCTCCTTGTTCCAAATGATTGGGGATTTCAGCGGTGGTAGCGGAGAACTGAGCTGAGCTTGGGCCCTGCTGCTTGGGGGCGGGGGGGGGGCTCCAATACCCCGGAGCTGGCTGTAAATGGAGCAGGGCCTTGGTAAGGCTCTCATCTTTGGAAAGGTCTCCCTGACAGGCTGCGTGGAGCTGGGACACCGTCCCTTCTCCCTCTCTCCCTTCTTTCTTTTCCTTTCCTTACAGCGCTAAGGATCAAAGCCAGGGCCTCATGCATTCTTAGAAAGTGATGTGTTTTTTCAAGACTACTCTTTCGTCTCTTAAAAGTGCAAACAGTCTGGAATAATTAGAGCACCCGAACTCTGGCTCACAACTGAAAGCGCCCTGACTTGGGACTGGGAAACTTGTCAACCTACGTTGACAGTTTCTCAGGTCCGGCCCAGGGTGTGTCTCTGGATATCAAGTGGCCTTTGAGTCTTCAAAGTTGAATTTTCTGCGTTGATATAAAACCTTTTCCCTATTCAAGGGCTGGTCTCCCTGTTTCTGTGTCACAGAGGAGATTCTAAATTCCTTAACGGAGAAGAGCCTAGAAGGGCTCAATGTCCCTGTCTGACGAAGCCTGGCCCTTTGTTCCTTTAGATACTGCTTTCTGGAGGGGAGAGGAGCTGCCTCAGCCCTAGAGGCCAAGTGTCTTTGAGTTTGCTCCTGTGAGGCAGGGCTCTCATGTGCTAGACCCCCATGTGTCTTTCTTTGGGTGTTAGCAAAGAAGAAAGAGTCTGCTGTGTGTGTAACCTCTGCGGTCTGCACGCCCACAGCTCTGGGGAGGCCAGACATTATGAGGCCGCTGCTGGAAGCTGTGTGTGTCTTGCTTTCTCGTGCAGCCTGTGTTCTGCCGGATGCTCCAGGCCCTTAGAGATTGTCTGCCTTTTGCAGATGCAATAATCTTTCTTGTGTTTCCTAAGTCCAGAGCTGGAAGCAGGAGAATCAGGAGTTTAAGGCCAGCCTGGGCTACATGAGACCCTCTTTCAAAACTAGAAACTCAGAAGGGGGGAAAAAAAAAACAGAAGGCTCGCCTGCCATGGCTTTAAATCACCTTAAATGAAAGTAGATTGTGTCCATGGGTCCTGATCCCTAGAGGTCTCTGACCACTACTGTGTCAGCATCCATTTTAATGAGTGAATATTTTGAATACACTTCATCAATTAACTTTCCTAAAGCGTTACTTGCTGAATATTGCTGTCAGAATGTTCTCTCAGAAGATCATAGTTGATGCTCCATGGTTAGACGTGCATTTAACTGAGCATTTGTTGTTAATGACCCTAAATATCATGGAGCTGAGAGGTCAACCTCAGGTCTGGTCCACGGCAGCCCACAAGCCTGAGTCCTCCCTGCCCCTCCGGCCGGCTCGGTGCACACAGGGGTGCAGGCTACCATTCGCCTGCGTTGTACTGTCTTGGCGCCTCGGCTCTGCCTCAGTGCACGTCGCTGGTGAACAGGTGTGCATATCTGTCCAGAGCTGAAAAACCTCCGCAAGATGTCCTGTGTCTGACGGTCAGCTCAAGGCTCCAGGGTTTCTGTATTTTATGCATTTTCCAACAAAGAAAAAATACAGAAACCCGCTACATAATGTGAAAAGATTGCGTTCTGTATGTGGCTCGTCATGAAATCTTTGCTGTATGTTTTCGGGAATGACGATTATATGTATATACGGTATGTAAGAGGCTATGCTGTTTAATGTTACGTAACCTTAACAGATTCTCTAGTCTGAATATTTAACTTGTTATTGTAAAATGTGATTTCTCATTGAGAGATTATTTTTCTGTATGTATATGAGAGTATTTTAGGAACCTAACTTAAGTGCATAAACTATAGAAAAAACTTTAAAACATATCCCAGGAGTAGAAATGCGTGATCAGATCACTTGGGTTCAACCCAACTAAATTTTATTAAAAAACAAATCCAAGTTGAATGTTTAGGAATTCAAAGGTGTGGATTTTTTTCTGCCTTGCAGGGGATATGTGGTCAATGAGATGGGTGGAGCCATGACAAAGTGGAGGAGATCCTGTAGCCGAGCCTTGGGCTGAGACCAGGTTCCACTACAGGTTAACTCATACTGATGCATGCATCGTCTGAAGAGACTAACAGACTGCCTTCCACCAGACCTGTTGCCACGGACAGTGAGTGGGCTCTAGTCAGGCATGTGGCGTGGTTAAGAGAATTCAGGAGCAATCAGGAAGGCCACACGCTGGGCTCAGCCTCTCACCATTATAAGTGAACAGGGAGGCTGAGCTTAGGTTTCTAGGCGCAGCCGTTTCCAGGCAGGAGCCTGAAGCTTCCTAGAGGCCCATCCTGAGACGGGAGGCCGACCTTCATCCCAGGAAAGTATCCAAAGTCCAGGCTGCTCCTGGGCACAGCCCTTCTATACTTAACCACCTTGAATGTTGCTTGAAGTGAACCTGGGACGGTTCATGAAACAGCTCTAAGCTCCCCTCTAACTCCTGCTCCTCCAGACAGCATCGCAAATGACTTTAGTTAGTGGTGACCTTGTGAGTCCAACCTTACCCAACTCACCAGAAATGCCTCTCAATTAAGAGCTGGCTTCTGGTGACTCGGGTAAATACTGATCACTCCCGGAAGTCTAGGGTGCACGGACTAAAAGGACTTGCGGCGCGCATAGGGCTAGCACGTCTTTCAGCACGTTGTGTTCTCTCTTAATACTGCCAGCCGGAGGCTTCACGCTGCTGGAGGCTGAAGCAGAGAAATGTCCTGAGTGCAGAGGCGCCCACGGTTTTACTGCAGGATGCTTCCTGGGCTCTGCAGAGGCTAGAATTGATTGTATCTAGTCCAGAAGTCAGAGTGCTCCGGCTTCTCTAGCAGCCTCAGAATTAGGCCTTGGGAAGCGTATGTCAGTGCTGCTTGGCTCTAGGTGGACTGGGAGCATGTCGGGTCACTGGGGGAAGGGACATGGGACTTGTGTGGCCTGGCTGGCTGGAGATGGGAACCAGGGCCCTGGGCCTCAGCTGCTCCTGCTCAGTCCCAGTCCTCTGAGCAAGTGACAAGCCTGCTAGGAGCAGTGCAGAGCCCTGAAAAGCACCCTACAGTTAGGGCTCTGTCAGGGCCGAGCCTTTCGGTGGGGAGCCCTTCCTTATGACTGTTAGGGACTAGCTCTCAGCTACTCCCAAGGACACGAGACTTTGCTAGGCAGTGCTAGACTGTATATGCAGGCTCGATGCTAACTGAATCAATGAACTCCTGAGAACAACGCATACGGACTGACCCTCCAGGCAAAGGACTGTCTAACCTTGCGACTACAGGGCCTTGGGAGGATGGAAGCCTGGCGCTGCCCCTTGAAAGACAAGGACCCTCACGCCCTCTGTTCAGGAAGCATTTTATTGTTGCTCCGAGGACGCGCGCTCACACGGGTGACGGCCTCTCAGTGCAGCTCGCGCATGGCCTTGCTGAGTTTCAGGATCTTGCTTTTTGTAGACATGTCGACATACTTCTCCCCGATCCGGACGATCATCCCACCCATGATGGCTGGGTCAGTCTAGGAAAGGAGAGAGGGGGCACGCGTGAAACACTGCGCTCCATCCGGCGGGCAGGTAGAAACACCCCCCACAGCCGGAACAGCGCGAGAGCCCACCATTAGCACAAGCCCCGCCTCGGCACTCTCACCCTCCAACGATGCAAGCCCACCTTGACTTCCAGTTTCAGTATTTGGCCTTTACTCAGGAAGCTCTTCAGCACTGTCTTTAACTCAGAGAGAACAGCTTCATCCAGAGGCTGAGAAAGAAGCAGGCATCCTTTAAACAGAGCACTACAGCAGCACACACTCAGGGAGACGGAGACACCATGGCGGGCATGAAACCAAGGTAGTGACTGCGTGTGTGTTTGTGTGTGTGTGTGCGTGTGTGCGTGCGTGTGTGTGTGCGTGCGCGCGTGTGTGTGTGCTGGGGGTGGGGCTAAGGAGTGACCTCACCACCATGTATCTTCTAAGCAGGGCTTGGCCACACACGACCTCCCCTCCCCAAAGCTCCACAGGTGCCCTAAACACTGAACTACAACCTGGACGAGGCCAGGGGCTGCACACTGCAACTACTACTTGTATGTATGCCTCAAACATGTTTCCTGTATCGGCTGACCCGTGTCTCGGGGAAGACAATAAAATGCCTTGTCGCGGGGTATACAATATATAAGGAGCACTGGTCTGAGTAGAGAGGCCTGTGCTTGGATCCTGAGCCCATCCTGTTGAGTTAGGCTTCAGGTTCCTGACCATAAAACAAGGACAGTCACCATTCGCTTTTATACCTATCTTCTGGGAGCAGTAACACATGACCAACTCCCCAGCAGACGGCAGCCCCGGTAGATGGTGGCTACTTAAGACTTCACTCCAGTGGGTCGGAGGGCCTGAGCGCCCCAACCCACAGGTTAGACACGCCATCCGAGAACTCAATATGGCACCTAAGACTTCAGGCTGTCACAGGACCTAAATCACTACTTCATAAAACACTCAGATTCCCCACGACTAATCACTAACAGGACACACGCTGGGCCTTCCGAGTGGGGGCTGACGGAACCCTCCCCAGGGACGAGCTAGTCCCCAGTGCAGCAGAAGAGCCCGCTACTTACCTTGGCTGTGGTCACTGTGCACGGCACTTCTCCACGGTGGACACTCATGATGGTGGAAAAGGCAGAGATGACGCCCTGGGTGTTGCCTAGGCGACCATTTTCAGCAAGTAAATCTGGGAAAGTGACAGGAAACTCACTGAATCACCCAAAGCAATGTCACCTTGTAGCCTGAGAATGCCGTATTCAGCGTCCTGTAAGACTCTGAATGGGGCCTGGAGGGACAGCTCAGTGGTTAGAGTCCTATGAGAATCTGAATGGGGCCTGGAGGGACAGCTCAGTGGTTAGAGTCCTATAAGACTCTGAATGGGGCCTGGAGGGACAGCTCAGTGGTTAGAGTCCTATGAGAATCTGAATGGGGCCTGGAGGGACAGCTCAGTGGTTAGAGTCCTATGAGACTCTGAATGGGGCCTGGAGGGACAGCTCAGTGGTTAGAGTCCTATGAGAATCTGAATGGAGCCTGGAGGGACAGCTCAGTGGTTAGAGTCCTATGAGACTCTGAATGGAGCCTGGAGGGACAGCTCAGTGGTTAGAGTCCTATGAGACTCTGAATGGGGCCCGGAGGGACAGCTCAGTGGTATAAGGGCTGCTTGCTGCCCCTGCAGAGAACCCAGGCTCATATACCATACCCAGTACCCATATAACCACCCATAACTTCAGTTCCAGGGGATCCAATGTCCCCTTTTGACTTCCTGGGGCACCGGGTTCGTGGCCCACCCTCCCCAACCAGGTATTTAAGGAACGCCCACTGGGGCCATGGCGCACGCACTCATGAGGTTGGCCGTCAGCGGAGAGAACTTTTCCTTTGCTGTGATGTCACTCAGGCTTTTCACTTTGATGGAGCGCTTGACGTAAGGATTCAGAACAGCCAGAGACACCTTGGGGTCCTTCAGGAGTTGCTGAAAGCACACATACAGTCCCTGCTGCTACACACTGCTTGTTCCTGACTTCACGTGGGATTAGAAACATGTTTTGAGGAACTTCAAAACACCTCCTGAAGTTTCTTACGTTCATTTTTCAGAAGGATCATAAGGACTCAGCAGCCAAGTCTCACCACGCATGACATGGCCAGCCTGCTTTCACTACGCCATCCCCATGACACGGCCAGCTTCTGTCTCAGGAGACCCTGGCTGTGCCCCCCTCTCCCCCCGAGCTCCTGGAACTAGCTTAGCTCTGAGTGAGACTGGCCTGAGAGGGCAAACACACAGCATGCTGGGAACCCACCTGATCCCCACGCTGCAGACCTGCCCACCTCAGCACCAGGCCAGAGTTCCAGGACCCGCAGTGGTTCTCCTGGGAGGACGCCCTCTGGGTAAACGTGCCCACCTGGCTGCAAGCCACTCCCAGCACCTCACTGGTTCCCGGCCAGGACGGAGGCCACTGCCACGGAGTGCTAAGACCTTCATGCTACGATTTCCCCCAGAAGCTGCACAGAAATGCCTTTCATGTGCCTGCTAGCAACATGCTGAAGAGAGTTAGGGGGACTTCTCTTATTACACCCCCCTCTGACTTATGGATAACTAACTGTCACCCCTTTTTCCTTTATGGCTGACTTCTGGATTTTATCAAACCCAAATCTAAGTAATTAAAAACATGAGGGGGGGAAAGGGGAGGGAGGGAGGGAGGACATCTGTGTGGGTCACAGTGAATGTGTACAGGCCAAAGAACAAGGGAACCCTACAGCCTTAGAGTTGGTTTTCTTCTTCCACCATGTGAGTCCCAGAAAACGAACTCAGGTTGTCATCTTGGTGGAAATACCCTTATCCAATGAGCCATCCTGCCTGCACCAAACCCCAGTCTAATGTCCACTACCAAAATCACCATCTTGATTTTGAACAGGACAGCCTGGCTCAAAGAGAGAAGAACCGCCCACCACACGCAGTGCCTACCAGCACAGGGCCTGTCTGCCCATCAGTGCCTCCTACAGGGGAGAGGCAGGCGCAGCCAAGCTCCTCAATATTGTCTGCAGACAGGGGAAGAGAGCGCTAACTGATGCTATCAAATCTGGGCACTAGCTTAAGCTGATAGAATGAGGCGAACAGCTACAGCACCCGTGCTGCGGTCTATAAAGAGGACAGGGGCTAGCCTGTGCAACTACAGCACCCGTGCTGCGGTCTATAAACAGAGGACAGGGGCTAGCCTGTGCAACTACAGCACCCGTGCTGCGGTCTATAAACAGAGGACAGGGGCTAGCCTGTGCAACTACAGCACCCGTGCTGCAGTCTATAAACAGAGGACAGGGGTTAGCCTGTGCAACTACAGCACCCGTGCTGCGGTCTATAAACAGAGGACAGGGGCTAGCCTGTGCAACTACAGCACCCGTGCTGCGGTCTATAAACAGAGGACAGGGGTTAGCCTGTGCAACTACAGCACCCGTGCTGCGGTCTATAAACAGAGGACAGGGGCTAGCCTGTGCAACTACAGCACCCGTGCTGCGGTCTATAAACAGAGGACAGGGGCTAGCCTGTGCAACTACAGCACCCAAGCTGCAGTCTATAAACAGAGGACAGGCGTTAGCCTGTGCAGCTACAGTACCCGTGCTGCGGTCTATAAACAGAGGACAGGGGTTAGCCTGTGCAACTACAGCACCCGTGCTGTGGTCTATAAACAGAGGACAGGGGTTAGCCTGTGCAACTACAGCACCCAAGCTGCAGTCTATAAACAGAGGACAGGGGTTAGCCTGTGCAACTACAGCACCCAAGCTGCAGTCTATAAACAGAGGACAGGGGTTAGCCTGTGCAACTACAGCACCCAAGCTGCAGTCTATAAACAGAGGACAGGGGTTAGCCTGTGCAACTACAGCACCCGTGCTGCGGTCTATAAACAGAGGACAGGGGTTAGCCTGTGCAACTACAGCACCCGTGCTGCAGTC
The DNA here is from genome assembly GCA_036184795.1 of Tokudaia tokunoshimensis. NCBI lineage: Eukaryota > Metazoa > Chordata > Mammalia > Rodentia > Muridae > Tokudaia > Tokudaia tokunoshimensis. The sequence goes on from BTHU01000015.1 coordinate 78,826,127, forward strand.
TATAAACAGAGGACAGGGGTTAGCCTGTGCAACTACAGCACCCAAGCTGCAGTCTATAAACAGAGGACAGGGGTTAGCCTGTGCAGCTACAGCACCCAAGCTGCAATCTATAAACAGAGGACAGGGGTTAGCCTGTGCAACTACAGCACCCGTGCTGCGGTCTATAAACAGAGGACAGGCGTTAGCCTGTGCAACTACAGCACCCAAGCTGCGGTCTATAAACAGAGGACAGGCGTTAGCCTGTGCAACTACAGCACCCAAGCTACAGTCTACAAACAGAGGACAGGGGTTAGCCTGTGCAGCTGGGCTTTTTCTCTTCAATAGATGTGCAGATTACAAAATACACACTATTCTTAAAACATATAACTGAAAAACTATCTTTTCTCTTGAGCGACCGACCCTATACTCTCTCAACTCTTTCTTTAGGGAGCCCTACAGCCCCAGGGGCAGCTACCTCTGAAGGAATGAAAGGGGTAGCCTCTAACCCGAGGTACACTTGGGTTTCTGCTGATTCATAAAACTGATTTTTCTCTTTTATGTTTCAAGAGAAAATGCAAAGAGGAAGGTCCTTTCCCAGGGCCTGTTGCCCGACACCCAGCCCCGACTTTGCATCCAGCCACTCTTCCATCACATCTTGTGACCAAAGTGATTACAAAAACCCAGGAAGGGTGAGAGGGCCCGGGCTCAAAGGCCCTCACTGCCAAGGCCACTGGCCTGAGTCTGACCCCTAGAACTCACAGTGTAAAGGGGAGGACTCTGACCTCTGCGCTTGCACTGTGCGTGCCTGACACTCCCAACTCCTAAGAAAGAAATGATTCCAAAAAAAACAAACCCAGAATAAGTTTCTAAAGAAACTTTCATGAAGAAAATATAATTTCAATACAGTGAAAATATAGTCAAAAGACATAAACTTGATCTTTAAATTCTTTTTTAAAAAGGCAGGTGTCCTTGAGCTATATTCTGATTTTATTTTCTAGCTGGAAAGCTTGGGTTCACGTTAACATACTTACGCATCTCCTAGCTCGTGTTACATACAAGTTTCAGAATAATAAAGCGGTCGTATTATTAACAGCATGTCTACGGTACACTTTTTTTTGTATTTCTAGTAGCTGTTTTTGTAGGCTATACCCTGTTAGGAACACACAGCTATAAGAACTGAAGACAAGACGTGGGAACGGGAACAGGCCCGGTGAGGGGCTCCTCACCCCCACTCGTAGCAGTTCCTTCTCCACCTGGTCCAGCTTACTCTCCTTAGAAGCGGCCGAGTACAGGGCGGTTGCATAGCGGCCTTCGATGCCATAGACCTGAACAGGGGGCTGGGAACAAGAGTAAGGGAGGAGTGAGGCACTGAGTCAGGAGCAGAGCTACTCCTCACTCAGGACTCCCACTGCCGAGCCCTTAAGTACTTAACCAGGGTGCAGTCCTAAAAGAGGACTCACGAACTAAGGACGTCTCCCTGGCCAGGACCCTGTACCTTGGAGGAGGGGCACAGGGGCAGTGTCCGGCGTCTCTCTAAGCACTGGCGTTTAGTACTACCGCAGGCAGTTGTGAAGATAAGCAGAACAGGAGGCAGCGTGCAAGGAGTGCACATGCGTGTGCGTCCCCATCACGGTCACGGTGCCTTATGACGTTCTCGGGAGGGATAAAATGGCTCCTCTCACAGAGGCTGAAGGAATCTGGTGCTGTTAACAAGTGTAGCCTGTGTGGCTGTAAGTTCCACCTAATGTCCCCTAGAGTACTCTGTTCTGCTATTCCCGAGGAGATTGTGAGTGCAGATCTCTGGCCTGGGTGCCAGAGAGCGATGGCAGCCCAGAATATCTTTAGATGCTGCCGTGCATCCGTTAGTAAATAAGAGCTACAGGATAAATGCAGCCATACTCCAATCTGGATCGGGTCAGAGGTCAGCCGGACTTCTGGTTTAAAAACGATGGGCCGGCAGACCTCTGCAGTGGTGAGACTCTTGGTGCCCTGGAACAGTATCTCTCAGTACTGATCCTGCTTGGGGACAAGGAGGTGCAGACTGAGAGCCCGCCTCACTGCGGCCAGAGTCAAGAAGCAACACGGAGTTGCCAAGAGCACCAACAACGTGAGAATCTGGGCACTTCACATAAAAAGAGCAGAAGGCGAGCTTGTCTACGGAGGATTACTAGGAAAAACAATCTAAGATTCTTTCATACATATACCGTGTGTGTGTTGTGTGTTCTGTGGTGTGTGTTGTATGTGTGTTCTGTGGTGTGGTGTGTATGAAATGTGTGTTTGTGTTCTGTGTTGCATATGTGTTCTGTGTGGTGTGTGTTTTGTGTTGAGTGTGTATATATGTGTGTGTTCTGTGTTGTGTTGTGTGTGTGTTCTGTGGTGTGTGTGTGGTATGTGTGCGTTCTGTGTTGTGTGTGTTATGTGCATTCTGTGATGTGTGTGTGTGTGTGTCTATACCACATGTGGAAAACAGAGGACAACTTTCAGGTCTTTCTTTCCTTCCCCCATATGGGTTCCAGGGATTGAACTCACACTCTTAGGTTTGCCAGCGCCACCCTTTACCTGCTGAGCCCTCTTTGCTGGACCCAAACAAAGAATTTTTAGAACCTTAAAGACTAGGGTTGAACCCTCCATATGTGACAGGTGCCCAACAGCATCGCCTGTATCCAAGGCACTCACCTTTGCAGACCACTACCCTTGCAGACAAAGGTCAGTAATTACACACTTCACCCTATGTCTTTCAGTGCTTTCCAACCATGCGCGCGCGCGCGCACACACACACACACACACACACACAGGAAAAAAAAAGCTGACATACCCTTATGAGCTTGGCAAAGGGCCTGACCACAGACGTACTGAAGCTCCGAACCTTTAGAACAAAAGAAAACGGATCAGACAGGGTTTCTGCATTAGCTTAACAATGTTAAAATAATATAACCGAATAGTTGTATAATTCCTTTATATCATCACATAGGTTATAGGGGTGGGAATTGCTGTTTATTACCTCTACATTCCCTATTGAGAACCACCCCAAATCCCTTCAGAAACTGCCTTTCCACCACCTTCCTCCCTGGGTAGTTGAGAGAAAAAACGCTAATGTCCCAAAATAGAATTTTTCAAAACAAAACAAAACAACAACAAAAAATTACGAGCTTTATCATATTTGGGAAAAAAATGCTTTATGAAAGTGGAGGATTTATATTTCTATCACCTTTGAGAAAAACTTTAATGAACATAAGAGGAATCCAGTCTTGATTCAAGCAAATCTACTTGGTTAGGAATTGAAACTCTATCTAAGACCAAAGATCTCTTGAAATGGCACCAAGCTTCAGGTCTTAAGAGATTGTGTCTGTCACTGGAGAAGCCTGGAATCCAGTTTAAAAAGCACTTCGCGGGGCCACAGTTCGCTGTCATAAACTTCCATCTCTAGAATGTACTCGATTACAACTGGCTATACGGGTTAAAAAGCTTTCTAACGCCTTGGTAGAAATTATGTACGGTGCAAATGAAAATCGTCACGGCAGATGACCCAGCGCGTATTTTTTTTTCCACCCAATTCCAGGTTCTGTTGGACTTGGCCTGTTGCAATCTCAGCCTTCACCGAAGTTTAACCCTTTCTCCCTTCTTTAAAAATACATGGAATGCGCTTTACCAACACCCACTTCTCCTAAGCAGCAGCAGCAGCCCTGACAGGTTTACCAACAGGGCTAGACGTGTGCTTTCCCCAGTTCTCTCTCTCCCAAGCCTTTGCCAGCTGCTCGGCTATGCAGCGACTCCCGGATGTCAAGGTCAAGACAGAGCAATCGGTGCCCACTCCCCACGGGGACGAAACGCGTATCCGCCCCACGCTGCCTGCAGTCGCCGGGCCGCACGACCCTGGTGGGCGGCCTGAATCCTCAGCCACGGCCTCACACGCGGCGCTGGGAGACGGGGACCGGCAACCCCAGGAGGGACCCTCCCGCCAGCTCCTACCTGTCGGGACAGACCGGACGCGGCTGGGGCGGCCATCTTTTCCCGGGCGGCTGTAGGTCAAACCCAAGTGGGAAGAGCCTAGTGGCGCCAGAGCGCACGCGCGCGCCGGCGTGATCGCTCGGCTTTCTGGGAAATGTACGTATCAGGAGCCCGGGTATGTGGGTAAAGAGCTTCTTGCATGCTGGGAGTTGTAGTCCGTAGGTGCCGTGGTGGCTCTGGACTCTTGAACCCGAACGAGATCTGAAAATTAAATCTGAAATTAGGTTTACACTTAGATTCTTTGCAAATGCGTCGTTAACATCGTTTCCCCGTCTAGAACCTGAAAAAGTGTGCTTCTGTGTCAATGCTTCAGGCTTTACTTAAAAAAAACAAGGGAATGTCCCAGGGGCTCACGACTTGACTTTTCTGACCTGATAGGTTTCCTAGTCTTACAGGAACCCTGACTTGTTAGATATTTGACTGTGTGCGCATTTCAGGGTAGGACAGAGTTAGGCCAGAACTAGAATCAGGTTTTAATCAAAGATGATGTAGAACGTTTAAAACTCAGCACAAGCCTTGGCCTGTTTTTCTATATCTGTTTTTTACTCGTGCTCCCACTTTTCTCTTCCACAGCGAAAAACAGTCAACAACCAACAAAAAGATTCCTGGTTGTAACGCGGTGTTCCGTGCTAAATTTAAATGAAAAAAAAAAACCTGCTCAGATTTAGTATAGGAATACATTTTAGTTGATTGTATATATATATATATACACGTATATATATATATATACGTATATATACGTATATATATATATATACGTATATATACGTATATATATACGTATATATATATACGTATATATACGTATATATACGTATATATATATATATATTGTAAACAGTGGTGGACTGTTTACCCAAATATTTTTTAGGCTGCAGGCTGCCCAGGCTCGAATCTTAATAGTTTTGTGACCTTGGCCTCTAAGCACACAATTTTTCTGTGCCTCAATTTCCTTAGCTATAAAATCGTTATTTATAGTACTGTAGTACGTGCCTTATACTGTGTTAGGAAAATTAACATATTTTGAGTAGATAGAACAGTGGACAGTTCTTTATTTTGTGTTTGTGCTTTTTATGCACACAGATTCACAATCTATATATAATGTAGTATCTTGCTTTTTAGTTTAATATGAGGGAAAATGGATACAGAATTATATGGGTTGCAAATGCATTCTTTTAAAAAATATTTTGTGTATGGGTGTTTTCCTGCATATACTTATGTGTACCATATGTGCCTGTTGCCTTAAAGTCCAGAAAAGGACAGTGAGTCTCTTGGAGCTGGAGTTAGAGGGAGTTGTGAGGTGCCAGGGGGGACTGAAACTGAGCACAGATCCTCTGTGGGAGCCGCCAGGGCCCTTAACCGCTGACCTGTCTCTCCAACCTCAGGAATACATTTTGTATAAGCAAATCTCTAAGTTATGGCACCTCTATAAACATGTCCATAGCTGCAGAATAATCTACTTTGATTCTGTAACTTAATCATCCTATGACTTTTCAATACAATTTACGTGGTTTACTTTGTTCATTTAAAAAAATTCTACTTATCTAGGTATACTTTTTTTTCATATTTTGGATTATTTCGAAAGTAGGATTTAAGAGTTGAAGAACTTGGCAAATGAGAGCGAACACACGGGCGCATGAAACGGGCCTACTTCTCTCCAGCTTACACTCTCCCTAGTCAAGTACGGATACTTCCGATTTGCTCCATGGAGGCAAAATGCTTTTACATAAAAACCTAATGAAAAGCGTACTCAGCACTGAGCATGTCTTATGGAACTGCTCATGTGAAGACAGCTGTTTTATACCCCAAGACTCAGCAAGGTATCAAAAAATAAATACATAAATAAATCAATCAATAAATAAATCAACCTTGTTTGCCTTCACAGCCTGTACTGGTTAGTTTTTGTCAACTTGACACAAACTAGAGATACCTCTGTCAATTAGACAGAAACTTCAAATGAGTAACTGCCTCTCTCAGATTGGTTTGTAGGAAAGTCTGTGGACCATTTTCTTGATTAATGATTGATGTGGGAGGGCCCAGCCTGTTAGTATCGAGACCTCTTGTGACGTCATAGGCGATAGCGAGACACATAGTCCTGTCGCCAAGGCAACGGACACTATATACCCAGAATTCACTGGGCCTACTTTTACCTGTCGTTCCGGCATCATTCGTACATATTTGGGTAGTGCCTCCCTCTCTCTCTCTTTTTTCCCCTTTCTTCCCGCCCGCATCCTTGTCCGTCCCCTCCCACACTAATAAACCCCACGTGGAACGGTTTGGCCTGGTGTGGTCTCTCGTGCTCCCGCTGCCCTGCGCCGTTGCAGTCGCAGTCGCTTGCGCTGAACACAACACAGCCCACTGATGGCATTACAGTCAATGGCAGGTGGCAAGGGAATGTGGTCCTTGGGTTGTGTATGAAAGCAGGCGGAGCAAGCCAGTAAGCAGTGTATCTTTGCCTCAGTTCCTACCGCCATGTTCTGACTTCGGCTTCTTTGTTGATTCCCCTCTGGGATGAACTGTGACTTGAAAATGAAAGTTGAAACAAGCCCTTTCCTTCCCCCCCCCCAAATTGATTTCTCGCCCCTCCCCCTGTGCATGTGTGTGTGTGTGTGTGTGTGTGTGTGTGTGTGTGTGTGTGTGTGTGTTGTGTGTGTGCGCGCGCAGCTCTGGCTGACCTGAAACTCCCTCTGTAGACCAGGCTGACATTGAACTCAGAGATCTGCCTGCTTCTGCCTCCAAAGTGCTCGGGTTAAAGGCGTGCGCCACCACTGCCCAGCTTAGCACAGCCAAAGAAATCAAAGTAGAATACAAACCTTGTACTCTATGTAAAATCAATCCATAACATTGTATTTTCCTGAAGTATAGCTACACGGAACATTGTATTTTCCTGAAGTATAGCTACACGGAAGCTTACAAGCAGTTTGGGTTTCAATAAATGTAATAGAAATTTAAAAGTTCCCGGCTTAAATACACTTGGGAAATTCCAGACCGTCTACTATTTTAAAATATACCGTTGTTAGTTTGCCCTGTGGCAATACGGTGCCTTCCACTTATTTAGTATTTTCATTCCACTGTAGCTCCATGCATAGCTCTAAAATGGCAGTTGATGGTTGCTTAAATTTCAAGGTTTGAGTTTCAGACGACCCTCAGGAGTAAGTGGGCCTAGTGTGTGTGTATTTTCTGGGTGGTGAAACAGATTTAGTGTACTGGCTGGTTTTGTGTTTCAACTTGACACAGGCTGGAGTTATCACAGAGAAAAGAGCTTCATTTGAGCACTGACTATTCTTCCAGAGGTTTTGAGTTCAACTCCCAGCAATGGTGGCTCACAACCATCTATACTGGGATCTGATGCCCTCTTCTGGCATGCAGGTGTACTTTCGGATAGAGCACTCATATACATAAATCCTCTTCGTGCACGGAAAGAATTCGGGAGTTTTATCTATGGATTCACGTTCCTTTCTGGGGTTTCCTTTGTTTTGTTTAAGTGCTGTGCACAAGCCCCTTACCGCAGTCCTTGAGTCTTGCAGGGTGGCAGCCTGCGTTAGAGCAGTTCTTTCACGATCTCTTTCCCTTTAAAATTCCAGAGAGAGCAAAAGACCTCGGGTGTTTTTGGAGTCTTGCGGTTCGCAGAGGTTGTAAGTTGGAAACTGACCCGGCAATGAACAAGAGAGAGAAGGCATTACCACCACATGAATTTAAACTCTTTAACCTTAAGATCTGGAGCGTGTGCTCAGAGGAAAGGGACAGTAAATCATTTAATAAGAGTTGGTGGTGAGAGTGGAGACTCGGCTCAGCAGTTAAGACCTTGTGCTGCCCTTGCAGAGGACGACGCCACCCCCATCCTGTTCAGTTCCCAGCACCTAGGTCGGCATTTTCAAGCTTTTAACTCCAGCTCCAGATCCTATACTGGATCTGACGCCCTCTTCTGGACACTTTTGGCACTTGCGCGCTCACATCGATGTATCCATACGTAGGCATACATGCCTACACAAGGGAGCGTTTTTTTTGTTTGTTTGTTTGTTTTTGTTTTTTTATTTTTCAAGACAGGGTTCCTCGATCTCAAATAGATCTGCATCCTGAATGCTCACGGGGGCGTGAGCCACCACCCGCAGCCTGATTTTTTTTTTTTTAACTGTGAAGCCCTGTCTGGGTTGGAACTCTCTACGCAGACCACGTGGTGCTCACCTCAGACTCATAGAGATATACCTGCCTCTACCTCTGCCTCCGGAATACTGGGATTAATGACACGCAACACCCCACCTCACCAGCATACACGCAATTTTTAATTAATTGATTCATTTTTTTAATTAGAAAAGTTTAGTGTTTTTTTTTCTCGAAACTCAGACCTCTGGGATCTGCAGAGCGGCCGATAGAGGGTCTTGAGTTTCACCACCCCGTGGTTCAGGGTTGTTCTCTTCACCTCTAGGCGTGAGGCTGTGCTCACCGTGAAGCTTCCACCTGCTCAATGTTCAAGGTCACCACGAGGAGCCTGGTAGCAGGTTTCTGCAAGATGCTGCCGACACTAGAGGGCGCCATCGCCTTATGTTGCAAACAGAATCTTTCTAGAGCTTTCTGGGTTTAAAATGCAGTGTCTGGCTCATGTTAGCCAGCGAGAAACAGATCATTGTGAAACAGCAACAGCTCCCATCACAACCTCCGCCGTCACAGCTGAAGCCTGTTGTAGAAGCCCCTAGAAACCATCTTAGCTGTTCCTTGGCTCTCAGACCTCCCATAGTAACCTTCACTGGGCAGTTTTCTGAGTTAGAAGTCATAGACCTTTGTCGGGGTGGGCGGTGGACTGGGGTTAGGTCAGGAGAGCTATACCTTTGGGAAAATCTTATTCTGGAAGCCGGTAGCGACAGAAGAAGCAGAGGAAAGATACAGATTCTGTGGCCCCTGGTTTGAATCACAACATTGATCTTAAAAGTGAAGCCAGGGTAGCAAGTTAGCTTGTTTGCACAGTGCCTTTCTAATGGCTTGAGAGACCTGAGGAGACCTGCTCTGGGGTCTGGACACTACTGGCTGTTCTTGATGGAGTGACCTTTGCCTTATCACCTCTGTGTGTTTTTTTTTTAAGGTTTATTTATTTATTATATGTAAGTACACTGTAGCTGTCTTCAGACACCAGAAGAGGGCATCAGATCTCTATACGGATGGTTGTGAGCCACCATGTGGGTGCTGGGATTTGAACTCATGACCTTCGGAAGAACAGTCGGTGCTCTTACCCGCCGAGCCATCTTTCCAGCTCATCGCCTCTGTGTCTTAAACAATTTCTGTCTCAGGTTCTTCCTTCTGTGAAGAGTGGAAATTTCTTAACAGGAGGTAGCATGTCACAGCCTGGAAGACACAGGAATGGCCTGTTACACTGTTGCACACTGGAGTTTTTTAGCTATTGTTTTTCCTCTAGAGGGGAGATGAACACAAACGGGCCGTTTTAAATGGAGTATTAACGTGTTATTTTCTCTCTTCCCTGGGCTGTGGCTCAGAACTTGGAAGAGATGGTCTTGAGACCTTCTGAAACCCGGGTACAGTTCCTGTCAACACCAGTTCCCTTTGGGAAGGGGCCTGATTGTGGGGAGGCCTGGTGTGGGACATAAACAGGTGTCCTTTAAGAAACTTCCCAAGTAAAGCTCTGAACCAGCCTGCAGCCAGAACAGGTTGGTAAACAAGCAAGGGTAGATGAACATTATGAGGGCTCAGTGGGAAGGTGCTTGCTGGCGAGCCTGACTACTGGAGTTCAATCCCCGGGTTCCTCATGGTGGAAGGAGAACTGACTCAAGCATACATTCACACAATAAACGAACAAACAAACTTTGTTTTGGAGACAGGGTTTCTATGTGTGGCTCTGGCTGTCCTAGAACTCACTCTGTAGACCAGGCTGACCTCAAACTCACGGAGATCTGCCTTTCTCTGCCTCGGGAGTGCTGGGATTAAAGGCATGCACTACCATCACCCAGCTACCAACAGACTTTTAAAGGTCATATACTTGGGAAAAGAATTGGGAGGTGGGGAGGGAAGGAGGGGTGAGGAAGGACCTTGTATGTCAGGTAAAGAACCGTGAGAACTGCTGAGCCTTGTAGGAGTTAGGCGTGAAAAAAGACAGTAACAAGGTTTTCCTTTAGTTGTGGGAAACAAAGAAAATGGTGTTGAGAGGAACACATGCGTTCACACTCACAGGGAAGCCTCCCAGAGGGATCCAATGTGGGGAAGTCTGGTTCTGAAATGTCCCAGTGTAGACACAGGGTCCTCTGGACCCCGAGGTGAGGCTGTGCTGCATAAACGATTGAGAGCTCGTTTTTGAGACATCAGGGGAATGAGGCTGGAACACAATGCAGGGGAGTGACATTGAAGAGACAGTGGTCACTGCTGACCGCAGGGGGAAGGAGATTAAAGGAAGCTTTTACTTCCCCAGGGTTTAAAGCCTGCCCAGTCTCTGAAGGGAGTGAGTTAGGGTGACCTTGTGGCCCTGTGACCTGGAAGTACTAAGCATAAGCTTGGCATCCCGCTCAGCATCTTCTAGGGAGAGACAGGGCCGCTAGCAGCCTTTGTGGGCTTTTTATTTGAGGGCAGACTAGCAAAACTGGGGGAAAGCACCATGTAGTTTGAGATTTCAAGCAACGAAAGGACTGTTAGTGGGGGAGTTTTCAGAGGCCAAGACCAGATCTACAAGAAACAGCAATTGAGACCTTGTGTACGTGGCTGGAAAGGGGACAGAGGGTCCCTCCCCCGGCTCATTGCTTTGTCCCTTAGTATTGGCATGAATTCACAGAAGAACATCCCCTGTGCATTAGGAGATCGCAGTAGATCTTCCAGGGAACGGGCCAGCGACCGAGAGCATCACCCACCTCCAGGGGGCTGTCACGGCAGAGTCTTTTGAAGCAGTTTCAGTTTTGAAGATCACCTTTTCTTGTGAAGGAGGAGGGCGCAGCTTGTAAAGGGGAGCCTGGGGAAGTCTAGATCCCCACATGTGAGTGTGCGCTGTCACGATCATACAGTCTGTGGACTGTGGTGGCAGAGACAGGTGGATCTCTGGGGCTCACTGATTAGCAAAATGGGGTGAGCTCCAGATTCAGTCAGAGAGCCTGTCTCAAAATATAGACAGGGACAGAGGAAGACATTGACCTATGGCTGTCACATGTGTATATACAGACACCTGTACATACATGTGCATGTGCACACATGTAACCAAACGCCACAATTCTCTCTCTCTCTCTCTTTCTCTCTCTCTCTCTCTCTCTCTCTCTCTCTCTCTCTCACACACACACACACACACACACACACATACACACCCCTTTCCTTCCTCCTACCATTAAGAGATACCGCATTGGCAGTAGTGACACATGACTTCAATCCCAGCACTTGGGAAACAAAGACAAGTGAATCTCTGTGAGTTCCAGGACAACCTGGTCTACATATTTAGTTCCAGGACAGCCAGGACTACACAGAGAAACCTTGTCTCAAAATAATAATAATAATAATAATAATAATGATGATGATGATGATGATGATGATGATACAACCTGAAAAGAAGAGATATTGCTAGTCTACCACCAAAATGAGCCATCCCTAATTTTACAAGCTCTGAGTTTTCTTGAACATGTCTTTAAATTTGTAGGACTTCTTCCTATACCTGAGTCCCAGGCCGACAGCAGCTCCTGTCGCATTTGGCAACCAATGGAAGCATTGAAGGAGAAAAAAAAAGATAAAAATAAATCATCCCAGCTGGCAGACCATCACTGCACAGTGCTCAAAGTGGTTGTTTATCACAAGTAAAGTCTGTCCCGTCTCACTGGCACTGAATCAAATTTGTCCACTTGTGATCGTGACAAGATGACCAGCACCCCCTTCCTCCTCTTATGATTTGTGGTGCTGACACTCACCTTGGAACCAATTTGCTGGCGTTCTTGAAGCCTGTGTGTTTCTCTTACTTATATTCTAACCCTGAAGGTTAGTCAAGAATATTCTCAAAGTAATCTGTTATGGTAGCCATCAGTCAGTTCTGCCTTCTGGTCGAAAATACACTGTGGAACCTGAAAAATTACAGATGTCCACCCAAGCAGATGAATTAGGACCAACTCGATAGGCTTTAGTTTTTAATTAAGTGTTTCGTTTGACTGTCTAAGAACTGGACAGGGATTAGATAAATCTTGGGTTAGCTAGGATGAAATAGTGCACTGCCGACTTGCTTTGAGAAAATAGCCGTAATCTATTGCTAAGCAAAAATACAGCGGGATTAAAATACTCAACATGTGATGCAATGATGTTTTTGTTAAATAATAAGGTGTTTATCTGTATCACACAGTAGGTCAGAAGAGGCCTGGAGAGATGGTTAAGAGCTCTTGCTACTCTAGCAGAAGAATTGTTTGTTCCTGACGCCCACACGGGGCAGCTCACGGTCATCTGTAACTCCAGCCCCAGGGGACCTGGCCTCCTATTCTGACTTCTGTAGGAGAGTGCCCACAGACAGAAAGATGGACAGACAGATGGATGGACTCTCTCTCCCTCCCTCCCTCTCTCTCTCTCTCTCACACACACACACCCCAAAGTTAAAAAAAAACAACCCTAGATAGCTGACAACTGCTGATGGTGGTAGCCTTCAAACAGTAGCTTTTCTTGGCCTCCCTGTGTCCCCCGAGTTTGGAGCACGGGTCTCATATCTCCTGGCTCCTCTCTGTCCCCTGAGTTCGGTTCTCATGCTCTCATGCTTTGGAATATCTTCAGTTGATGTTAGCAGTTTCCCTTCAGGAACACTGTGAGGAGTTGCAAAGAAAGGAACCATGTGTGGGCGTGGCTGCTCCGTCCGCTCCGGGCTCTTATTTAGCCGCCGTAGTTTGTCTATAGATCATTGAGGTTAGTCTTAAGGTCTCTCCGTATGGTCAGGGCTGGCATTTCTAGGTGCTGGGCTCTGAATCTCTGCCTTCTCAAGTTCAGTGCTGTCTGGTTTACGTCAACTGGACACAAGCTGAGGTCATCTGAGAGGAGGGAACTTCAATGAAAACATGTCTCCATAAAGTGGGGCTGCAGGCAAGCTTGCAGGGCATTCTCTTAATTAGTGACGGACAGAGGGCCTTGGGGGTGGTGAGAACTCCACGAGGAGCGAGCCAGAAAGCAGCACTGCTCCGTGGCCTCTGCTCCCGTCTCTAGGTTCCGGCCTCGTTTGAGTTGTCCTGACTTCCATCAGTGGTGACAAGAGATAGGGAAGCATAAGCCAAGTAAACCCTTTCTTCCTCAAGTTGCTCCAGTCATGGGTTTTATCACAGCGTAGTAACCCCAAATAAGGCAGAAGCTGAGGTTTGTTTCTTGCACTTTACAGAGGCGTTTCACCGAGTATCTGAATGCAGATTCCCTGCTGGAAGCTCTGGTGAAGGAGCTGATGGGATCGAAGAGTCCCTGATTTATTTTATTTGTGTGTCTGTTTGTGTGTGCATGTGGTCAATGCTGGGTATTTTCATCTGTCACTGTCTACATTAGTTTTTGAGACAGGGCCCCCAAGCTGTCTGATTGTCTACACTGGTGGCCCAGCAAGTCCTGGGATCCTCCAGTCTCTGCTTTTCAGCGGCACCAGGACTACGGTGTGTGTGTGTGTGTGTGTGTGTGTGTGTGTGTGTGTGTGTGGCTGATCCTGGCTTTTTACCTGAGGGCTACGCAAGCTCGTTACCCTCTGAGCTTCCTCCTCCTCCGTGGGATTTCTCATTCTAAACAGGTACCCCTGGCGGCTCTGGCATACCGCCTGGCCTGTTCTTTGAAAACGTGTGAGGACCGCGTGTTAGGGTTTACCTTGCTTGAAGTTTCAAAAGTTGGCAGGTTGCAGTAGCCTGGCTTGCTAGTTCCATCATGGAACCAGGTTTCCACAGAATGTCTCTAGACCCCTGGTCTTTAGTCACAGTGCCGCGTTTTAGAATGGGACACGAGAACAGGATGATGATAGAAGTATAGCCAGTATCCACGGGAATTAAGTGCGGCAAACCCTTCCTCCATTCGTCCTCTTCCTCTTCTTCCGTCCTTCCTTCCTCTCTCCCTCCCCCTCTTCCCCTCTAAGGATGGGGAGCACCCGCCCTTCTCCAAGCTCCCAGCACCTCCTAAGAACCATCACTTCAGATCTGTATACTCATTTCAGTCTCCCAATGCCTTTGTTGGCTACAAAGACAAGCTTCCCTATTTTATAGACAAGGAAACAGAGACTTAGACCGTTTTCATGCTCAAGACCCCAAGGCCAGCCTCAGCCTCACCAGGGGCCACTGTGCAGGCTCTGATGGTGTGGCTTGCTCCAGGGTGCTGGAATATTGACCAGTGCCAGGCAGCTGGTGGCTTGACTGATCAACAGCCCATTTTCTGATGTCAACTTGTTATTTAACTTCGACCTTCTGAAACCGTGCCCTTCATGGTCCCAGCCTCGCACAGAGTCGAAAACACCACACAGAATGTATAAAACACAGCCAGGAGCAAATTTCCAGAGCATGTTTGTGGAAAGCCAGGCAGTGTTTTCGAGAAATATCCTTGGGGCAAAGCAGTTAGAAGCTGCCACCAAAGTCTGTGGCCTGGGATGTCTGTTGAACCAGGGAAACCAGGGGCTGTGTGGCCTGAACCTGGCAGTGGAGGTCAGTCAGGGGGAACTCCTGGGCTCAGCTACAAGTGCAGGCTGTGGATTTTCCTCAGTGGCACATATTTCTTCAAAAAGATATCTCCTTCGCACATTCGCACACACGTTTAGCCATTGTAAATCATATTCTGATAAGTTAATATCATTTCAACTTGTCTATTTTAATGAGATATGATTCATGTATCATAAAATTTATGTATTTTATTGTTTTCTCAGAACTTGGGATTAGAATGCCAAGACTCTGTGGGGTAAATGCTCTACCACTGAGTCACACTCCCCCGCCCCTGTATACTCTTAAAGTGAATTTTGAGTTGGCTTTTGTTTGTTTGTTTAAGTCAGAATCTCAGTATATAGACCCAGCTGGCCTCGAACTCAACAGAGAGCTACCTGCCCCTGCCTACCTACTGCTTGGGTTAAAGGCATGGGCTATTATATATAATATAATATATATTATATATAATATATCATATATAATATATATGATATATATATCAACTGATATCAGGCAACATATATATATATATATGTTTATTTAACATCTACTACTCTCTAATTCCAGAACATTTATATATCACCTCCAGAGAGCCTCACTAACAACCTGTTATATTCTGAAGTTTGTTTTTTATTTAATTATGTGGGGTGTGTGTGTGTGTGTGTGTGTGTGTGTGTGTGTGTGTGTGTACATGAGTGCTGGTGCCCAAGGGATCCAGAACAAGATTTCAGATCTCTAGTAGGTGTGGCATAGTTGGAGTAGGTGTGGCATAGCTGGAAAAAGTGTGTTACTGGGGATGGACTTTCAAACCCAAGCCAGGCCCAGGGTCTTTTCTCTCTCCCTGCTGCCTGTTGATTTGGATGTAGAGCTCTCAGCTCCTTCTCTAGCAACATGTCTGTCTGCAGGCTGCCATGTTTCCCATCATGTTAATAAAGGACTGAACCTCTGAAACTGTAAGGCAGTAACTCTCCTTTATAAGAGTTGTCATGGTCATGTCCCTTCATAGAAATCGGACATTCACTAAGACAAGCTCTTCACTGCTGAGCCATCTCTCTGGTCTCCATTAAAGACCATTAATGGTCTCCATTAATATATATATGTTATTTTATATATATATATATATATTCTCTTCAGTCACACACAATGGGAAAGACTATAGAGATCTTTGTGGCACAGAGTAGGTTCATCACGGCACATAGTAGGAACTTGACAAATTTGTTTTTCTTGGAGATAAAGCTTTCTTCTCCAGGCTGGAGGGTGGGGGTAGAGTGTGTGTGTGTGGGGGGGGGTAGCAGGGTGGGGGTGGGGCACTTCCATGGCAGAATACTTGAAAGCACATGTAAAGCCTTGGCTATGACGCTCAGCACTGAAAGCAAACAAAACCCAAAATCTACTCTTGTTTTGGTTCTAACACAGTTTAAAAATTATATTAACTGGGCTGGAGAGATGGTTCAGCAGTTAAGAGCACTGACTGCTCTTCCAGAGGTCCTGAGTTCAACTCCCAGCAACCACATGGTGGCTCACAACCATCTGTAATGGGATCAGATGCCCTCTTCTGGTGTGTCTGAAGACAGCAATAGTGTACTCATATACATAAAATAAATAAGTCTTCAAAAAATTATATTAAGTGATTCAAGATGAAAATCTATAGCTGGGTTTTAAATTTTTTTTACCATTTTCTTCATTTAGAAAGCCCCAGTCTCAAAGGACTCACTTATGTCAACTGGATGATGGTCAAGTGACTTTATTTATAACAATTTGATTTAGGAAATACAAGGGACAACTTGAATTATATTGTGCCAGTGCACAATGGTTGTTCAGTGGTTCTATCTATCTATCTATCTATCTATCTATCTATCTATCTATCTATCTATCTATCTATCTATATCCATCTATCTATCCATCTGCCTATCTATCTATCTGTCTATCTTTTAGCTCATAAAAATACAATAAAGAAATTAATAGCTCAGGCTGTAGGAAAAAGAGAAGCAGCTTTGGAACCGGGTAAGGCGTGATCTGAATCAGTTATTGACAGAGAGAAGGTGTGTAACCCACGGCTGAGATGTGGCCTCAGTCATGCCTGGAAATCCACAAACTCAATCCCCCCTGCGTTGGCAGAACATGAAAACTAGAGATTAGCCTCTAAGCCTGTGGCATTTGTTAATCCGTGGAACAGGTTTGAGACCCAAAGGTTTCCGTGTGAAGTCACACGCTTTTGGAGGCACAAGTGTTGCCCCAGTGGCCCCTGCGGGAGAGATTTACAGGGACAGGAGGAATGCTGAGCCTAGTACACACTGGCTCTGTGTAGAACCTCGACGTCTCCCCCTGTTCCAAAACCCCTTTCCTTTTCATGTTCAAAGAGTTAATATAAACATTTTCTTCTGACAAACCAGAGGATTAGTGTTGGATTAAGTATTTATCAAATAAATTCTGGCGGCAGCGGGTTCGCTACCCGCCTCCATGGTTTCTGCTCCCGAATGAAGGACAGACACACAGCCTTTATATTTTGATGTGCTTTAACCAGCCCAACAGCTGGACTGCCACCTAACCTCCACTGCTGATAGAATCTACCTCCCGCTGATAATTCCGATAATTCTGAGTTACCACTTACTAAATTCTGTTTCTACGTTGGCTGCTCTGGACCCAGGGGTCTGTCCCACTGGGCTGAGCTCTCCTGGCCCCTTCACGTGGCGGCTGTGACTCTCTCCTGCCCTCTTCTCTGTCATGGTGTCTCTCTTCTCCACACTCTCTTGGTGTGGCGGATCTCTCTTCTTCTCCCTCACGCGGTCCTGGGACATCCCAAAAGTCCTGCCCTGCCCAGCCATTGGCTGCCAGCATCTTTATTTACCAATCAGAACCAACTGGAGACAGGGTCCCTCAGCGTCTTAGGTGCAAACAATTTTGGGGACCCAAATTAACATTAGAATACAAGAAACCTTAGGCCAAACCCACTACAGATTGAACTTAATGCACTGCAGAAAACGGTGTGCCCAATAAGGAATGAACAGGTTTTAAAAATGTGGTATATCTGCTCTTTTGCTCTTCCCTTCCTGTCCCCACTCTGACCTCTTGTCCCTTCCCCTTCCCCGTCCCTGTCCCCATTCCAGCCTCCACTTCTCTACTCCTCGACTTCTCTTCTCCTCTCTCTCTCTCTCTCTGCCTTTCTCTGCCTCTACTACCCTCGTAATCCCCCCCATGCCCTGAATAAACTCTATTCTACACTAAAAAAATGTGATATAGCCAATGTAGCAGAATATTACTTGGGTATGAAAAAGCATGGAGTACTGGGGCGTGCTAACCTGTGAATGGAGCTTTAAAAGGACCCATTGAAAACCCATTTAAAAGACCCATTTAAAAAACAAAACAAAACAAAATAATGTAGATGTGACAGACCTCGATGTCATGCTAAAGAAATCCCCAGTTCTTCCTCATTGCCGTCAACCATAAACTGCAGGAGCGGCCAACCCCTGCTGTCGGTGGGCTCCCTCCTACCACACACCTCCCACATCCACCCAGCACCAGCGTCTCTCAACCTTGCATTTCCACTCATAGCTTCTGCTGCGGATGTGTTGGTGGCTTCCTACTGAAGGCCAGTCACAGGTGTAGTGACCAGCGTCGCGTCTTGCAGAATCTGCCCTTCCTCCCAGCCCAGAGAAGAGAGCAACTCCCTGGACTTGGCAGGGAGCCCAGAAATATCTGTGAAAGCCTTAATTCCACTCAGGGCTGTGCCTGGAGAGGTTCTGGGAAGACAACAATTTCGTGCTTTCTGTTGGGAGACAAAGACTGGGTTTGACTATTGGATATAATCTGGATAATACGATTCTAGAAAACTCTCAGGAGACTGGGTTTACAAAACACACTGACTTTCAGCAAGAAAGAGAAGCAGTTGTTATTTTTTGAAATCACCTCTCAAAATATCTTTTTAGAGAAATAATGTTTTGTTCATTATAAATTTAGAAAGTTCCAAGAAAGTTCCAAGAATATATAAAGAAGAGAATGAAAGACTCCCCCAGTTCCGGGCCCCAGGGGACATTCTCTTAGTAATCCGGGTGCACACATTGTTTATAACAAAGGTCCCACTCTACCCTGCGCTGTAGCCCACTTTTGAATTAAATGAAACTTGTGTTGCGCGGTGTCAGATGGGAAGGATTTTGCCACCGTTGGCTCCGAGTGATTCATTCCCACCCGAAGAGCAATTTCATGTTTGTTCCGCTTCTTTGCCTTTTTGGTTCAGGAAAGAGCAAAACAGACAAAGCAAGAAGAGTTCCGAGAACCGAGGAAGGTTCCTGGACTCGTGGGAGTGGGGGTGGGGGTGGGGGTGGGGGGAAGGTGGCTACTGCGCCCCTCGCTCCTCCACTCTGCGCGGTCAGTGTGTACCGTGAGGTCCAGTAAGGTGATCTTGTAGCTGTAGAATTTTGCGAACTTTGAGTTTCTCCTTGTCCCTTCTTTTGTCCTTGGGTATTTCAGAGCCTTTTTGGAAAAGAGGTGAGGGAATGCGCCTGTGCGGTTCCCTGGTTAGCGGCCAGCACAGTGCCTGACTGATCACGGACTTCCAAGTTCTCATTAATGAATGGACGGACGAGTCACTCAGGAATGATGCCTTTATTATGGAAATCGTCAGACCGAGTGGTCTTCTCCTGGAAGCGTCAAATAGGCATTCTATATTTAGGTTCTTGGAATTGATACATCAGTAACAAGTACTTAAAGCGTAAATGGAAGGCATCTGCCATCTTTACAATTCTGCTTGGTCTTCCCCGTGTCCAGGTTCCGCTCCTGGCCCCCTCATCCCAAGGTCCAGGTCCCTTCTGCGATCCTCATTGCCTTTCAGACACCCCTCTTTCTACTTGGGAAAGGCTCCCCCACATCCTTTCAGGCAAGTTTGGAGGAGACTGAGACAGTCTCCAGTAGCTGACCAGGGCTTAGGTAAGCACACTTTAAATGATTTTGGGGCTGATTTGGAGGCAAGTGGTCTGAAAGACCCCCTCGGAGTGACAAGCTTGAGATATTCAAACAGAGGAAGCGCCAGAGCCCATTAGGATCTGCACCAACCCCTGCTTGGCCCAGTTTTATCTGTAAGGAGACCAGGAAACACAGTACAACCATACGTTCTCTACAGATGTCCTGAGCCTACAGCTTTACATAAATTATCTTCTTTAATTCTCTTTAGAACCCATTGTGATATGTCCTGTTATTAATTCTATTTGACCAGGAACAGACCAGAGCTTTACATAAATTATCTTCGCTTTTTAAAGCGAGACTCTTCTTAAAAAGTGTATTCTTTTGAAAGTATTGTAATTCTCTGTGATATAATAGTAACACATTTTAGGAAAAGATGTCTCAGAAGCTAATGGTTAGGGATTAACAGTTGCCACTCCCCCAATTTCAAATATTGAGTTCTTTTTTCCCCATTTTTATTGCAAATAGAATTTTCTCACATAATGTATTCTGATTACAGTTTCTCCTCCAGCTACTCCTCCCAGTTCCTCTCTACATCCCTCCACTCCAGATCCGCCCCCTTTCTGTGTCTCATTAGAAAACAAACAGGTTTCTAAGGGATAATAAAAAAATAGATAAAACAAAACTAACATATAAGGAAAAACAAATAAGAGGAAAAGAGCCCTGGAAAAGGCCCAAGAAACAGATGTGGATATGGAGGCGCATTCAGGGACTGGACGACATTACGTATGGGAAAGGACTTATAGGGTACCAAGACAGGAAATATGTAAGAAAAATAAATGAAAAATAAGATAGAACTTTTACAAAAGGAAAGGAGACAGACAGACAGACAGACAGACAGACAGACAGACAAGCCCTGACATGCCATTATGAAATGAGGACCCTCCAAAGATACTGGTGACTTTGTTTTCTGCTGACTATCTACTGCTGGGTGTGCGGTTTGCACTTGAGGAGTTTGTTTCCCCAGTGAGACTCCTTTAGGGAAAACTAACTTTTTCTTTGTAAGTGGTTATCAGTTGGAGATTGCTTCTGGGTTAGGGATGGGGCCTGCGTCCACTTCTTTCCGCTTGGACCCCAGCACGCATGCGGGTGCTGCACACGCTGCCTCTGTCTCTGTGAGTTCATACGTGCATCCATCTTGTGGACTTGATTTAGGGCCTTTTCTTGGTGTTCTGCATTCCTCTGGCTCTTACACCCCGTCTCCTCTTCTGCAGGGCTGCCTGGGCTCTAAGCGGGGGATTGGATGGAGACATTCCATTCAGGGCTGAGTGTTCCAGGGTCTCTCACTCTCTGCATAATGTCCGGCTGTGGGTCTCTGCGTTTGTTCCCATCTGCTGCAGAAGGAGGCTTCTCTGAGGAAGACGGAGCAAGGCACTGAGCTATGAGTGCCCAGAATGTTGCTAGGAGTTAGTTTGTTGCTTGGTTTTGTTTCATTTTGTTTGTTTTGTTCGTCCCTAGGTCCTTGAACTTTCTTTCCTATCAGATTCAGTGTATATGGTTTTATAGTAAGGTTTTTGATCCATTTTGAGTTGAGTTTTGTGCAGGGTGTTAAGTAGGGGGTCTGCCCCCCCATGTGAATTTCTGGTATCTTTATTAACAATCAGGCGTCCATAGCTGATTAGGGTCACTTAATAATGTGTGGATTAAATTTTCATCTGTGTCTTCAATTAAATTCCACGGATCAACATGTCTGTTTTTGTGCCAGTACCATGATGTTTCTTTATGACTTTGGAGTACAAATAAACCTCTGTGGTGCAACCTGAATTTGGGGATGACGATATCCAGCAGTTCTTTTTATTGTTAAGAATTGTCTTAGCTATTTTGCTTTTCTTTCTTTCTTTCTTTCTTTCTTTCTTTCTTTCTTTCTTTCTTTCTTTCTTTCTTTCTTTCTTTCTTTCTTTCCATATGAACCTGAAAATCTCCCTTTCAAGATCTGTGAAGAACCATGTCTGGATTTTGATGGAGATTGTATTGCATCTGTAAATTGCTTTTGGTAGGATGGCCATTTTTACCCTGTTTATTCTACTGATCCATGAACATGGGAGATTTTCCAATCTTCTGATATCTTCTTCAATTTCTTTCTTCAATATCATAAAGTTTTTATCATACAAGTCTTTCACTTGCTAGGTTAGAGTTACCTGAGGATATTTTATATGATTTGTGGCTATTTTGAAAGGTGTTGTTTCCCTGATTTCTTTCTTAGACCATTTGCCATTTGTATACAGGAAGGCTCATGATTTTTGAGAGTTAATTTTATATCTAGATGCTTTGTTGAATGTGTTTATCAGCTGTAGGAGTTCCCAGATGGAATTATTAGGGTCACTTATGAATACTATCATGTCATCTACAAATAAGAATACTTTGACGTCTACCTTTCTGATTTGTGTCCTCTTGATCTCCTTCAGTTGTCTTATTGCTCTAGCTAAGATTTCATTTACTATATTGAATAGGTATGGAGAGAGTAGATGGTCTTGTCTTGGTTTTGGTTTTGGTTTTGGTGGAATTGCTTTGAGTTTCTTTCCATTTAAGTTCATGTTTGCTGTAAACGGCTTTTATTATGTTGTAGCATAGTCCTTTATAGCCATAATCTTTCTAGTACATTTATTGTGAAGCAGTGTGGGATGTTGTCAAAGGCAACCTTTTCTGCATCTAAATAGGTGATTATCCCACCCCACCCCCAAAGACAGGTTTATAGCCCTGGATGTCCTGGAATTCACTCTGTGGACCAGGCTGGCCACACACTCAAGAGTTCTGTGAGTTCTGAGATTAAAGGTGTGCAACACCACTACCTGGCTGATTATGTGATTTTTGTTTTTGTTTTTGTCTTTCAAAATATTTCATTTATTAATTGAGAAGTGTTGAGTTATCCCTGCATCTCTGGGATGAAGCCTACTTGATCAAGGTCGATGATCTTTTTGATGTTTTTGTATTCAGTTTGCAAGTATCTTATTGAGACTTTTTGCATCTATGTTCCGAAGGGAAATTGGTCTGTAATTCTTTGTTGGGTTTGTATGTGATTTGGGTAGAAGGGTAACCAGAGCCTCGTAAAAGAAGTTGGACAGTGTTCCTTTGTTTCTATTTTGTGGAATAATTTCAAGAGTATTAGTTGAATTAATTGCAAAAAATTAATTGGTATTAACTCGTCTTTAAAAGTCTGGTAGAATTCTGCATTAAAACTGTTTGGCCCTGAGCATTTTTGGTTGGTAGAATTTTAATTACTGTTTCTATTTCACTAGGAGTTAGAGGTCTGTGTAAATTGCTTTCTGATCTCAATATAACTTTGGTTGAGTGTTATATATATATTGAGAAAACATCCATTTTTTTTAGAAGTTCCACTTTGGTGGAATGTATGGCTTTTGTTGTTGTTGTTGTTGTTTTCTTTCTTTCTTTTTTTCTTTTCCAAGACAGAGTTTCTCTGTGTAGCTCTGCTGTCCTGGAACTCACTCTGTAGACCAGGCTGGCCTCCAACTCAGAAATCCGCCTGCCTCTACCTCCCAAATGCTGGGATTAAAGGTGTGTGCCCCCACTGCCTGGCTTTGGAATGTATGTTTTTAAAATATGTTCTTACAATTCTTATAATTCCCTGGATTTCCTTGGCGTCTGTTTTTATGTCCCCTTTGTCTCTAGCCTTATTGGATTTGATATTCTCTCTATATGTTTTAGTTAATTTGGACAAGGGTGTGTAGGTCATTGATTCTTCTCAGAAAACCAACTCTGTCTCACTGATTCTGTATATTATTTTGTCATTTCAATTTTATTGATTTCAGCCCTGAGTTTGATTATTTCTTGCCATCTGCTCCTTTTGGGTGTGATTTCTTTCTGTTCTAAAGCCTTCAGGTGTGTTGTTAAGTTATGAGTATGAAATCTCTCCAAAATTCTTTTGGTTGTGATCTTAGCCTTCAATGGCTGAGTCATCTCTCCAGCCCACCATTTTTTTTTTAAGTATGCACACTTAGTGCTCTGAACCTGCCTCTGAGAACTGCCTTCCCTGGGGCTTCTATGTATTCACTTTCATTCCATTCCATAAAGTCTTTAGTTTCTCTCTTAGCTTCTGTCTTGACCTGTTTTCTTTCAGTAGAGAGTTGTTTAGTTCCACGAGTTTACAAGTTTTCTGTTGTTTCTGTTATTGTTGATATCCACCTTTAATCCGTGGCAGTCAGACAGAATGCAGACTGCCGTTTCCATATTCTTGTGTTTGTTGAGACTTGCTTTGTGTCTGAGTATGTGGTCAGTTTTGGAGAAAGTTCCATGAAGTGCTGAGAAGGTATATTCTTTTCTGTTTCAGTGAAATGTTCTGTAGATATCTGTTAGGTCCATTTGGTTTATAACCTTAGCTCCAGCATTTCTCTGTTCTGTTTTAGTCTGGATGACCTGTCTATTGGTTAGAGTAGGGTATTAAAGTCTCCCACTATCAGCATGTGAAGGTCAATACATGATGTAAGCTGTAGTGGTCTCTATTTTATGAACTTGGATGCCCTTTTGTTTGGTGCACAGATGTAAGAATCACAATGTTGTCTTGGTGGATTTTTTCCCTTTGAGTGTGTAGTGCCCTTCCTGGTCAACTTCTGATTAGCTTTGGTTTGAAGTCTATATTGTCAGATATTACAATGGCTATACCAGCTTGCTTCTTAGATCTGTTTGCTTGGGATATCTTTTTGCCTTGAAGCGATGTCTGTCTTTGATGTTAAGATGTGTTTTTTTTTTTGATGAAGCTTTTTGCATCTATTCTATTAGTCTATGTCATTTATTGGGCAACTGAGACCACTGATGTTGAGAGAGATCAATGAGCAATGTTTGTTGATTCCGTTATTTAGGTGTGTGTGTGTGTGCGTGCATGTGTGTATATGTGTGTGTTTTGATTTGCTAGTCTGGGATTACTTATTCCTTGTGTTTCCTTGGGTGTGGTTAACCTCTTCATGTTGGAATTTTCCTCCTAGAGTCTTCTGTAGGGCTGGATTTGTAGCTAAATATTTAGTATTATCATGGAATTTCTTCATCTCTTGGGATTGAAAGTTTTAGCTGAGTACAGTGTTCTAAGACAGCATCTGAGGTCTCTTGCAGTCTGTAGAACATCTATCCAGGCCCTTCTGGCTTCCAGCATCTCCATTGAGAAGTCAGGTGTTAATCTTATAGGTCTGTCTTTATATGTTACTTGGTCTTTACCCCCTTACAACTTTTAATATTCTCTCTTTGTTCTGTTTGCTTAGTGTTTTGATTATTATGTGCTGAGGGGAATTTCTCTTCTAGTCCAGTCTACTTGGTGTTCTGTAGGCTTCTTGTACCTTGAAAGGCATCGCTTTGTTTAGGCTAGGGAAATTTTCTTCTATGATTTTGTTGAAAATGTTTTCTGGGCCTTTGACCTGGGCTTCTTCTCTTTTCTTTTATTTCTATTATTCCTTGATTTGCCCTGTTCACACTATGTTTGCTGAATGTTTTGTGCCAGGATGTTATTAGACTCACCGTTTTCTTTGACTGAGGTATCCGTTTCTTCTCTTGTGTCTTCAAGGCCTGAGACGCTCTCCCCCACCTCTGTCTTCTGTTGGTGAGACTTGCCTCTGAGGTCCCTGTTGAGTTCCTAAGGCTTTCATTCTGAGATTTCCCTCAGCTTGGCTTCTCTTTATTGACTATTTTCATTTCCAGGTCTTGAGCTGTTTTATTCATTTCCTTCCACTGCTTGTGTGTGCTTTAATAGATTTAAGGGATTTATTCATTTCCTCTTTAAGGACCTCTTTTATATCCATAAAGGCTATTTTAAGTTCTCTGTCTTGGACTTCAACTATGTTGCCTTTCTCAGGGCCTACTGTGGTAAGGTTGCCGGGTTCTAGAGGAGATGTATTGTCCTGCTTGGTTTTTTTTGTTGTTGTTTTTTTTTTTTTTTTTTTTTTTTTTTTTTTTTGAGACAGGGTTTCTCTGTGTAGCCCTGGCTGTCCTGGAACTCACTGTGTCAACCAGGCTGGCCTCAAACTCAGAAATCCGCCTACCTCTGCCTCTCAAGTGCTGGGATTGAAGGCGTGCGCTGCTAGTGCCTGGCTGCCTGTTTTTGATTGTGAGTTTATGCTGGTGTCTAGGCATCTGACTGTCACTGTAGGTGCCTATATCTGGTCTTGTCTTTGTTGGGTGGATGTTTTGTTCCTCGGTTTCTGTTGTCCTCTCTGGTTCTTAGGAGGGTGTGGTAGCTGTGTGTTGCCTGGTAGGAAATTCTTCTGCCAGGATCCTGCCAGGTGTGGCCAGTGAGGTTTCCAGGTAACTGTGTCTCTAAGTATTGGGAGGTGACACTTAGGAATAGGGATGGGCTGGGGCTGTGTGGGGGACAGGAAGGAGGAGAGCAGGGTGTCTCACCAGGATCTCATTAGTCACCGGGCATGGAGCAGAGAGTCAGGAGAGGCCACAGTATGTGGTCTGCTACAGAGCTGGGGATGAGACTGAGGCGAGGAGGAGCGTGAAGAGCTGAAACTCTCCTCCTGCATTTGCTAGCCTACCTGCTTCTCGGGCTTGGCTGGTGGGTTAGTAATAAATAATTTTCCCTTCCCCCTTCCCTCCAATCCCCCCCATGCCTACACCAACTACCCGTTCTCTCTCAAGTTCATGGCTTCAGGTTTAAAGATTATTGTTGTCAGACACATATATGCATAGGTATGTATGTATACATACAGCCTGCATGGTTAATTTGGTGCTGCTTGTATGCGTGTGTTTTTAGGGCTGGCTACTTGGTATAATCAATTAGAAGGTTCATCTCTCTGTAAGGCTAATTCTCCCTTTCTCTCAAGCCTGTAACTCTTCATCTAGGGGCCTCTGGGATTTATCTCTTTCACATAGGCGTGTCTGTTGGTGATATCACCGTTCAGGTCTTGTTTGGGCAGCCATGTTGTTGAGGTTTCATGAATGTAGTTCTCCCTTGTCATTTCTAGAAGATATACTCTGCCTGGTGTTTCTGAGCCGTACGTGTGAGCGTGTTGTGTTGTAGGTGTGACAATTGGGGATGGATATCCCAGCTTCAGTGGCTCTCTGCATTTTGACCAGTTGTGACTTTTTTTTTATAGCATCCAAAAATGAGTTCTTTTCATTATGTAGTTTTCTGCTTGCATGTATGCAGGCCAGAAGAGGGCGCCAAACTTCATTATAGATGATTATGAGTCACCACGTGGTTGCTGGGAATTGAACTAGGGACCTCTGGAAGAGCAGCCAGTGCTCTTAACCTCTGAGCCATCTCTCCAGCCTGACATTTTAATAAGTAAGGAAAACTACTCGAAAGAATGAGATTGGGCTCGTGAACTGAGGGAAAAGCACTAGATCTGTGGCTCTTTCTAGGTCATTTACGCAGCGCCCACCTCTCCTACCTCTGTGGGCTTTCCTGGAGCTTGCTATTTTTGTATGTAGCTCAGGTAGGAAGGAGGGTGTCAGTCTTTCTGTTCACTGGGTTGTTTGTTCCTGTGTCAGTCATGATGCTGTTTGCAGCCTCGTGCCTCCCCCCCCCGCCCCGCCCCCGTCCCCGCCCCCCATGCGCTCATGAGAGACAAGACTCCCTACTGGTTCGAGTGGTGGCTTTGGATTTTCTGTGGTAGTAGGTGGCTGGAATCCCTGCATCACAAGGGGTCTGGTTTGAAGTTGTCATTTATCCTAGAAGACACATCTTTTTACATGATTAAAAATACAACATTTAAGGAAGGGTGACACACGAAGATGCTCACTGATGGCCTCAGCAAGACTGAGACCCAGGACAGCCTTGGCTGGGTCTGTGCAACCCGTCAGTAGAGCGAGCCCTTGAACTGTTACAAAACAAAACAAAACCAACAAAAGCCAATCTAAATCAAAACAACACACCGACCGTTGTGGATTAGGAGCGTAGTAAGAAGTAAAAGAATGAAAACCAGTGCCGAGGGGTTGTCTGATGACTGCCAGTTGCTTTGCTAACCGGCTGTACTTGGTGCTGTGCGTTTAAGATCACGCGGATGGTTACAATTTAGCACTTGTTGTTTTTGCTAAGGTGGGTTGGGGCTCTTTAGGGCTTAATCATGGAGACTAGGCAACGCCTCTGGCCTCCTCTAGTCTATCAGTTGTGCTGTGTTGTGCTTTTAGCCCGGATGACGGATGGCGCGCAGAGCCTGGCTGACCACGTGACGTCCGTTGGACGCACTGAAGACATTCCCTCGGCGTTGACCCTCCTCTTTGGAGAATCCAGCCTGAGGTCTTCGTGACCTCTCTGACCAAGAGGACAGGTGACTCACTGGACCTACAGAGTGCTTTGAGAAATGTACCATCATCCTCTGGGACCTAGAGGACCTAGGGCCATGGGGCACAATATTGGCTGTTCTTCCAGTCCCGCATCCTCATTGCCTTTGTCCTGAGTACAGCCACTGAACACCCAGGGTGTCCGCTACCTCAGGATTAAAGAACAGGAGATGCTTTCAGGTTTAGTTGTTGTATAAGACTTAGATAAAGCTTGACAGAGCTTTCTAAATGAAACTCTCTTAAGACTCAAATTTTACAATATATACTGATATACTCAGTAGAAATTATAAGCTATTAGCCTGATAAAACATCAAATCTTTGTTCTGTAAACCACTAATTAATTTCAGGAGAGCTGAAAGCACAGAGCTAAAGTCTTGCCTCCAGTCTTTAGGACTAGCGCAGCCTCGGTTCACTCCTCAGGGGCCTTCCTCTCCATGAAGGAGCGGCTGTACCATAGAGGAAGAGCCACTCTGTTTTGAGCAGGAGTTACTTTCTCTCAGGCGATCGGGATTTCTTTAGACCACGTGCAGAATTAAGGTGTTAAGTTATAGTTACATTATGGATTAAAAGGAATGTGGACTCACAACACTTATAATTATTTGACCATTTACATATAAGCCATGTAACCAATACAAGGACATAACCGCACGCAAGCAATCTATGTATATGTCGTTGTAGATAAACACAGTTTAAAAAATTAGCCAAGATTTCATGGGCCTTCATTCCGATTGCTGATTTTTAATTGACTCAGCCACCTCTGGAGGTTTGAAGAGGAGTGGCTTCCATAGACAGATGCGTTTGAATGCTTGACTCAGGAAGCGGCACCGCTAGAAGGCGTGGCCTTGTTGGAGGAAGTGTGTCACTGTGAGGAGGGCTTTGAGGTCTCATATTCTCAAGTCTGGCCAGTGTGACAGTCTCCTGCTGCTGCCTGTGGACCAAGATGTAGAACTCTCAGCTCCTCCAGCACCGTGTCTGCCTGGATGCTGCCATACTTTCTACCGTGATAATGGACTAAACCTCTGAAACTGTAAGCAGGCCCCCATTAAATGTTTTCCTTTATAAGAGCTGTCATGGACACGGTGTCTCTTCACAGCAATGGAAACCCTCAGACACCAACCTTAATCTTAAGTCTGTACACTTAAATACTTGACTTTTGGAAGACCTTTAATTTTAAAGACACACAACCTAATCGGATAGCTTTAAGCAGGCTGAGCAGGTACCAACAGTTTGGTGTTAAAACAACTATTTTTCTTTTTCTTTTTTTCCTTTTTTTTGGATGGCGTTTTGCTTGTTTTTCTGTTTAAATTGGAAAAGATAAAATCCTCAAAACGAAACAAAACAAAACAAAAAAAACCCAACTGTTTTTGAAGAACCGATAGGCAACGCTTTAAAACTGCGAGCCATTAGTTATCATAAGGCATTATAAATATTCATTTTTATTATAGACATAGTATGATAGTATTTTGTCAACCTGACACAAGCTGGAGTCACCTGGGAAGAAGGATTCTTAACTGAGAAATGCCTCCATTGAACTGGCCTGTAGGCAAGCCTGTGGGCGGGACAGTTGATTGATGTGGGAGGCTCCGCCCATTGTGGGTGTGGCCACCTTGGGGTCGTGGTCCTGGTGGTATTAGAAAGCAGGCTGAGCAAGAGATGGACAGTAAGCCAGAAATTAGCGATTCTATGGCTTCTGCTTCAGTTCCTGCTGGAGACTTGTGCCTTCCTTGGCTTTCCAAGGACATGTGATCTGAGCTGAACCCTTTTCTTCCCGCATTGCTTTGGTCACGGTGTTTCATCACAGCGATGGAAGCACTAAGGCAGAAAGTAAGCTTACCCAGATTTGAATGTTATTATTTATTGGGATAATATTTTCTACAATCCCTAATACGAATGGTTCCTTGAAAAACATACATCTGTGTATCATGGATCTTACATTTAACATTAAGGATACTTTTGAAAGCTAGCCCCAATTAATCCAACAAAGATTTTTAAAAAAGAGTTATTTTAATTGTGTGTATGGGTATGTGTGTGTGTGTTAGTCTGCTTGTATATATGTGTACCACATGAATGTAGCTCTCTGTGGAGGCCAGAAGAAGGTGTCAGATCCCTTGAAACTGGAGTCACAGGGAGTTATGAGCTGTCAGGTGTGGGTGCTGGGAACCAAACCTGAGTCCTCTGCAAGAGTAGCAAGTGCTCTTAAGCACTGAGTCGTCTCTATAGCCCCTAATAAGGATTTAAAAATATGTGTTTATTTTTATGATATGTGTATGTGTGCTTGCCTGTTTGAATGTCTGTGCACCACTTTCGTGTCTGGTGCTCATGGAGACCAGAAGAGGACACTGA
Organism: Tokudaia tokunoshimensis; assembly: GCA_036184795.1. Classification (NCBI taxonomy): domain Eukaryota; kingdom Metazoa; phylum Chordata; class Mammalia; order Rodentia; family Muridae; genus Tokudaia; species Tokudaia tokunoshimensis. Next base: position 78,856,234 of record BTHU01000015.1, read on the forward strand.
ATCCTTTGGAGTTTCAGAGGGTTGTGAGCCACCACATGGGTACTGGTCACCAAACGAGAGTCCCCTGGAAGAGCCGTCAGTGCTCTTAACTGCTAAACCATCTCTCCAGCACCCCCATAATGGACATTACTCAGTGCCTCTACCACCAGGCTCAGCACCATAATGAAATCTTAGTATCATCAAACATCTGGTCAGTAATCAATTTTCAGATGTCCTGGATTATCTTTAAAAGTTTATTATTTTTTTTAAGGTTCACCTTAATCAATGTTGGCTTATATAAACAGATAGCACTCTAAGGTTTTAACGAAATAGTTAATAGACCTAACGGTAGCATTTTAATGAGTTTTATAAAGGTGTGAACAACCAGAGAGCGTACATAGGCTGGACCCAGGCCCCCCTTCCCCTCACATTTGTAGCAGATGTGCAGCTCATCTTCATGTGGGTCCTGAACAACTGGGGGGGGGAGGGGGGGAGGGGAGGGGACTGTCCCAAAAGCTGTCGCCTGTCTGTGGGATGTGGCCTTCTGGCTGGGCTGCCTTGTCGGACCTCAGTGGAAAAAGATGCTCCTAGCCCTGCAAAGACTTGATGTGCCAAGCTAGGGGGATACGGGGGGGGGGGGGCTCCACCCTCTCAGAGGAGAAGGAGAGGGAGATGGGGGAAGGATTGTAGGAGGGGGAGACCGGGAAGGGGGCAGTGAGTGGGATATAAAGTGAATAAGTCAAAGTAAATAAAATTTAAAAAGTATGTATGAGTACCTCAGATAATAAGTATGCTGATACATAGATTTTTGGATAACGATTTCCTTACACAACAGGTTCTAAAAAATTCTTAAATTAATTCTATCTCATTTTCAATAATCATTGATTTGAAAAAAATAATGGGAATAAGACATAAAAATGGTTTATGTTAACCGTCATGCCTCTGAGTAATGTCCATTGTTGGGCAGCTGCAGAGATGGTTTGGCAGTTAAGAGCTCTGGTAACTCTTCCAGATGAACCTCATTTGGTGCCCAGCACCCACATGGCGGCTCACAACCCTCTGTAACTCCAAAGGATCCAGTGCCCTCTTCTGGCCTCCATGAGCGCCAGACACAAAAGCAGAGAGAGGCAGAAGGATCACAGGTTAAAGGCCTGCCTGGGCTACAAACTGAATTTTAGCTGGGGCAACTTAGGGGGACCTTGTCTCAAAATAAAAAGCAGAAATAAAGGGTGGTGGTTGCGGTGGTGGTGGTGGTGGTGGTGTGTGTGTGTGTGTATAGCTCAGTTGTACAGGGCTGGGCTGGCCCAAGTGTCCAAGTTCTATTTAAGTGTGATTAAAATACTGTACATTTGGAAAGGGGGATTTGTATTTTAAAGTTTGGCTTTATCCATTTTCTGTGGCTATAACAGGATACTCTAGACTAGATAATTTACAAAGGGAGGAAGTTTTATGGTTCACAGTCCTGGAGCCTGCAAGGTCCTCAGTTGCTTCTGGGGAGGATCAAGTGCTTGTTAACCTCACACAGGATGCAGAAGGCCAAGAAGTCACAGCATCGGTTCAGAGGTCTATCAGTTCAAGACGACCCACTCCTTCCTTCAGAAACGAAGATTCACATATTGCCTAGAGAATCCACCCAGTCCTGTGAGGATGGGTTGCTCTCTTTTAATATTCTAACCACCACAAAGGGCCCCATTTCCCAATACCACCACAGTGGGATCGACTTTTAACACGAGAAGACAGAGAGGTAGCTTTAGTGGTTAAGATCACTGGCTGCTTTTTCAGAGGACCTGGGTTTAATTCCCAGCACCCAAAGGCAGCTCACAACCATCTGTACCTTTGCCAAGGGACCTGCTGATGCTTCTGGCCTCTACAAACACTGCATACGGCATGATGCATAGACATTCTTACAGACAAAACACCTGTACTCTACAAAGAAAACAAATTGAACATGAGTTTCCATGATGACAAAACACTCAAACTGTTGACTAGTTACAATCAAAGGAAATAGGGAGCTGGAGAGATGACTCAGAGGTTGAGAGCACTGACTGTTCTTCCAGAGATCCTGAGTTCAATTCCCAGCATGGTGGCTCACCACCATCTAGAATGAGATCTGGCGCCCTCTTCTGGCATGGAGGCCTATATGCAGGCAGAACACTGGGTACATAAGAAATAAATATATCTTTAATAAAAAATAGTATTTTTTAAAATTTGAAATAACACAATGTGGTACCTAGGAGTAGGTGAAATAAGACTGGTGATTGGTAATGATGCTAGAAGCAGACTGATGAGCACTGTGGTGGTCAGTGTTGACCGCTATAGAATCATCTCAGTGAGGGAGTGTCTGGATGACTTGGTCTGGGCACATGTCTAGGAAGGACGTGTAGACGGGAAGCCCTGCCTATTGTGAATGTCACTATGCCCTTGGCAGGGTCCTGAACTGTGTGAGAATAGAGAGATCTAGCTGCACTACCATGCAGGCCGACTCCCCGTTCTCTCTCTTCTTGACGGTAGACACGCCCAACTGCTTCGAGTTCCTGTCTTGACTTCCCTGTAGTGATAGACTGCAACCCGGAGTGGTGAGCTAAATAAATCCTTCTCTTATTAAGGTATTTTTAAATCACATCCACAGGAAATAAAAGTAGATAAACAGAGAGGTTTATTATGACTATCCTCTCAAGTTTTTGTGCGTGTTTGAATATTTCTATAATAAAAAAAAAGAGATATGCACTCACTGATAAGTGGATATTAGCCCCAAAACTCCGAATACCCAAGATACAATTCACAGACCACATGAAACTCAAGAAGGCGGAAGATCAAAGTGTGGGTGCTTTGGTCCTTCTTAGAAAGGGGAACAAACTACTCACCTACTCACGGGAGCAAATATGGAGACAAAGTGCAGAGACTGAAGGAAAGGCCACCTAGGGACTGTCCCACCTGGGGATTCATTCCAGATACAGTCACCAAACTCCAGCACTATTGTGGATGCCAAGAAATGCATGCCAAAAGGAGCCTGACATAGATGTCTCCTGAGAGGCCCCCGCCAGAGCCTGACAGAAACAGAAATGGATGCTCACAGCCAACCATTGCACTGAGTACAGGGTTCCTCCCAACAGAGGAGCTAGAGAAAGGACTGAAGGAGCTGAAGGGCTTTGCAACCCCGTAGGAAGAGCAACAACATCAACCAACCAGACATCCCAGACCAACCAAAGAGTACACATGGCTCCAGCTGCATATGTAGCAGAGGATGGCCTTGTCAGGCATCAAGGGGAGGAGAGGCCCTTGGTCCAATGAAGGTTCAATAGGTGTAGGGGAATCGAGGGCGGGGAGGTGGTGTGGGTGGGTGGAGGAGCACCCTCATAGAAGCAGGGGGAGAGGGGATGGGATAGGGGGTTTCAGGGAGAGGGGGAAACCAGGTAAGGGGGTAACACTTGAAATGTAAATAAATTAAAATAAATAAATAAATAAATAAATAAAAAGAAAAATAGTTACCTTATATCTATCCCTAGGACTTTTATATCCAGGGAATGGATTTAATACATTTAATTAAAGCATGCGAGGTAATAAAATGACTAAGTTGCTGCCACATGAAAGCACTTGTGTTTTTTAACATGGATCTTCAACGCCATCGTCCAAAACGCAAATGACGGGACTTTCAATTCTCGTCTCAAAGTTGATGAGGAGGCTCTTGTCATGAGCCTCTGCTCCCGACTCTCCACAAGGCATGGAGTTAGTCTGATCCCTGGCTTTTGCTGCATTTCCGGTAATTATTCCCTCTTCCTTTCCAGTATTTTTTTTTGTATAAATCGAAAACATTGCATAACACTTAAAAATGCATCCAGTCGCATTGATTCCTAGATTTCATTATTTTTCTGTGAGTTGAGGGAGCATACTGAATTCATCCTGTTAAATACAGGCACTTACAGGGGTTCTGAGAGGTTAATTGGATTTAGTTACTTAAATCTTTCTTATAACTGTGTCTCCTTACAAACACCCAGCATGCATTGGGCTGATGACATACATGTCTGATGTGGTTCAACGCTCCAGAGAGAGCTAAAAGGTACCTGAGTCTGAGGAGTCTCATTGGGGGACATCAAGCCAGACAGCTTGCTAATGGGCAGACTAAGATTCCTGGTTGGCCCTTCAAATGAACAGAAGTTTCTTGGCTTCCTCTATTTAATGTCAGGATTAGAATACAAGCCCAGAGACCAGCCCACCTCTGTCCAATTCGACCCAACCTCTCTGTAGCAATTCTCGTTCTCGGTTTTTGATCTTAGATTCCAGTTTTCTTTGTTCCTTAATTTTCCCTGTAGGATTTTTTTTCCCCATAGAGCTTTGTGTGGTTCTGTCATGTTGCATAGAAGGAGGCTGATTTCTCTGTTGGGAGCTGAGGGGAGCATTCTGTCACTCGGATGGAATGGATTGGAAGTGGGTGGATGCTGACCAACCTGTGTCCTGCTAAGATGTAGCCTAGGGGAGTGTCTGTCCCTCACCCCCAGCAGAGGCTGCTGCCTTCACGCTGCGGGCTGGTCACGTGCCTGTCAGTGTGCAGAGCCCCTGTTTACCTGCTCATGCAGTCATTACTCAATCCCTCCCACGTACCCCCCACACTCGCACACAAAGCCCGAGAGTGGCTTACATTTTTTTTTTTAAAAGAACCTTCCCCAAGCCCATTCTAAAATGTCAAGTGTTTCAGTGTGAGGAAAAAAAAAAAAAGCTGAAAAAACCGTGACTCACGTCAGGGCTGAAGAACAGCTCTGAAGGTATGTTGGTGAGTCACTCCGAGACGCTAGCGGTGAGGGCCGGCAGTGGGGAGATGGTCATGAGACCAGCCAGTAAAATTCCACTACTCTCTGGCGCACAGTGGGAGGCAATTCAAAAAGCCTGGGATTTTTCCAGCCCTCATTTCATGTAGGACTCTGGCTGCTCTTCGATATGTTGATCTACTCAGGAAGTCAGCAAGAATGATTATCAGAAATGGAAAAAAAAAAACCCACCCCACCGTTATTATCTTTCTTTGCTCAGTGCCATGTTGAACCAGCCCTGTCGGCCACTGCGCACTAGTGAGGCTGCTGGGTTGTCTGGAAGGGTCTCCGGTTGCTAAGCAACAGCACTGGCAGCATCCATCACGACCAGTAGAGTCAGCGTGGCCAGCAGAGCACATTGGTCCCCCACCCCTATCCCCACCCCCTCCCTCAGCCTCCGCACCCCCTGTGAAAATGTTAATTTGCATCTTGGGGACAGGAGCTGTGCCAGGTGATCTTGTGTATAAAATGCTTCGGTGCAGTGTATGAAGTGCAAACATTTGTTTCTAGTTGCAAGACAGAATGTGACGTCGTTGCAGATACAGACCTATTTGTGAACGTACTTCATATTAGCCGTGTGTAGGTGCGATTTAAAAGCCATTGTGTCAAATGCATCCTTGTGTCTTCTGCCATTTAATCATTTTTCCTGTCTGCCCACACAGCATCTTATTTATGCCTTGTTCTCTCCTCTCTCCCTCTTCCTCTCCTTCTCTCTCCCTCTTCCTCTCCTTCTCTCTCTCCCTCTTTCTCCCTCTCTCTCCCTCTCTCTCCCTCTTTTCCTCTCTCCCTCTCCCCCCCTCTCTTTTCCTCTCTCCCTCTCTCTCTCCCCCCCCCTCTTTTCCTCTCTCCCTCTTTCCCCCTCTCCCTCTCCCCCTCTCTCTTTCTACTTCCCTCTGGTCCCTTCCTCTTTGTGCTGTGGTCTCCCGGTGATGGAGTTATTGTTTGTAGTAGGGATGTGTGGTCAGGAGAACCTCTATTTCTAGAGGTGAGAGGGCCCCATGGTTATGGTTGGAGGCCGCTCCTTGCAAGGCTTTTCAATGTGGTGATTGTGTTCCAGAAATGCTTATTTTGGGAGTGGGTCTCCATGAGACCAAGGTCTGTCTGTGCCTTTTATTTACTGTCAATAGGCTGCAGTCACAGGGAACTGGTAAAGGGCCAGAGGGAGCAATGTGGCAGACGGGAAGGGATCAGCTTTAGAGGAGACCCAAATCTTTTCTCCTTCCCAGTCCACTCTGGCATTTCTACAAGTTACTGCATTCTGTGACTTTCCTGGGAAGACACAAACAAATGTCTATTCACCACTGCAGATAGGGCACTGGCAGACTGAAGTTCAGAGTGGCGAACCACTGGGTTTATTGGGCTTCATTGTAGGAGCATGGGAGCTCAAAGACAACTGCAGCTCCTGGGGTGAAGTCACCTCAGGTGTGTCAAGTTGACAGCGAAGAGCGGTTATCATGGGTTTTAAGTTCTCAGCTGGCCCAGGAGGGTCTACACAAGTGGTCCTGGAAAGAGTACTGGGTTACAAGCTCTTCTTCTGACTCCTGGCCCAGTGGCCTTTCTTTCTGGTCTATTATGAGATCTGTTGTCCTCCCTCCCTCTCTCCCTCCCTCCCTCCCTTCCTCCCTTTGTTTTAAGGAAATAAGGTTTTTGGTTCAATTAGATTTTGGCTTACAGTTCCAGAGGGACAGGATTCATCATGGAGGAAGGCATGGGAATCTGGAAGTAGAGCCATGCATTTCATTTCATTTCCACAAAACAGAGAGGTGGGGTGGGGGAGGAACTTGCCTTCCTTAAGATTATCGCTTGATACTCAGTTCTTTGGTGAACTAAGGTCTCTCCTGGAGTAGCCGACAAGGTTGGCAGCTTTGGGTAGAACTTTGTTGGTGTTTAAGACTGGGCATTTGAGCCAGGGATGTGCCTCAGGAGCTCAGGAAGTTTTGGTTGACCGCCGACATCTCTCTTATAATTCATGACCGCTGCACTGCGCTGCCATTCAGGGAGAGCCACATCTAATTCCCAGCTGAGACTGAGCTGTCAAACAGGAAGTGAAACAATGCCTTTTTTTTGAAGGACTCGCTCGTATTCTGGGGTTTAAACCACAATTGCTGGAGATGGTTGATGTCAGCACCATCTAATGGTTCACTAGCAGAAGCCACTCCAATCAAAGGAAAGCTACTGCACTTCTGGGCTGGTATTTCCAGTAAAGGGGAAGCAGAATGAACAGCTTTGTCTTAGAGCCTTAGACCACTTCCTACTGCTATGACTAAGTACTTGAGGCTGGGGAACTCATAAAGGTGGACACTGAGAAGGTCAGGACCAGGTGGCTGCAACTGTTAGCATCTGGTGAAGTAGTATAACATGCAGGTGACATCACACAGTGGGGGTGTGTGCAGTAGTGAACACAGATAAAAGGGGACAGAGGGACTGGCCACTTTATAACAGCCCATTACAGAGAAGGAATCCATTCCTTCGAGGACTACTAGTCTTGCCCAGAGGATACACATCTGTCATCCCAGATGAAGGAGGTTTAGTAGATCAAGCCCAGCCTGGGTTGCTCAAGACCTTGTCTCAATATGATTTTGGTTTTGTGTTTCCTATTTACTTTGTATTTTCTATTCATGAACATTAACATCACAGCTAACAACACTAACAGGCATTTTCTTCCTAAGCCATATCTTCCAGGACTTAGAAGCTCATGATACTAGATAGTCCTTCAGCATTATACACAGAAACCATCAACAAGAAAGAAAAAGGTAGGCCAGGGGTATAGCTTAAGATAGAGGGCTTCCTTAATGTGTGCTTGGAATTTGGTTCCATTCATAGCAACACAGGCACACATACACAAACAGAAACACCACACAGGTATGCACATATACATACCACACAGGCACACAGATGGAAAAGCATCCAGTTGATGTTGATGATTCATTTATCCCCTTCAGGCATATACATGTCCACACCTGACTGAGAAAGCACCTTGAGAGTTGATTTGGAGATTATAAGTAACCTTCAGTAAGTAGGAAAATTCAGGTATTCAGAATCGGTGTAGTGAGGATTACCTGGATGTTAAGTGTCCCTTTGCTAAATGCTCAGGAAACGATGCACAGAACAGTCTAACATACGTGCTGTTTGCTGTCAGATTGCCTAGAGACCAGGACGGGGCCGGAAAACAAACCCACAACTTTCTCTGCAAACAAATAAATTCATCATTACAAACTGTGGCCAGGGCCCTAAGGGCACCCAGGAGGTTTAGTATCGAGAGTGGTAGATGCCTCCTGGGTGGTTGGGAGTGAGCTCTATGAAACATAAGATCTGGGAGTGACAAGAAGGAGAAAGAGAAGTCCCAGGGTCTGCACTAGCCATGGCCCTGAGATAGGAACGGCGGGCATGCTCTCCATCTGACTCCACAGACTTGGATCCTCCTCGTTACTACAAACACTGTTCCAGCCGAGTGGCTTTCTCAGACAGCGGCTCAGCTTGTGCCGGTCTCTTTCCAGTTATCAAGTTTCCCCCATCATCCTAATTAAAATACAAAAAAACCCACACCTTCATTCCTCCTCCATCTCTGGATCAACTGCCCCACTGAACCATCACTGTCTAATATTTTGTAATTGTTTTCTGATTTACATGTATGTATTTCTTATATAAATTAAAAAGCAATGTCCTATGCTTGGTCCTCTGTGCTCATAGGTTCCAAAGCCACAGATTTGGTCATCCATGATTTGAAAACATTCAGGGAAAATTATGTATCTGTATGAAACATGTATGGGTTTGTCTCTCTCTCTCTCTCTCTCTCTCTCTCTCTCTCTCTCTCTCTCTCTCTCTCTCTCTCTCTCTGTGATTCCCTGTTGGATAGAACAGTTCTTTGCACAGCATTTAGGTTGGGTGAGGCACCAGAAGAAACATAGACACTTTGTAACAAACACAAGTGGGATATATACAAACAACCTAGACACGTTGTAACAAACACAAGTAGGTACTGAACAAACAACCTAGACACATTGTAACAAACAGAAGTGGGTGGGTTATATGCAAACGGCATGTTATTCTATACAGGGAACTTGAACATCTGCAGATTTTGGTATCCAAAGGGGGTCCTGGAAGCAGTTCTTGGTGGGAACTCGATACTGCTTAACCCCTATCTCTTCTTGCTAAACTCTCTAACAGTATGAGTGTTTATTTTGTTATCACTTTCCTTGACTCCTAGGACACTGCTGCCATATGCTTCACTGTCAGGGTCCTCAATTCCCAGTGACTTGTAAATGGGGAACAAGCCTCCCCATTTACAGTTACTGTACTCTGCAGGTAGCTGGTCCTGACCACCAGGCACACCGTGGGTACTCAATCAGTAACTCACAGAATGGACGATGATGGTGGAGCAGATGCAAGCCAAATGGCTGTTGGTCATCCAACTGAATGGAAGGAGTGCGTGGCTCACTCATCCCGTGATCAGTCACTGTTATTTCTAGGTGAAGCACTCTCTAGTGATGCTGGATACTCCAAATGGGTGAATCTGGGTTAGGAGAGTCAACCAACTTGAAGTCACAGAACAAAGGAAATGCCTAACACTTGTGGACTTTAGAGAGAGCAATGCCTAATCTCAGAAGAAAGGCTTTGGCAGATTAAAGAAGGTACCGGATAGGATCTGAGCATGGCTGGCCTTTTGTACAGGGGTGACATCTGTGATCTAGCATTCAAGCCTTTTTGCTTATATACATAAAAAAGAGATGACTTCATGGGACAAGGATTAGAGGGTGACGAGGCCAGGACTTATGGCCATTGACTTCAGTTCGGCTTGCTTTCTGCTGAGATTGGGGATCCCTGCACTGGGATCTGTGTCTGGACTGTCCATGTGAGCCTGTGTGGCATGCAGGACCATGCTGTCATGTGAACCTGCTTTGCATGCTGTCCACGTGAGCCCATGTAGCATGTCGGGTGTGGTCTGGATGAGAGACCTATGGGCATAAGATTCAAAATGGTTGTTGAACATCATCAAATATCTGTGATATATATAGAAATCAGGATGATTGTATTTTGTTACTAGTTTTTAGACAGGGCCTTGCTATACAGCTTAGGCTGATCAGGATCCCCCCCATCCCCTCCATAGCCCAGGAAGGGGCAGTACCTGTGTTGTCTTCCTTGAGGATTGTTCTGTTCAGGATTTAAGGGCTGCCCTTGCTGACAGGCAGTCCCACCCCCACCCCCACCTTTCCATTCTCTCCTTTCCCCTCTCAGGATTGGCAACATTGTTTCCAGTCACCACACACTGTAGACCTATCATGTGTAACTCTCCCAGGTCGAGTTGAATTTTAAAGTAGGAATGAGGATCACTCTTCACAAAGGACTTGCAGTGCTCAGGAGGCCCGAGATGAACCCCAAGTCCGACTGGAACTCCAAAGCTTTGAAGACAATTCACTCACGTAGGTTTGGCTACACATCAGAACAGAGCCCAGGTGCACAAATGGAAAATGTTTCATCTTGTGGCCACAGATTCTAGAAATCTGAGGAGTAGGCAAGTCCATTCTGAATAATATCTTGTCTAAAAAAGAATAAAAGACAGTTACCAATCAGAGGATGGCTTCTGTTAGACAAAGACAGCAGTGCTCATGGGGACACATGAGAACTCATTAGAACACATTAGACACATTAGACGCTCTTATAGGTGTGTGTAGTTGACATCCCGGGTACAGGGCAGGGAGTGGGGCTGCTGCTGAGTAAACCAGAAGTTTCTGCATCCTGCAAAAGAGGACCAGATCTTAGTCATGAGATTTGTATAGCATTGTATGGACACACATAAGGAGATAACATCTCCAAATACTCAACCTTCACATTGTTTTCTGGTTCCATTTGAAAATGACAGAAGTACCCAGAAACCTTAGAACTTATAAAACTGCCAATATTGAATATACATATGCATGTGTGTATATGTATACATATACATACACATGCATACACACACACATATATATACATGTAAGGATATTAGACAAAATAGGGGAGATGGCTCATTGGGCAAAGCACTTCCCATGTAAACAGAAGGACCTGTGTTCATATCCCTAGCACCCACATAAAAGTTGGGTGCAATGATATTGTCTGAACCCAGCTAGGAAACAAAAGAGATGCTGATGGAGTGGTTGCTTCTCTCCTTAGGAAGGAGAGGGTGCTTTTAAACAGATGCATATGGTACACACGATGCTGCCTGTGGTGTGCACGATGATGATGCTTTTCCATGTACAGTGGAGTCATTCACGGCCATCTGCAATGCTGCCTTTCCACCACTGTGCCTGATGAGACTGACCATTTCCTGTCATCTGTCAGCAGTAGAAAGTTTGTATGGGACTTCAGGGTGAAGGGTGATCACACCACCATTTCTTTCAGGGCAAAGTTATGATGTCATTCTCATCACTTCTTCTAGTTATATATTGATGTGACCACCTACTGTAGAGCAGTCTGGGAAATGAAGTCCTCAGTCAGTCAGTCACGTAACCAATAAGATGTTGTCCATATTGAGTATCTAAAGAGTCTAAGATTTTGGATTTCTTCATATTTTAGAATATTTGCATATACTTAAAGGAAACTTGAAAGATGGGACTCAGGTCTAGATACAAAGTAATGTATGTTTCATGTGTACTTTATGTGCATAGCCTGGAGGAAATTTTATGCAGTATTTTCAATGATAATTTGAAACAGCAGAGTAGAAATTCTGAGTTTTCGAGGGTCTCAGATTTTCAGATTAGGGATACACAGCCTGTACTTCTGCAGGACAGAAGAGCAGAAATTTGAGGGTAACGTCTGGAGCCAGTCAGGACCTCATAGAAAAAGCAAAAGTGATAGTTACCCCTCAGAGGGACTATTAGCCAGGCTCCCTGAGCAGCAGGCTCATTGTCCAAAGGCAAAGTCCCCAAGTGGCAGAAGGTAATTTAGGAAATGATTCAGGCTCCTGCCTGACTCATTCGTTGAGCATCCTGGAGAGAAAAGCAGCCATACACCCATTTGGGGCTTGGGGTTTAGCATGTAATAATAATAATGACTTTGGCTCTGAGAACTTCCTGAGGGTTAATGAATGACTGGCTTGGATTAAAAGCCCAAATCGCTGCCGAAGCTATCAACTCTTTCCAGCTCCATGTTAATCTACAGGAAACGTTCAGTATACCCAGCGGTTACGACTTCAACCTTGCACAGTAAAAATGAATGCATGCTTCATTAGAACGTGGGGAACGGACTTGGTCACTATTGTGTGTGGTCACCATGCAACTTTTTTTTTCCAGGCACATTTCCTGCACTTCCTTCCTTGTTATTTTTTTTGCTGCAGTGGCATTGGTGGACTCTCTAGATTAGCTCCAACCCCCCTGTCATTTACAGTGTGCTTTGCAGCCCAACTTCCACACTCATGTTTGCCTGTCCAGCTGGAGTGGGAACTCCATAAGACAGAGACAGCCAGGGGACTCTCAACTCCGCAGAGCCCAGAGACAACACAGTCTGTAATTACCTATTGAGTCCTTCTTAGTAGAATTCAGGCCAGAGGGATGGCTCAGTGGCGGAGAGTGTGTACTGTTCTTGCAGAGGACCTGAGTTCAGTTCCTCATAAAAGAACTTAACAGAAGAGTGAAGGCATCTTAAACGATCCGTCACTGGTCCAGGGGATTATTTGCAGCACACCTGAGGGCCTTAGTGTGTAGCTGTATTTAATGTGTTACATTTCAGCTCCTTAAGATCCAATCAGAGTTTCCCAATGGAATCTGGAAGCAAAGGTAAGGATGAAGAGATAGCTCGAAATGAGGGTATCTGATGCTTTCTTAGTGCTGTTTGGGAAGAGAGAACAGGGATGTGTAGGACAAATGGCCCCATCTGGGACTTGTGGGGACGTCTTCCCTAGTCACAGAGTCACTGACAAAACAAGTATGTTCCCGTCACTGAATCCCTGCTGTCCGGCTCAGGCTACCAGAGTTTACAGTTGATGGCACCTTTCTCTGCCATGTGACTTAGACTTCTGCCTTTCTGTCCTGTGTGTGCACCTGTGTGTAAGCATCTGAGGGGACTTACCAAGCACAGAGGTAAGATGTGAGTCCTGAGTGAAGTTATCACCGGATCATCTCATCCTTGGTGAGCTGAGTAGCACAGTGGTGCTGGCCAGGCCTGGCAGCTGAGGGACGGCCACCTTAATGCTACAATGGCTGAGACATGTATTTGCATGTAGACACATAGGTAAAGTCACATTTCTCTATCCAGGAGAACAGGGCAGAGTGGACTATCCCCATGCATTTGTGAATACAACACACACACACACACACACACACACACACACACACACCCTACTCCTGTGAAAGCAGCAGGCAGAGGGCCCACACAAGGACATTGTTGGTGACAATGCAAATGCTGGTGACTTTTAAGCCAAGGGTGGAGAGACTTGAAGCAGGAAGCCAGCAGACCTCGGGAGCTAGGAGTGGGATTGAGGGCTCAGAAAAACGCCCCATTCCTACTGTTGTTTTTATGAGAGTTGATAAGAGGACTTCAGAATGTGGGGGGCGGAGCCGCGGAAGGATGGGGGAGTGCATGGAGAACATTCCAACTCTCATTTCCTGGGGTCTGTTAAATAAAACATTGCTGTATTCTGGCATTATTTTTTTTTCCTTTCAACCAATGACGTAAGACATATTGTGAGCTCTCGGTAGTGCGAAGTCATCATACTTAAGAAATTACCGACCAGACATGTAGTTGCGTGTGGACATATAAAGTCACATTTTTCTATCCAAGAGAGCAGGGCAGAGTGGAATTTTCATATGTAAAGAAAGCATGGGTGGGCTGGAGAGATGGCTCAGGTGGAAACGTGCCTTCTGTGTAAACTCGAGGACCTGATTTCAGATCCCCAGCTTCCCTGGATAAGCAGCTCGCATGGCAGTGTGGCCAAGTACATGTAACCCCAGCACAGGCAAGGTGGGAGGGGCGGAGGCAAGGGTCTCTGGAGCTCATTGGTCTGCCAACCACCCTCGATGATTGAGTGAGTGTCCATCGGTGAGAGATAGTCTCAAAACTGAAGTTGGAGAACCATCAGGAAAAGAAAGACACCCAATGTTGCTATCTGACCTACACATAGCTGCACACATGCTCCTATACGTATATCCTCATGCATTTGTGAGTACAACACACACACACACACACACACACACACACACGCACACACACCACCACCACCACCACCACCACCACCACCACCACCACACGGAAGGAATGTTATGCTAAATTTCTCCTCCAGGATATGGTAAGAAGGGCAGACACTTTGTGTAACACTTCGCACCTGGAATGTTGTCTATCAAAGGTCCCGTTGTTAAAGGCTTGTTTCTTTGTTACGATTGAAAATCATGGAGCCTTGGGAGGTCTTAAGGCGCTGGGAGTATTGCTTTGAGGAGGACCATTCTCTTCCTCTCTCTTACTTCTTGGTCTTGTGAGGTAAGCCTTCTCCATGTGAGCTCTTTACATGGTGTGCCACTTTGCCACACACGGCAAACCGTGCAGCCAGTCAACATGGGCATAAACGTTCCCCTCTTTTCAAGTTGTTTGTCTTAGGGGCTTTATTCGAGTGACAGAGAGCCGGCAGGCATCCTTTCATTGATGGATATGATGCCACACACTTAAAATGCCAACCCTCGGGGGACAGAGGCAGGAGAATGTGAGTGTGGAGCCAGTTTGAGTTAGATAGTGTGAACCATCTTTTAAACTACTTTTTGATGATTTATTTTACTATTTTATGTGCATGGATACTTTGCTTACACGTGTGCGTGTGCATGTGCAGCACACATGTGCCCCTGGTGTCCCCAGCGATCAGACGAGGGCATCAGATTCTCTGGGACTGAAGTTGCAGAGGGTTGTGAGCTGGCACATGGGTGCTAGCCCTCTGAAAGAACAAGTCTCTTAACGCTAAGCTACCTGTCCAGTTCCATGACCGTGTGTCTAAAGATAAAAAGGAAATGTTTTGTTTTGTTTCAAATATGATGACTGATCAGATTAGACGCATAACCAACAGCATCTGGACCATCCTGACCTCTGGGCACAGGTTGCTTATGAGGCCAAATGTCTTATATTGTAAGTCCCCCCCCCATCCTGAAAATAAAGGAGAAAATTCAACATGCACCAGGAGAACAAAGCCCAAAGGGTGGGCTCTCTCATACCAAAGGGTCTTCTGTGAGAGACGGCACCAGCCCTTTCTTGCTTTCAGGAAATGCTTCCAGTGAACTTGGCCTTCCGGGCTTGAACCTTAGTTGTAGCCAGCTAGTCTATTGACATTCTGATATTAACAGGGCTCACAAAGGACAGTAATTTTGTTTTCTTTCCATCTCTGTGTCAAGTCAGAAAATAGGACATTTCATATTCCAAAATGGAGATGGATACAAAGTGAGCATTGGAAACAAATTCACAAAATTCGAGCTCAGCGACATCATTACAAAGTTACAGGTGGTTTTTGGCTTGCACTGGTTCAACTCACATCGGACACTAGGCAACTGTTTGAATTTGATCTTTCCAAGCCACATTAGGGTAGCAACATGGCAGAACTGTCACTCTTGACAATGGGCAGTCACAGTGACTGAAACTCTCAGGACTGGCTGTGGTAAGCTCTGATGCTTGGGGCTGTCTAATGCATTTTCGATGTACCATGTTTAATCTCCCAATGCATTTGGCAGGAGGTAACACAACTGTTAATTACATTTAAGTCAAGTTACTGTTAATTGCAGTTAACTATTAAATTTAAGTTGAGAAGAACCTGCAGTGGGCCATGGGGAATTGGAGGGATGAGTGTACTTCAACACACACACACACACACACACACACACAATTTGTTTCCCCTTGGTTAACCCTCAAATTGCTGGAAACTTAGAAGCAGTAGGTATCTATAAAAGAAAACAGGGGCTTAGGGTCACATGGTGGGGGTGGGGGAGGCATTCTGGCTACACTTACCCGCCGGGTGACTTGAAGCAAGTCATGAAATGTCTCTGTTTGCTCGTTTTATTAGTTTACTGTTCCGTTGTAATATACTCCTGCAAACTTGTTGACTTAACGCAGCACACTTATCTCCTTTTTCTTCCTTCATTCTGGAGGTCATAAGTTCAAATCAATTTCATTGATTCAAAAATTAAGTATTCGCTGAGTCATAGTCTCTCTGAGGTTCCCAGGGAGAACATTTCCTTGCCTTCTAACCGATGGTGCGTTTTATAACAATTAAAATTACTTTTGTTTGTGTGTGTGCCTGTGCTCTTGCCTGCAGAAGTTGGAGGAGGGTATCAGATACCCTGGAGCGGGGTTACAGGTGCTGTGATCCACCTGACACGGTGCTGGGCACTAAACTCAGGTGCTCTGGAAGAGCACCGCCGTAATGACAGAAGCTACATTTCTTAGTTGATGGTCTCTTCTTCCATGTCCAAGGCCAGTGACCCAGCCTCTCACTCCATTGCCTTCTTTCCTGTAAATTATCCTGCGTTTTGTTTAATTTTGATATGTGGCCCAGCTGCTTTCCCCACATGGGTCTCAAGTTCCGGCACCCAAAAATCCTCTTGACTCAGAACCTTGGATCATAGCATTTCATTACTACGCCTGCTTCCTTCTTATAAAAAAAAATGTGGCTGGATTTAGATCCCACATGATCTTCTAGAATACCTCCATCTCAAGATCTTTGACTAATCCACATTGACAAGAGACGCGGTAGAGAGGGCAGTGACTGCAGGCTGAGGGGATCAGGCCGTAGATGTCTTTGGAGGTCATTATTCTTCACACAACACTCTTCTGTGAAGGAGAGTCAGTTATTCTTGTATTAAAGGAGAAAAAAAGATCTGAAGCGGTCACGTTTATGAACATACTCAGTGTAAGCCAGTAGGTGTCACCGAGTCTGGAATAGGGGGGGTCTGACATCCCACTGGTGTGGTTTCTGCCTTGATTGACTTGCTAATAATGGAAGAGCCATGGCCGATGTGGCTTCGAGTATTCAGAGACTGAGGTAGCCTCATGTGTCACTGACCCCAGCGGAAGCATGACTCTTGAGGTAAGACTGAGAGTAAGGTAGAAGACGTAAGATACCTACAAAGGCAGGACAGGAAAGACCATCTCATCTCATGACTTCACCCCGAGGGCCATGTGAGTGGATGAGCATCTCAAAGATGTCACCGAGAGACATGATTTGACTCCTACTTTGAATCACTTTTCCAATGTCATCTTCCAGGTCCCATGCTTTTCCTGGGCATATACATGCATTCCAAGAGACTTCAAAATGCCAAGGCCTGTGTGTGGGTCTCTTGAGTTCTCCCTGATGCCCAATGGTGTCCGTCTACACAGGTCACCAAGAGTGAGTCCCTGTTGGAGGAGTTTGAGTGTTAGCTCAGCCCACGGGTCCCTGGGGCAATACTTGGTCCACAAGGGTCTGGCAACTGCATCTGTACCCAAGTGTGTGTGTGTGTGGGGGGGGGGGTCAAGGCTGCTTCACCCCGTGCCTGACTCTCTCTCCTCTTCTGGGACCTAGGCCTTCTCCTGAGGTGTTTACCAGAGTTCTTCTCTGACCACATACCAAACAGAAACAAGTGAGGAGAGTCTACAGTGGAGAAGTCAGGGGTATAACATGAGGTGGAGCTTCATTTATACCATGGCCAATCAGGATGCAGAGAACTCTCTGGAAACCTTTAAAAGCCCACCCTAGGGATCTGTTTCCACCAGTCAGGGCCCACCTCCTAAAGGCTCCACAAACTCCAAAATAATACCATAAGCTAGGGATAGACGGTTCAAAGCCTGACCCAGTGGAGGACATTTCAGAGACAAATTATAGCCCCAGGCAAAGAGGCCTGTGAAGCCCCTGTGGTTGGATATCTGCCCTACAGCTAGCCTGGGGTGGGGTGCAGGGCCCTGCATCCCTGGGTCCTCTGTTTCTTCATTCTAGGAAGGCTGGGTAACCCTTAAATCTGTCATCTCCGAGGAATCTTTTGTCCCTTAGATACTCAAAGGCTAGAAGAGTCTTTTGACATTGCCCACCCCTGGAATGGTGGGTGTCCAGTGAGCGGGAGGGAGGTCACGGAGATCTTTACTTCAGTACCATCCTGCAACCAACCAAGACACTTACTTACACATAAGTAATGTTTTTTTACAAGACCTATACATGTTTTTTTAATTAAAAATATTTTTGGTGGCTTACAAAGAGTTAGGTTTAATTATGGCATTTTAAAACAATTAGTTTTAGTGTTTATTTTTCTCGGCTCCTCCTTCCCCCTTCCTTCTTTTGAGCCCTCCCACCCCAAGTATCTCATTTCCAGTTTCATGTCTCATGGGACTTCCCCTCCCCACTCCCCTACCCTCTCACCGCCGCCCCACTTCTCAACACCTCTGACTCCCTCTCACGGTCCCCTCCCTAGTCTCATAGTCTGTACCCACTTAAAAATATTGGGATCCAGATGCGAGGATGTACCCCTTTTGTCTTGAGACAGAGTCCTCTTATGTAGTATAATCCGTTCCAGGTCCACCCCACCATCCATTACCATGCTAACTTGATAGATAACAAGTGACTTTAATTCTCTTCTCTGTAATCATGTATATTTAAAAAGTGTCTACACACATCCTTGTGAGCCAGTCTCACCTGTGTCTTGCACTAGCATCACGTGCCAACGACTCCAGGATTTATATCTAGAGCAGGAATCTCTCCTCTGAGCTCTGCCTGCAGCCCAGACACCACTTGGGGTTCGCACAGGCAAGGTCAATTGAAAAAAATCTAACGTTGTTATTTTGAAAAGACATTCTTCTCACTTCTGTTCCATTTTGTTTCAAAGACTCTTTTCTGTCCCTTCCTCCCCTCTCCCCCACTGGAAAGTAAGCGAATGTCTCAACGATCCTGGATCGGATCCCTCGCTTCAGACGTCCAGTCCACCTAGGCAGCTGGGCTGTCTCTAACGCACCTCCGCTCCACATCACGATTCACTATCATGGGGTCCACCTCATGTCCTGCTTACAACACAGTGCGGAATTGTCTCCCGTGTGGTTTTCTTCATCAATTGCTATGGAGACTACTGACTATTAAAGTGCGGCAAACAAACACATCCCAGAGTTCTCACCTTCGTTCACTAGGCAACGGGAGCCAGCGCCCACTACAGCCATTGTTCTCCCAGCCCCTCCCCCTTATATTTACAAACCGGGTTTGCTTTACTGAGTCTCCCCTGCCACCACACCTGGCTTGTTTTTGTTTTGTTTTTTGTTGTTTGTTTGTTTTAACGTATCCTCTGAGGATTTAACAACTCAGGTCACTGGCTGAGCTCTTCAACAGCTTTTCCCAATGAACCATCCTCCCAATGCC
Source organism: Tokudaia tokunoshimensis (assembly GCA_036184795.1). Lineage (NCBI taxonomy): Eukaryota > Metazoa > Chordata > Mammalia > Rodentia > Muridae > Tokudaia > Tokudaia tokunoshimensis. Next base: position 78,875,329 of record BTHU01000015.1, read on the forward strand.
CCACCTTCATCCTTGAAGGGTATTTTTCAAGGGGCTAGGGTCTGTTTGTTTGACGTGTAGAGTACCGGTTTCACTTTGGTGTAAAGCACCATCCTTTCATTTCCTGAGCACTTCTTTGAAGGAATCTCTCTCCTTCCCACTCGGGCTGCTCTAGGTGTTCCCTTCCTTCTTTCCAACATCAGACATCATCCTTTCTCCGGTACCTTTCCCTTTTCTGATCACAGCCCCAACTAGGCTAAGTCTGCTCCCTATGTTGTCTATATCCCCTTTCCCCTCCCCCCCCCGTTATCTTTGTTTTTATCTGCTTTAATTTTGGCACAGTTTCTCTCTTCTTTTGTGCTCAACGTGTTTGTAGTAAAAACCACCCATTTGCTCTTTAACTTTAGCTATGACACTGTTCATATCTGAAAGATTTTTGGGTCCTTCCTTCCTTCCTTCCTTCCTTCCCTCCCTCCCTCCCTCCTCTCTCTCTCTCTCTCTTTTCTTTTTTACAAGACAGGTTTCTCTTTTGTAGCCCTGACTGTCCTGGAACTCACTCTGTAGACCAGGCTGGCCTCAAACTCAGAAATCCACCTGCCTCTGCCTCCCAAGTGCTGGGATTAAAGGCGTGAGCCACCACTGCCCGGCTATGAGTTCTTTTCCATATGAACAGCATGGAGCTGTTGATAGTTTTGAGTTCCCTAACTGTTTCTTTGGATGCAGTGGGCAGGTGCGTAGTGATCCACAGCTGGTGATCTCCGTGAGCCCAGCTCTCACGAGCGACTGCTCCCCCAAGGCATCTAGGCATCGTGTCTTCTACTTCTACTGTTTTGGGATATCTTCGGCTCCAGTTGTCTCTGGACATAGCCAGGGATCCCAACCCTCAGGTTCGAGACTGTAACATGTCAACTGTCACCTGATCAATGGCTTTCTCTGTCTGGCCTTGCTGCCCTCCAGCAGTCTGCAGAACTGTGGCATGACCAAGTAGGGCCTTCAGTGACGACTCCTTCCTGCTGGTCATTATCATTGTCTCAGATGACCGATGCCAATGCCAAGCTCACCCTGACGCTCATGTCACACCGTGAGGAGCTCTCAGTTTCATTCACACAGATCTGAGAGTTCAGCCTCCTCCGCCCACCCACCCAGGAGGGAGGGAGGAAGGAAGGGAGGGGGAACGGGAGTTCCTAGTTTTTAAATTTGGGGTAAATAATTCTCTCCACTTTTGCCTGTACTTGTCACAGGAGGGAACTCGGATCACAGGGCATAAATGCTATGGTCTCTGTCTTGCCAGCAAGCTTGCTGTGCTCTCTTTTACTGCTTGATTGTTATGAGATTAGCTTTCTGAGCACTCGCCTTACACCCTGCTGGACATGCTCAGGCTCGCAGGAAGATAGGAACAGAGTGTGCAGGTGGCCGGTGTGTGTGAGTGCGTGTGCGTGCGTGTGTGTGCATGTGTGTATGTGTGTGTATGTGTGTGTGAGTGTGTGTTAGTGTGTGTGTATGTGTGTGAGTGCGTGTGTGCGTGTGCGTGCGTGTGTGTGCGTGTGTGCGTGTGTGTGCATGTGTGCATGTGTGTATGTGTGTGTGAGTGTGTGTGTATATGTGTGTGAGTGTGTGTTAATGTGTGTGTATGTGTGTGTGAGTGTGTATGTGTGTGAGTGTGTGTATTAGTGTGTGTGTTTGTGTGTGTGTGAGTGTGTGTGTGAGTGTGTATGTGTGTGAGTGTGTGTATTAGTGTGTGTGTATGTGAGTGTGTGTGTGAGTGTGTGTGTTTGTGTGTGTGTGTGTTAGTGTGTGTGTATGTGTGTGTGAGTGTGTATGTGAGTGTGTGTGTTAGTGTGTGTGTATGTGTGTGTGAGTGTGTATGTGAGTGTGTGTGTTAGTGTGTGTGTATGTGTGTGTGTTTGTGTGTGTGTGTGAGTGTGTGTGTGAGTGTGTGTGTGTGAGTGTGTGTGTTTGTGTGTGTGGGTTGAGTTGAAGCGAGCCACAGTTTTTTCTTTACAAATTAGCCAACACCCCCTCCCCCTGCACCGCATCTATTTTTGGCTTAAGTGCCTTCGGGCTCTTCTTTGGAAAAAGCACATGAACTCCTTTGAGGCCCCTGGTTCTACTTGGTAAATTTCCTTCAGCCAAGCACTGAGGGAGGAGGAATGAGTCCTCCTCATCCCCTCCCTCTGCAAACACAGCTTCCAAGCCTGTGGCGCTGTTGGTGATGGGGGCTGTGGTGCTGGGGGGAGGACCGTGGTGCTGGGGGGAGGACTGTGGTGCTGGGGGGAGGACTCTGGTGCTGGGGGGAGAACAATGGTGCTGGGGGTAGGACTGTGGTGCTGGGGGGAGGACCGTGGTGCTGGGGGGAGGACCGTGGTGCTGGGGAGAGGACTGTGGTGCTGGGGGGAGGACTGTGGTGCTGGGGGTAGGACTGTGGTGCTGGGGGTAGGACTGTGGTGCTGGGGGTAGGACTCTGGTGCTGGGGGGAGGACTGTGGTGCTGGGGGGAGGACTGTGGTGCTGGGGAGAGGACTGTGGTGCTGGGGAGGCCTGTACTGTTTCCTGTTGCACCCCAGTGCTGTGAGTCAGCCGCCAACAGGCAATCCTGCTCTCAGGCACTTTGAGCCCCTGTGCTCTCCCCTGAGGGTGACAGTCACTCCATTTTTACTAGAAGAAAATAACTCCAGGATTCTAATGTCATCTGAAGGCCCGAGGAAGAGTGACATCAAGGCCTGAGGAGGGGCCACATTTTAGTCACAGTCAGGATGAAGTGAGTGTGAATGTGCACTGCTCTGGAGTCAAATCTCTTTCCAGGAATGAGTGAATTTCTCTTTTCTTGCATCTTCTCCCTATGGTGTTCAGATTTTTTTTTTAAATAGCCAACTTAAAAAGATTTGTTTTTATGTGTATTGGTGTTTTGCCTGCATGTGTGTCTGTGTAAGGGCGCCAGATCCCCTAGAACTGGAGTATTCTTACCAGAGAGAAAAGGAAAGGAAACAAAACTGACAAAATAAACCAAGGTCCAGAGAGGAATGTATCTTCCCCAAGGTCATAGAGCGAGCAAGTGGTGGGTGGCATTGGACAATCAGGGTGTCCCAGACCAGAATCTTCACCTGAGGTTGGAAGAAACAAGAGAGAGCTTATGTTTTTGTTTGTTTGTTTTTGTTTTAAGATTTATTTATTTATTATATGTACGTACACTTTACTATCTTCAGACACTCCAGCAGAGGGAGTCAGATCTCATTATGGATGGTTGTGAGCCACCATGTGGTTGCTGGGATTTGAACTCAGGACCCTTGGAAGAGGAGTCAGTGCTCTTAACCACTGAGCCATTTCTCCAGCTCTCAGAGCTTGTGTTTGAATTTTGAAATAGTGCCAATGTTAAACCGCTTCTCCACAGGGGGCTTCACTGTTGCCAGGCCACCCATTTTATAGTCATCTTCTCTAGCACCTTGCAGGACTTAACCAGATCATGCCAGTTTTGGGGTATCTGAAAGAACCCTGTTTTCTAGAGTAGAAGTTGGGCTTTTTGAGCAGTAAGAGGGTTTATCTGAGACTTCTGAGGGTCTCTGCCTTTGTTTCGCCTTTGAGGTAGCGTTCTGGGACTCACGTTCATTCTATCTACAAGTCATTCCACACAGCTGCATTGAGTGTGCAACTACTGTGTACCAGAAGCCACGTGAGGAACAAAGCTGACAGCAGTCCTTGCCTTCTGGGAGAGTGAGCAAATGAACACACGGTATCATGTTACACAGAGGAAGACACAGTATCATGTCACACAGAGGAAGACACAGTATCATGTCACACAGAGGAAGACACAGTATCATGTCACACAGAGGAAGATGCGGAATCATGTCACACAGAGGAAGATACGGAATCATGTCACACAGAGGAAGACATAGTATCATGTCACATAGAGGAAGACAGTATCGTGTCACACAGAGGAAGGCACAGAATCATGTCACACAGAGGAAGGCACAGTATGTCCACAGAGGAAGACATAGTATCATGTCACACAGAGGAAGACACGGTATTGTGTCACACAGAGGAAGGCACATTATCATGTCACACAGAGGAAGACACAGTATCATGTCACACAGAGGAAGATACAGTATCATGTCACACAGAGGAAGACACAGTATCATGTCACACAGAGGAAGACACAGTATCATATCACACAGGAAGACACAGTGTCATGTCACACAGAGGAAGACACAGTGTCATGTCACACAGAGGAAGATACAGTATCATGTCACACAGAGGAAGACACAGTATCATCTCACACAGAGGAAGACACAGTATCATGTCACACAGTGGAAGACAGTATCATGTCACACAGAGGAAGACACAGTAGTATCATGTCACACAGAGGAAGACACAGTAGTATCATGTCACACAGAGGAAACGCCATGGGGAGCAAGAGTAGAGGAGTTCAGAAAGGTTAGGGGTGGGCTCCCTGGGCAGAGGCTTGCCTAGGTGGGTGGGCAGGTCGTGAGTACAGTGATGGAGGGAACTTCTGGGGGGAAAGGATTGCATAGACTTTACTGAGTGAGCATCCAAATATAAAATCTGAAATTCTACTCACTGCAATTACACGCAGAGAACCCACATGGTTCTATCTGAGGGTAACTGGGTTCTTGAGGTTTCTTTGAAAGGACAACACCAGGTGACAGATGACAGGGAAAGCTTTGATCTCCAAGCCCTGTGACCTGGCTTTATGACCTTGACTTGAATTCTACCTTCTCATCACTCCTGACTGTGGGCACTGAGCCTTCTGGGCAGACCTGGGAAATAATGCTCACAGTGTCTCTGGTATCACTCCACAGCTCGCATAGCTACAGACTCGAGCTGTGTGCTGGTGCAGAGGTTTCATCCAGGGATGCTGAGCCTGGGCCTGAGATGACATGTCAAGGGGCAGACAGTGTTAAGGAGAGATGGCTCAGTGGTTAAGAGCACCACTGACAGCTTTTCCGAAGGTCCTGAGTTCAAATACCGGCAACCACGTGGTGGCTCACAACCATCCGTAATGATCTTCTGGAGTGTCTGAAGACAGTGCAGTATACTTACATTTAATAAATAAATTGCAGGTCAAAGGCCAGAGTGCACCTGCTCGGATGTCTGGGGTCTGGGGTCCCAGATCACAGAATCAGACGCACGAGAACAGTGGTAGAACTGTTCCTATCTATGAAAGAAGAGAAACCCTTCTCTGAGAACGGGAGTGAGCTACAGACATTGATCAGGACCAAGACTCGGAGCCCTCAAGCTCTGAGAATCCCGATCCTTTGTAGGTCACCTATGTGGACATGGAAGGCATCCATGTTTTCCCATGTTCAGAGAGCCTAGGGGTTTCTCATGCATGCTCTGTTTTATTACACGTTGCCCTGGTTGGGAGGGGTTTACAGCTCTTCTGGCTTCTTCTACACGTTAATCTTGATGCTCCTTATTCCATCCTGGTCTTCTGCAGAGGGACTTGTGTGCAGGAACACTGTGCAGGGTCTACAGGTTGCTACATTAGGTCCCGAGGCCTCAGCCAAGGGGCTGACTGTCTCAAGGCTCAGTGCGTCTGTAGCAAGGAAGGGGCATGCCCAGTGATGGGGTGAGGAGGAGAGGGGAGGCGACTTAGCACTTCTTCTCTTTTGGGTTGAATAACATTCCATCGTAGCCTTATTATGTCTTTTCAAGACATCACCTGTTAGTAAGCGTCTGGATTGTTTGTGTTTTGAATACTGTGGTAGGTGCTGCTGTGGCTGTACCTCTGCGAACTACTGTCTGAACACCTGCTTTCCATCCTCTCGGGTATGTGCCTACGGGTGAGATTTCTGGGTCACGTGGTAGGTCTGTTTCTGTGGTGTTGATGGATCACAGTGGCCACGTGATTTTGCGTTCTTGCCGGCGATGAGCGAGGGGTTCGTTGGATAATGAACCCTCCTGTGTCTGGCTTGGGGGTTGGTCCTGGAGCAGCTGATTTTTCTTGGAGAGCCTAAGTGGATGACTGCTCAGTTATTCTGATCTCCTCTGAGACTCCCCTGCTGAATCTCCACGGATGCTCACTCAGACAGAAATCAGTGCTGTGCTGAGTCCGGGGACATGGCACACAGCTGACCGGCACCTCTTAGGAAGCCACAGAGGCAGACATGCTGACCAGAATAGAAACAGTTCCCATGGTTTCTGAACATCATCAGAGTCAAGTCCTTCTTCCTCATGCCTCATTCCCAGCCCAGAAGCATGAGCCGTCCCCTTTGGGGAAGTGGGTAGGGTCCTGTTTGCTCCCAGCCTGCCATCATGCAGTGCCTGTCTGCTCAGCTGTAGTGGCTCTGTTGGTCCCCTAGATCCCTCATTGAATGTGCTTCTCTCCTCTGTCCCTGCCCTTTCCCCTCGGCGCACACTTGATCCTCAGAGAGCATTCGTTCTCACAGCTCACAGGGAAAAGAAAAGACATCCCAGTTTGTATTCAGACGCGTGACGACGAACTCGGAACGCTTCTCTCTCACACATGATCTACGGTGATTTGTTTCTATGCAGCCAACTGGGGCGAATTAGCCAAGTATCATTTAATCTCAGTGTCCTGCTGGAGTGATGGGGAAAAAGTGAAGCCCGGAAGTGGTCTCAACCCCCTCGTTCTCTCTCTCACTCGGGGTAAGGTCTCTGGAACAGCCGTACTGCCGACTCTTTAGTGGAGCTCACGCCTGAATCTGGACCTGGGCACCCTCATGTGCCAGCATTTTTGCACCTGGGACAGAATGGAGGGTACTGACTCTTGCCTACCGTGATTTGCAGTGGCCACAGGGCCACTGCTCATCACAGACAGAGAAGCACGCTCTTCTGGAAACATCATCAGGCCTGACCCAAAGCCTTTCAGGGATGGGTGCCCGCCTCAGGATGAGGTTCAGAGAGCACTGGAGGCCATTAAGAACGCTCCCCTCTGACCGGGGAATGTTGGAAGCAAGGGGTTTAGGTGCCCACATGCATTCCATCCCCTCGCCAACTCCCCCAGCCTATTACAGGAAGCAATGTTTTAAAAAAACAACATTGTCCCTGGTCCACTGTCACTAAGTCACTGCATGCAAGGAGTCCCCGCTCACAGAGGGAGGCCCCAAAATATGCAGGCTCATGAGCTACTGGTGGGGCACATGCGGCCGCATAATTTCCAAGGCCTTCATCCAAGCGTCGTGGTTGGATCTGGTGTGTTGAGAAATCAGCCTCCAGGCCTGATGTTTGGCCTATTTCCAGACACCGTGGGCTCGAAATTCCAAAGGCACTGGATGCATTCTAGTGTTCACTCAGACCCCGAAGAGGTACACTTCATTATCATGTAGGTTCTGTTCTGAGACTGGGGAGCCCTGGAGTGTACAGAGGAAAGGTCTCGTGAAGACACCTTGAGCAGGAAGCTCTCCTCAAGCCACGAAGAGAGGTCTTAGATGAACACAACCCAGTCCACACCCTGATCCTGAACTTCCTGGCTCTCCGAACTGAAAAGGAATATATCTCTGTTGTCTGTCACTCAGTCTGCTTCACTCTAGAAGCTCAAGTCAGCCGATAGTCATCAAAAGAGGTGATCAGCTTGCAAAGACTGCCTACCCCTATCCCACTGTGGCCGCCTATGGCCAGCTCGCCTCTACTTGGCATTAATACTCTTTGTATCGAGATGCTCACCATTGGCTGGAGTATTTTTTTGCAGAGATCACAACTGACCATCAGCCACCCACTCTAGGCACTGACCCTGCCTCTGAGTGTGGGTGCCACAGCTTCTTCAGCTGGAGTGACATCTTGTGACTCCAATTCTCACCATGAGCAGGTCCTGAGTTAGACTCCGGGATGCCACATCTGATTGGCTAGGATGCTAGAACCTGTGCTCGATAGTTTTAACCTAGAACCATCTGGAAAGAGAGTCTTGATGGAGAAACTGCCTAGATACAGTTGACCTGTGAACATGTCTGCTGGGGGGGCATCTTGACTGTTAATTGAGGTGGAAAGACCCACCCTGAACATGGGTGGCCCCACTTCACGGGCTGGCCCTGAACCATGTGGGTGAGGAGAGTTAGCTGAACATATGGAGGTATCATGGGTAAGCTCGTCTCTCTCGTCTGCACTGGGGACGGGGTGTGAGCAGCTTCTTGAGTTCTTGCCTTGACTTCTTCTCAACAATGGACTCTGACCTGGGACAAGCTGAATCAAGCCTCTCCTCCCCTATGGTGCTTCTGGCCAGGTTTGTTTTCTCACAGCGACAGAAATGAAATCAGAGCAGAGCCCTAGGAACAAGGGAACCTGAAAGCAATGCCGGCCTCACGTTCTCGGCTGTAGTGAGACGCCGTGCTCCGCTACCTGCAGTACTCTCCATAAGATGAACCCTGAGTACACGGAGCAGAGATGTGGGGCAGCCAAAATAGGCACAAAGTCCCTCTTCAGGACTGGGAGGGAGAGAACAGAGCTGAACTCAGAAGAGTAGAAAAGTAAGAGGATGGACTTGGGGGGTCACACAGTGGGTTTGGGTCAAGGCAGCTTTCAGCACTGGGAATCAGGACCTTTCTGAGCCTCAGTTTATTCATATGCAACCCTGGGATGTCAAGACCATTTCACACGACAAGAGGATTAATAATAATAATGATAATCATGATGATGATGGTGATGATGATGATGATGGTGATGATGATGATGATAATGATAATAATAATAATGATAAATAAATATTACATTATCCTTCTTCAGAACTGTTCCTAGCACTGTTATGCCAGCCATATATGACTCCCAGCCCAGACGCGGTCTGGCCAGACTGAACTTTCTGTTTCTTACTCTGTAGTATAGACATCAACCCAGCTTTTGACACCTGTATCCTGATGGAATTCTCGAGACGCGGGTGCTTTTAAAAGGCTTCTCCTCTCCAAGCATACGCTTCTAACTGTTGTCTTCTCCACGAGTGTGTCATCTCTCCAGCACTCAAAATAAATATAAAAGCCACTCCTTGTTGTGTGAACACAAAGTCCTTTCTAGCGCTAAGCCCCAGAAACACATGTGAGGAAAGAAGTTAAGAAGCAGGTAAAGTGAAACAGTTGGGGTTTGAGGGAGATGGAGTGGGGATTAGGGACGGTTCAGCCACTCATTTGACTAGTTACAGGCCAGTGATGGGGTTGCCCCGGGATTAATTGCTGTGTAAGTGCTACTGGGTGGGATGCAGCTTAGTGCGCCCCAGAGTGTGAACAATGTGGACCCCAGACAGCAGGCTCTTCTGAAAGGTCCCCGATCACAGTGCTTCTCCTCCTGTCATAGAGAGACACTGATGTTTGTAGTGACCCTGGGGCCACAGAACTCCAGCAACCATCAGGCAAAGGTCGGACTCCATTGACAGATTTTCACTGTATGACAACATACACACATACTCATGGAGAAGACAACAGAATGTTTCATTGTGTTCGAATTCTTGGAAACAGAGGGATGGATGAATGACAGAAATCATTTATCAGTCATGATTTTAAGAGTGAAATGCTGGGCTGGAGAGATGACTCAGAGGTTAGGGGCACTGGTTACTCATCCAGAGGACCTGAGTTCAAATCCCAGCACCCACATGGCAGCTCACAACTCCAGTTCCAGGGGTTCTGACACCTTCATACAGACTTACATGCAAGCAAGATATCAACGCACATAAAATAACAAATAAATCATGTGGGTTTTTTTTTAAGTGACATGCTCTGTTCTTAGATCTACCAGAACAACCTCCTGCTGCCTGTTAACATAGGCTAGTGTTGTTGAGAAGTATAACCCTTATCTTTCCTTCCTTCCTTCCTTCCTTCCTTCCTTCCTTCCTTCCTTCCTTCCTTCCTTTCTTCTTCTTTTTCTCCCTTCCTCTGTCTTCTTCCCCACCCTCTACTTCCCTTCTCTCTTTCCTCACTATTTCTCTTCCTCTCCCTCTTTCTTCTTTCTCTCCTCCTCCTTTTTCTGTCTCTCTTCATCTGCTAGGATACAATAAGTGTATGGTCAATTTTGGATAGTACTGCATTGGGAAGGATTTACATAAACGCAAAGACTTCTGATGGACCCAGGAGAGTGTGAAGAGTAGAAATTCACAGAAGGTAGATTTCCCTCCGGCCGCCTCCTTGGTGTTACATCATCTGAATCTCACAGGTTAGGGATCACGTCTGCTCTGGAGCAGGACCCTCCTAAAGTGACTCATTTTCCTAGGCTAGAGTTTTTGTGTGGCCTGTTGATGCGCTTGAATTAGTTACATAGTTGAATTCGTTACATCCCGTGGTGTGGAAGCAGGAGGAGGCGACGGCTGGTGTGAGCAGTCCTTTGGGAAATGGAGAGGGGTGGGCTTTGGCTACTGGGCTCCTGCTATTTACCAGACGTGGGTCTAGGGAGCAAGACCCAATGGAACAGAGTGGACACGGGGCCTTGCCTCACGGTGTCATTGTAGCATGAGATTTCTGAGGCTGTTCTAGGCCAAAACAATGAACATTTGGAGAGATAGAAAGTCGGATAAAGCACAAGGAGTGTGGAGAACTACTTCCTCAATCCCATACCTATTCTTTGTCTCAATATTCGCTGGTCACTCACCTCGGGCAGTTTATGAGACTCGGGCTGAAGACACAGCCAAGCCTCATCTCTTTAAGAGTTTAAGGGGTTTAAGTCTGGGCTGTGGACGCAGACATTGTAAGTCATGTGTCCGATCTCCTAGAGGCAGGCAGGCTCAGGGGAAGAAGAGACATGCTCAGGTAGAGGGGATGTGTAAGGCTTACAGAGAAGGGGGTTGTTGACGTTATCCAAGAAGGACAAATGGAAAGGCATTAGAAGACACAGGAGAGGGGAGGGCTCAGGCCAGAAGGGAAGAGAAGACCTCCAGAGTTGGAGATGCAGGTAAGAGTTAGTGCTAAGTGAGGGAGGCCGGATGGGGAGCGCTCCCTGGGATTTGTTCCTGCGCAGAGCTGTGCTATAATCCAGTCTGAGCTACAGCAGGGGCCACGCTCAGAAAGTAGCTCACTAAAATTTACATTTGAGGTTGCTGACCTTCTTGTGTTCCCTCAGATCATCACAAGGGATGCCCATTAGCTGAACAACCAGGGCACAGTCATAATGTGTCAGGTTTCAGGAGTCTTAGACTAGAGTGTTCTGGCCTCTAAATGGATTGGTTTTGGATTTGCCAATAAAGTCAAGAGCCCAAACTCCACTCATAAAAGTGAAATGAAATGCTTTAAAAAGCAAACAAACGGTAAGGCAGTGAGGACTATAGAAACCAGAGAGCCCTTGTCCACAAACCATTCTGGTTGACAATAACAGATTAAATATCAATTTAATGAGCAGGGAAATTAGTAACAGTTGCTCTTTTAAAGATATTACTTTTAGTCTCCATGGAGGAAAGAGAAACAGAAAGGATTTGCTTGCAGGGCTTTCTTTCTTTCTTTAACATGGTCTGTTCCCCCATTCTCCTTCCAAATTGGTAACCTGGACCCCATGCTTCGGTGGGCCAAAGAAGTGGACCTGAGAGACAGATGAGGACAAAACAGTGTGTGTGTGTGTGTGTGTGTGTGTGTGTGTGTCTAACTGTCTGTATTGTGTATTTTAAAAATATTTATTTTTATTTTATACTTGCATTTTGTCTGTGTGCATTTAAGTGTATCATGTGCATGCAGTGCCCACAGAGGCCAGAAGGGGGCATCAGATCTCTTGAAGTTGGAGTTACAGATGGTTGTGAGCTGCCACGTGGGCGCTGGGAATAGAACCTGGATCCTACAAGAACAACACACTCTTAACTGTTGAGCCATTTCTCCAGGATGGGAAGGCAGGAGAGGGAGGTGGAGATGGGGGGAGAGGGAGAAGAACAGAGGAAGTTGAACAGACAGAGACACACAGAGAGAAAGAGACTCTCATGTAGCTCAGGCTGGCCTGGTAGTTACTGTGTAGCTTAAGATGACTTGAACTTCCAATTCTCTTTGATTCCATTTCCCAAGAATTTCATGGATAGTACAGGTGTCTGCTACTGTAGTCCTGGATTATCCTTGCAATGGTTTTACCTGTAATCGGTGAACTTTATAGCCTTAGTCTTGAATTTGGCAGCATCAGATTTCCTTGAAGAAATAGTTGAAAACTACACATTTTCAGCTCCACCTAGCGCCATCTCTGGATATACTGCTTACCAAGGTGTACGGTGGAAACACAAAAGTGTTTCCTAGAGTGGTGGAGGGGACCTGGGTGCTTCCCTTGGCTGAAGTACTGACTTGGTTGGCTCTCACTTGTGTCCCCAAGGACCCTGTTCAATGATAAAGGACCTGACTCTGGACTCCCTGTGGCTCCGGAGAGCTGATTGTGTTATTTCCTCAGATGCTGCCGCTGCCGCTGCTGCTGCTGCTACTGTGTGGTGTGGGAGGTGGAGCTTAGGGGCGGGGCTTAGAAAGAGTTTCTGTCTTGATCCCCAGCATTCGGGAGGCATAGTCAGGCAGATCTCTGTGAATTTGAGGCCAGGCTGGTCTAAATAGACCTTCATGGTATAATGTGTCTAAAAAAAGAAAGAAAGAAAGAAAGAAAGAAAGAAAGAAAGAAAGAAAGAAAGAAAGAAAGAAAGGGAAAGGAAAGGAAAGGAAAGAAAGGAAAGGAAAGGAAAGAATGCTGTGGAAGGAATTTGGAGACGGCAGCACTCTCCGTGGCTCAGTGGAGTCTTTGCTGAACAGCCCTTGGACCACAGAGCTCATGTCTCTCCAGCCATACTGCCCCATCCTCCCTCCCTCCCTCCCCCCCCCAAGATGCATGAAGCATACCAGACAGCATAGGAACCACTTAGAAGGGAGCCACGACGCACCCTTTAACCCTGGTACTTTTCCACTCCACTCCATCCATCTGTCTGTACTTTCGGAACTCCAAGCATCCGCTTCCACGTAATTTCCCCTGAATGTTGGTCCTCTCTGCAGGGGCTCTAAGGCATCAGCAGCAGACAGCGGGCCGACACTGTAGACTCTGTAGAGATTGCGGCAAAGATGTTTTTCTCTCTGTCATCCCTATCTTCCATTCTCATGTTGCCGGCCTTCAGAGGCTTGTGATGATCCCCAAGCCTGCTGCCTGCCTCTCAGTCTTCCTGTCGCCTGCAGAAACTAGTTATTTTTTCACAGTGGTGTTCTCCCCTTCCAATCTGATCTTAAAACAAAGATGGTTTTGGCACAACAAGCTGTCCCGCCTCCCCAAAGGTACCGGTTTGCTCTGTGACTGGAGTTTTACTTCCTCTGCCCCTGCTGTCCTGCAGGGGAGGGGCAGACGAGACTTCTTCATTCCTTAGGCACTGCACATCTATCTGGTCTCTCTTCCAGAACTGACTTGCTGAACTCTCCCAGTCAAGTTCAAATTCTCTTCAAAGTCTCCACCAGTGTATTTAAGGTTTTCCTGTGAGACCAAGGCAGGCTCCACATCTCCTCCATTCTTGTCAGGATCTGTTATTTCTGGGGCTACTGTGGGGTGCAGATATCTGATAGCCACTCTGTGTTAGGGCTAAAGAACAGGATACATTTGTTTTGTTCTTCTGATACATTTGGTTTATTCTCTTGAAACAGTTCATGAATAAGCCTTGGAATGAACCTCAGCCTGGGCCCCTTAGTTCTGTCGGTCTAATTGCTTTACTATCTCTGGGGTGTATCACTTCTCCGTCTTTTGGCTAAGATCAAGTGTACTATCTCTGGGTGTGAATCTCTTTCCCATGATTCCACGTGGCTCTTCATTATCTCTTGATCCAGGCAGTTGGAGTCCCTTTGAGGCTGCATGTGTCTCTTTCACTCACCTTCTGTTTGCTTGCCCTTCCTTGGTCTATACAACCTGTTATTACCTTTAACTGCAGGAAATGATCCCAGTGAGTCCCTCATATATTTCTATATGTCCTTTTAAATTTTCTGTCTCTTCTGCGATTCCTTTTGTCTGGATGCTGGTATTTCCATTCTTTTCTTAAAAAAATTATTTTTGCATGTGTGTGTCTGTGCATTGTGTGTATGTTGTGTGTGTGTGCGTTGCGTGTATGTTGTGTGTGTATATGTTTATGTGTGTGTATGTGTGTGTATGTGTGTGTGTGTGTGTGTGTGTGCGTTGCATGTGTGTTGTGTGTGTATGTTTCTGTGTGTGTGTGTTGTGTGTGTATGTGTATGTTTATGTGTGTGTGTGTGTGCGTTGCGTGTGTGTTGTGTGTGTATGTGTGTATGTTTATGTATGTGTATGTGTGTGTGTATGTTTGTGTGTGTGTGTATGTTTATGTGTGTGTGTGTGCGTGTGTGCGTATGTGTGTGTGAGTGATATGTACTGGTGCCAGCGGAGGCCAGAAGAGAGCGTCAGATCCCCCTGGAGCGGGAGTTACAGGCAGTTGTGAGTCACCCAAAGTGGACGCTGGGATCCAAATTCAGGTCCTCGGCAAGAGCAGTGCATGCCCTTTACCGCTGAGCCACGCCTCATCAATATCTATTCGTCCCTGAGAACCCCCTGTGTGCTTTCTACACGGGTTCTCAAATCTCACCTTTTTTTGTGTGTCTCATTATAAAACCTCGTACTTTTATTTCTCCCCCCAACTCTACTTTTATATTGCCAGGTTCAACTGAATAAGGAGAAGAAAGGGGTGGGTCTCAACAGGGTGTGTCCGTTTAGTCTCAGCGACCAGCACCTCTTGAGAATGAAGCACCCTCCCTTAGATGATGCTGAGGGAGCAATAGGGGCACGCGCATGCCCAGTGTCACCCACCAACCCCAGAGCTTGTAGAAACTGCTCAGTTCCTTCTTAGGCTCTTCAAGGTACCACTGCAAGGGGGATTCTGGGATGCCTCGATTCCACCAATCATATGGGGCGTTACTGCAGAATTCTGAAGGGAAGGAATTCTGTTCCTTGTCTCAGTGGGCTGGCTGGGAAAGGAAATGAAGCTCAAGCTGATATTTCTACTCTGTTCTCCGAAGGAGGAGCTCCCCATGCTGGTGCCCAAGGCTGCCCCCCCCCGCCCCCGCCCCCAACCACCACCACCTTCACCGTCACCACAGGCTCAGCGGCTCGTCTAGGGCCTGCAGGGTTCCCTTTGGAAAACCAGTAGGAATTTGACGGAGAAGGTAGTAGTTTTTATAAACAGTACAACTTAGCAGGAACTGGAACACCAGCGCCATACTGAGCAACCCTGTTGCGTTGATTAGGATCCTATAAAGATACAGGACTTTAATGTGTTTGTCTTCGTGCTCTTGGAAGCTGGCAGACCTATGAAGAGCAGAGGGGGGCACAGCCAGGCATCCCAGAAGAGCCAACAGTGTGAGTTTGATCTTCTATCGCACCAAGAAGACTCAACAACACAGAAGAAATCTGAACATAGTCTGCTAGAAAATTCTCTCTCGGTAACGGGAAGAAGTTACTCTGTTTTCCCAATTTAAGGCCTCCAACTATTTGGATATGGTCCATCATGAAGGGTAGTGAGCTTTGCTCAAAGCCTGTCAATCTAAATGCTAATTGCACCCCCTAACCACCCAGAACAATATTTGACCACACATCTGGACACGCTGTAGCCCACCCAGGTCAATGCATCTAATTAACAGCCATCACACCTGCTATTTCAGGTAATGTCTGGGGTCCAACCTCGACCTCCCCTGAGAACTCATTAGAAATGCAGGATCTTGGGACCACTCCAGAACTGGCATTTAAACAAGGTTTGCACATTGCAGTAGGTAGGCCAAGTCCTTCATCTCACTGAGGCAGGGATTCAGAGTGCTAAAATGAAGACTTTGGATCACTTCAGCCTGAATCGTTAAAAAATAAAACAATAAACACCGCCTGCGTCCATCCCAACTGATTGAAACCGAGGCCTCAGGATGAGCATGGTCCAAGGCATCCATAAACATTCTCAAAAGAACTCCCCTGGTGGTTCCACGGTCCACTGGACATCTGGTAGAGTGTTTCTCAAACGGCATCCCGTGTACACGTCACATGGAAGGCTGGCTGGTTCTTGAGAGTTGGAGCCGGCTGGGCACTCTGTTTCTAACATACATTACTGAAGCTGCAGTTGCAGACTCCCTCTTGGTGTTGGTTGGTGAGGGGCTACTGGGGCAGGAGATGGGTGAAGCCCTTGGTGGTAGTTCTGAGTTTCCCAGATCCCTGCAAACTGGGAGGACGTCACCAACTTGCTCTGACCAGGGTAAATAGTAAATCTGTTAGTGTTGAACCAAGACACGATACTGTACCAACTTTTTTTTATTAGATATTTTCTTAATTTACATTTCAAATGTTACCCCCTTTCCTGGTTTTCCCTCCAAAAACCCCCCATCCCATCCCCCACCCACTCACCAACCTACCCACTCCTTCTTCCCTGTCCTGGCTTTCCCCTATACTGGGGCATCGAGCCTTCTCAGGACCAAGGGCCTCTCCTCCCTTTGATGACCAACAAGGCCATCATCTGCTTGAGCTTCGTTTGGTCTGTGAATTGTGTCTTGTATATTCCACGCTTCTGGGCTAATATCCACTTATCAGTGAGTGCATACCATGTGTGTTCTTTTGTGATTGGGTTACCTCACTCAGGATGATATTTTCTAGCTCTATCCATTTGCCTAAGAATTTCATGAATTCATTGTTTTTAATAGGTGAGCAGTACTCCATTGTGTAGATATACCACATTTTCTGTGTCCATTCCTCTGTTGAGGGACGTCTGGGTTCTTTCCAGCTTCTGGCTATTATAAATATGGCTGCTATGAACATAGTGGAGCATGTTCCCTTATTACATGTTGGAGCATGTTCTGGGTATATGCCCAGGAGTGGTATAGCTGGATCCTTCGGTAGTACAATGTCTAATTTTCTGAGGAACCGCCAAACTGATTCCCAGAGTGGTTGTACCAGCTTGAAATCCCACCAGCAGTGGAGGAGTGTTCCTCTTTCTCCACATCCTCGCCAGCACCTGCTATCGCCTGAGGTTTTGATCTTAGCCATTCTGACTGGTGTGAGGTGGAATCTTAGGGTTGTTTTGATTTGCATTTCCCTGATAACTAAGGATGTTGAACATTTCTTTAGATGCTTCTCAGCCATTCGGTATTCCTCAGTTGAGAATTCTTTGTTTAGCTCTGTACCTCATTTTTTAATAGGGTTATTTAGTTTTCTGGAGTATAACTTCTTGAGTTCTTTATATATATTGGATATTAGACTCTGTTGGATGTAGGGTTGGTAAAAATCTTTTCCCAATTTGTTGGTTGCTGTTTTGTCCTATTGACAGTGTCCTTTGCCTTGCAGAAACTTTGTAATTTTATGAGGTCCCATTTGTCAATTCTTGATCTTAGAGCATAAGCTATTGGTGTTCTATTCAGGAATTTTTCCCCTGTGCCCATGTGCTCGAGGCTCTTCCCCACATACTTTTCTATTAATTTCAGTGTGTCTGGTTTTATGTGGAGGTCCTTGATCCACTTTGACTTGAGCTTTGTACAAAGAGATAAGCATGGATCGATTTGCATTCTTCTGCTAACCACCAGTTGAACCAGCACCATTTGTTGAAAAGGCTATCTTTTTTCCACTGGATGGTTTTAGCTCTTTTGTCAAAGATCAAGTGACCATAGGTATGTGGGTTCATTTCTGGGTCTTCAGTTCCATTCCATTGATCTACCTGCCTGTCACTGTACCAATACCATGCAGTATTTATCACTATTGCTCTGTAGTACAGCTTGAGGTCCGGGATGCTGATTCCCCCAGAAGTTCTTTTATTGTTGAGAATAGTTTTTGCTATCCTGGGTTTTTTGTTATTCCAGATGAATTTGATAATTGCTCTTTCTAACTCTATGAAGAATTGAGTTGGAATTTTGATGAGGATTGCATTGAATCTGTATATTGCTTTTGACAAGATGGCCATTTTTACTATATTAATCCTGCCAATCCACAAGCATGGGAGATCTTTCCATCTTCTGAGATCTTCTTCAATTTTTTTCTTCAGAGACGTGAAGTTCTTGTCATACAGATCTTTCCCTTGTTTGTTGAGAGTTACACCAAGATACTTTATATTGTTTGTGACTATTGTGAAGGGTGTTGCTCCTCTAATTTCTTTCTCAGCCTGTTTATCCTTTGAGTATAGGAAGGCTACTGATTTGTTTGAGTTAATTTTATATCCAGCCACTTGGTTGAAGTTGTTTATCAGCTGTAGGAGTTCTCTGGTGGAGTTTTTGGGGTCACAGACCTTCAAAGGAGACCTAATAAATATCAATACTCTTCAAACTATTCCACAAAACAGAAGCGGAAGGAACACTACCCAACTCATTCTATGAAGCCACAATTATGCTGATTCCAAAACCATACAAAGATTCAAAAGAGAAAGAGAACTTCAGACCACTTTCCCTTATGAATATCGGTGCAAAACTACTCAATAAAATTCTTGCCAACCGAATCCAAGAACACATCAAAACAATCATACATCATGATCAAGTAGGCTTCATCCCAGGGATGCAGAGATGGTTCAATATACGGAAATCTGTCAATGTAATCCATTACATAAATAAACTCAAAGAAAAAAAAATCACACGGTCATTTCATTAGATGCTGAAAAAGCATTTGACAAAATTCAGCATCTCTTCATGTTAAAAGTCTTGGAAAGATCAGGAATTCAAGGCCCATACCTAAACATAGTAAAAGCAATATACAGCAAACCAGTAGCCAACATCAAACTAAATGGAAACTTGAAGCAGCCCCACAAAAATCAGGGACTAGATAAGGCTGCCCCCTCTCTCCATATCTATTTAATATAGTACTTGAAGTTCTAGCTAGAGCAATCAGACAACAAAATGAGGTCAAAGGGATACAAATTGGAAAGGAAGAAGTCAAACTATTACTATTTGGAGATGATATGACTGTATCAACTTTTTGCCACTATGTTGAAGTATCGAACTCAGACCACTGACAGACTCAGACCACTTATGAAGAAAAAGAGGCTTAAGTTAACAGTTGTAGTGTAGTGTGCTCTGGGCATGGTATGACCATGCTGTCTGGCATTAGAGCAACTGTGATCACCCTCACAGAACAGGGCCTCCTAACATTACCTGTGGAAGGAGGAGGATAGGGGAGGGAGAGTGGACTCTTGATTGAGGCTCTAACCACTGTTCCTTCCTGCCCCAGTTGCATGTGGAGACTAACCACTTCTCCTTCCCGCCCCAGCTGCATGTGGTCTTGGGGAGTGCTGCAGTGTGGAAGCTTGGGCAGGGTTGGGACATTAATGGTGCTGATTTTATCCAGACTGTGGTGCCACATGCCCCTTCCCCTCCCTTTCTCCACCCCAATTTGTTCCTGGAGCCCTGACTAGGGGTGTTGAGGGACTGGAGAAGGCCACACACAGACATAGTACGGAAAAGCTGGGGTCAGATGGAGTGTGGAGCTCGGATGGAGCCACACCTACCATCACAGAACCCAGAACACAAGCATGCTATGTATGCGCTATCTCGGACTGTAAACATCTAGGATGAGGAAGTGATGCTTTGGTACATTGATAAAAACTTCTGTAAACACTCGTGCTTGGGAGAAGACTTTCCTAATATCAAGATGGATCCAACTCAGGAAAGGCTTTGCCGATTTCCCACGGGTCTGTGGTCTTGGGTCTTGTCATGGTTGTACCCATGTCTAGAGTTTACATTCCCTCTCTTACTCTGCCTTCGCTGACTCCCTACACTGGGGTGATTTCTTTTCACTGTTGTAGCTGCTTGAGAGTCACCCACGCTCCAGTAAGAAAGCCTGTCAAACTCTTTGGTTCTCTGGTTTAATTTCTTTTCCTGCTGTTGTGATACATGCAGGAAAATACATCACAAGAGTGATCTAGGGGAGAAGGGGCTTATTCTCACTCAGAGTTTAACATCGAGGTTGGGAGGTCAGGTCAGCAGGGGCTGAAAGCAGCGGTGATGTCACAATCACACTTAGAGTCAGAGAAGAACGCGAGCTAGTGCTCGTCACCATCTTGTACTAGGAGCGATCCCCTGCCTGGACGGCGTCCTACACACTGTAAAGATGGCCCCAGTGAACGTAATTGCAATAATGCTTCACAATTCTAGATTCTGTCAAGCTGATAATTTGAGTGAACATCCCAGTTCATCAAGCTGGGCTTAGACGGAACTCTTTTTATCGGAAGGCGTGCTATATAAGTGGGTAGCCATTTCGGCGTATCTGCCCAGGAGAAAGAAACAGAACAGAGGTTCAAGGGCAGGGTACCTGCCTGAATCAGCTCAGCCTGCGAAGGGCCTCAGGGAAGAGGGCAGATGTTCATGGCTGTTTTATTTCAGGCTGGGAAGCAAGAGGTGGAAAGGTGAAAGGACAGAGCAGGGACAGCCGGGGTGGGCGGGGCTTGCTCATTAGCGTCATTACGGATATGTCCATATCCGGTGTGTATGGGCCGATACGCCCATCAAGTTTTCCACGACTTCGAACTTCCGTTAACGCTCTCACAACATCCCCTTACCCTTCCCTTGTCGCTTGCTTCCTCCAACCATGTTGACTTCCTCCTTTTCATTCATCTCACAGCCTATATGTTATCTCTCCCTGAATGGAGCTCCTGCCACCTTTGCCAACCGAGTCTCTGTCCCAAACCCTTTAATGCTTCCCCAGCGTTTGCGATTCTGAGGGGTAGCTATCACACTGATTTCTGTCCCCTCATTCCCACTATGAAGTTACACTCTACAAGAGCCTATCCTTCAGTCACTCTGTTATCTCTAGCGTGCAGACCTTTGACGTTGCGAGCACAGGAAACAAAGACATCAAGGGAGTGCATCCTGCGTCTTTCATCGGACTCAGCTCCGTTTGGTCATTTACCGAAGTTCTTCTCGTTCCTCACTTCTAACCAAAATGTACCTAGACATTTTTGGTGTCATGCAGAAAGAAACATAACACGGAGAAGCATAAAAAATCAAGACACCTTTGACAGAAACAGCAAGGGGCTCGGCTGGATTCTAGTTTTACCTTTGCAGTGCAGCTATGAGATCCTGAGCTGGGACTATTCACCCATCAGATGTAAAGGCAGCAGCCGAGGCTATGAGTCAGGGAACACCAGACCTGCTCTGCCTTCTCCCTCCTTTGCCGTCGAGCAGGGTTTCCACTAGGCCTTGGCAGAGTTATTCACATTACAGGCAGACACAGAGAGAGATCGGAGACCTTCAGCAGAGCACGTCAGTGCCGATGGGCATCGAAGAGAGCCAGGAAGTCAGCAGGTTGTGCCAGGGTAGATTGAGAACAAGGTGGATCTCCACTGTGTTTTCAAGCCATTCTGTAACTGCTGATGAAGGATTTGATGGTCTCCCAGGTCTGTCTGACGCGACTCATCACAGCTAGCAACATGGAGGGCCAGCGTCATGCATCCCTGTAGGGAATGGCGAGCAGGCCCGGGTACCTGTAGAAGGAGGCTACCCTGCTAGAGGGGGTGGGGGTGGGGGTGGATGGAGTTCTTGATCCGGTCTTGATCCTGTGGGCGGAAGCCCGAGTACCTGCAGAGGAAACCCAGCGGCTGGGTGGGGAAGTCCTTGGTCCTTTCTGTCAGCTGGGAAAGCTACGAGGCCTGTTCCATTACTGTAGCACAGAGGTTTCGATAAGAAGAGACAGCCCGTGACTTTAAAGAGAAATAAAGTGAGAGAGGGGAAGTAGAGAAATGAAAGCCAGCCATGACCACGTGGGAAGAGGAGGAAGAGAATAGAGAAAGAGCAAGAGAGAAGAATAGGGAGAGGGGCGAGAGAGCGAGGAGGGGCCTGGCAGTCCCTTTTATAGTGGGCCGGGCTACCTGGCTGTTGCCAGGTAACTGTGGGGGTGGGGTCCAGTGAGAACACTAGGGGCCTGGCCCTACGTGACTGATGGCCACAGGATTATGTCCAACACATCCTATGTAGTCAATTGTGTTATTAACACTCGATCCTCACCAGGTGGTCCGTGGGTTCCTCCAGGTGGTCTTGTGTGGGTGGAGGCAGAGGTTGGCATCTGTATGGCATCGTATGGACCCTGCATTTCACCAGAGATGTAAATTTCCATTCAAAAGTATAGAATAAGCACCGAAGCAGATCACGGTCAAGGCTGTTTGACGGGAAAAGGGTCTTACAATATTTTTGTGCATTTTAGGGAAGAGGAGAACACCAAAGACAGACAAGGATTGTTTGGTAGAGTGTGTGTGTGTGTATTATAATTTTGGCTTTACAAAAGGGTCCCAGTATGGAATGGTTTGGAGTTTGATGGGAGGGTATCTGGCATATGTCATTCTTTTCTCTGGGTTGATTTGATTCACTAGATGGGAGTTGTATATCTGTTCTACAACGGTCTTAGTCAGGGTTTCTATTCCTGCACAAGCATCATGACCAAGAAGCAAATTGGGGAGGAAAGGGTTTATTGAACTTACACTTCCTCGCTGCTGATCATCACCAAAGGAAGTCAGGACTGGAACTCAAGCAGGTCAGGAAGCAGGAGCTGATGCAGAGGTCATGGAGGGATGTTACTTACTGGCTTGCTTCCCCTGGCTTGCTCAGCTTGCTTTCTTATAGAACCCAAGACTACCACCCACAATTGGTTGCCCCCTCCCACAACGGGCTGGTCCCACCCACAAAGGGATGGCTCCACCCCACAATGGGCGGGGCCCTCCCCCCTTGATCACTAATTGAGAAAATGCCCCACAGCTGGATCTCATGGAGGCACTTCCCCAACTGAAGCTCCTTTCTCTGTGATAATTCCAGTCTGTGTCAAGTTGACACACAAAACTAGCCAGTACAGCTACCATCTTTCCCATCTATGAGACCCTTTATAACTTGTAGTATCACCAAGTCATGTGCTTCTCCTTCTCCTCTCTCCCTCTCCCAAAACCACCTTCTCCTCCTGCTCATCCTCTCTTTCTCTCCTTCTCTCCCTAAACCTTCTCCTGTCCAATCACCGGCTCTAGCCTCTATTTATAAATGAAGGTGGGAAGCAGGTTTACAGGAAATCACCTGAGTGCTGACTCATTCCTTATTCGAAGCCCCTCACAGGAGAACAGAATTAGCATCAAATACAATTAGCCCCAGGGCTATCCGCAATGGTGCAGCTTGGATTATATGTTTAAGTTCCCGCCAAGGGAGGTTTTAGCAGGACTGAGCATGGGAAACATGGCTCTGGTAGGTTGTGGCTTTCCTTACTTCCCCCTGCCTTGCTGAAACCCCATTAGATAATGTCCCTAAAGCTAGCCACTAAGGTCTCTTCCCTTATTCGGCTACTTCCTCCTCCTGAGGCTGACTACCGAGGTCCAGCTATCATATTAAAGTCCAGTGATCAGAAGCCCTCTTTGGCTCACCTAATTAACATGCCCAATTAAAATTGAACACCTCATCCTAACATGGGGTTTCCTCTTTTTCTGTTACAAACCACAATTTTCCTATGCACCATGCCTGTCTCCTCTCTATCCAGAGGCGGTCTTCTGTTCCTCCGGGGCAAATGTCCTTTCTCCCACTCCCTTCCGCTTCTCCCTCATCCTCTGTCTCCTGTCTTTGTCTCTTATTCCCTGCCCTTTGTCCCTCTGGGGTCAACAAATCTCCGTTGTGCTTAGGACTTGGTCTTGGGGTGTCCTGTATCAACTCCGAGGTCCTTACAGCCACTGAGAGACTCAACTCAAAAGGGAGAAAGGGTTATTTCAGACCGTGGTTTCCGACAATGGCTACCTAACCTGTTTCTTAGGGTCTAGAGCATGACAGTGCAGCATGCTGGGGGTATGTGGTAGATGAAGGTGTGGTGGGTGGAGATGATGAGGAGGAGAAAGTAGGATTCCAATAATCTCTTCAAGGGTATATTTCCAAAGACCTGGTTTCTTCCACTAGGCCCCACCCCCATCAAGGGTCTACTACTTGGTAGAAACTACAGGCTGGAACAAAGCTTTAACACACTTTGGAGGATGTTCAAAATCCAAACAAGCAGGTTGACTGCGGTTCCCTTCCTAGAGGGTCTAGTGGGATGGACCACTGCTGTCATGCCAGGTAGACTCAGTGTCTGTTCTAATTTTCCATATATTACTGTTGAAGACTTCTGCGCTGACTATGACCTGGGATTGGTCAACTTGGGAGTTTTACTAGTTGGCCCATACCGAGGCAGACCCAGCAGTTACTACCCAGATTCTACAAGTAGGGTTGCCAGTGACAATATAAAAGACAGACAAAGAAGCCTTTCTTTCTCAGAGTGTGTCTACGCAGTGAGGTCATATCGTCCAGGAGTGACACAAACTGGCCTTTTCATTTAGCAAAATAAAATGCCTGCTTCCACCCCGCTGGGCAAGTCTAAGCCAGAATCTTGTTTATAAAGGTTTTTGTTTAATTTGCCACCCCCAAGATGCCTGGCATCAGGCTGGACAAGAAGAAAGAGTGGCCAGGCAGATATGACCACGTGACGGGCCCTTGTAGAGCAGCAACCACAACATTTATATTAAATAACCTCAGGAAGAGGTGAAATTTAGATGACAGCAGGCATCTGTACCTCTGGGGGATTTGTTCCTGTTTTCATGAATCCGAATAGCGCACAGTCATCTCGCTTTCCGGGGCTGTGTTTTCTCATTAAACACTACTGCATTGCGCGCGGACGGAACTAGATATTCCGGACAGGATTTGGCAGACCTCAATCACAAGTGCTTCGGTATTGGCTTCCAGAAACCCATTCCACACTTGGCCCTGGCTTTCGAACCTTGTCCAGGCACCAAGCAGGAAGATGCCTCTGGTTGGGGCCCCGGGGCAGGGTGCCACACTTTGGAAAACTCTTAAAGGATCTCTTCGGGAACCTGGTTGGGGAGGCAGAGTAAATCCGATGACCTTTCTGATGAACTTCCCTCCTGGGATGAGGGCACAAGGTCAAAGTGCAAGAGGGGTTTCAGGTGTTCCCTGATAGTGTCACACAAGCAGAGGCACCAAGGGACCTTTGTGCACAGACCAGGGATGGGGTGGTTTTGATTTTGTCCTAGCAACCTCCTCCCCCTACCCTTTAACCAGGTACTCTAACTACTGTATAACTTGCAACACTCATTACATTCAATGTAACTGCTGGGGACAGCAAACAATGACAGGGACTGTCTGCAGTAGGCCTGGATGGAGACATCTCAGAAGCCCTCGGCAGCTCCTTGTAGAAAAGGATGTTACCTGGGACCCTGAGAAGCAGGACACACATCCCTCCAGGGGACCCGCCATCTGAAATAAGGAACTGCCCACAGTAGGCCTGGATGGAGACATTTCAGTAGCTCGAAGCAGCTCTTTGTAACAACAGTTGTTCCCATTTCTCCTAACCTTAGCCCTGGACAATGACTGTATAGATCTCATTTGTGCGTGACTGTTTTTCAGTTGGCCTTGGTGTGCAAAATTATTCTATAATATCTGACTTTCTTACTTCTTTCCCCTTCTGCTCTGGCGAATTCTGTGAAACTAGATGTAATGATTCTTAAACAATTGGGAACTGAGGCATGGGGCACAGCACAGCACAGTCCTAATGGCCCAGGTGCATGCTGTGTGTTCTCATCTTAGAAATAATGCAATAAAAGCTGGGCGGTGGTGGCACACGCCTTTAATCCCAGCACTTGGGAGGCAGAGGCAGGTGGATTTCTGAGTTTGAGGCCAGCCTGGTCTACAGAGTGAGTTCCCTGTCTCAAAAAAAAAA
This sequence comes from Tokudaia tokunoshimensis, assembly GCA_036184795.1. Taxonomy (NCBI): domain Eukaryota; kingdom Metazoa; phylum Chordata; class Mammalia; order Rodentia; family Muridae; genus Tokudaia; species Tokudaia tokunoshimensis. The sequence continues at coordinate 78,900,852 of BTHU01000015.1, forward strand.
AAACCAAAAAAACAAAAAACAAAAAACAAAAAAAAACCAATGCAATAACTGCACAATGGTGGTTCCAGATTAATGCTTGACTTGCAAAGAAAGTTTGATGAAATTATTAGAAAATGAATTAAAGCCAACATTGGGACCCCAAAGAAAGAAAAAAACTATTAAAGTTATGAAATAAGTTTTACACAACATTTAAGAGTGGTTCCTGGTTAAGCAAGTATAGAATATGTAAAATTTTAGATTAGTAAAACTAAGTCAAAACACTGGGACTCTTAGGAGAGTCATTGTGTGCAATGTGTGGAAGCGGAAAGCTAGAGGAACTACTGAGTTAAGGGTTAACTTGATTCTTTCTGGCCACTGCCTGGCAGCTTTGCCCATGTCATTTATCATTAGAGCTTCACAAGAAAATGCAAGTAGCTGGTCTCGGAGCTCTGAGCTCTGAAGTATAATAGCTAAAGATAAAATTTAAATAATGATAAGTTTGCAGTTATTATTATTTTGGCTATAGGCCTGGGAATAGGGAAGCTTGAAACTTTGGGGAACAATTGTAATTCTTGATTCTTTGTGGGATGTGGTTATTTTGAATTTGATTTGGCAACAATTATACAATGTCTTGTTTATCTGTTTTTGGAATATCAATAAAAGACTGGGGCAAGAAGAAGGTGGGAGAGCATGAGAAGAGCGTGTGAAGAGTGAGTGAAGAGAGAATGTGAGGTGTGTGTGAAGAGTGTGTGTGTGAGTGAAAGGAGAGTGCATGTGGTATGTGTGTGAGATGTGTGTGAAGAGTGTGTGTGTGAGTGAAAGGGGAGCACACAGAAGTATGTATGAGTGTGAGAGTGCAAGAAAAGAAAAGCACACAGGAGAAAAGCAGAGTGCGCAGAGAATGCAGAGTGTGTGCAGCCTCAAGCTGCAAGAGAATGAGCGAGAGAGAAAGAGAGCAGAGAATCAGAGAGAAGAGAAACTTTAAGCCTTGAAAAATTGCCTGCCAGCTTGTACCCAAAAAGTAGTCTGTGTATATTTATTATTCACCTTCCAGATATCCCTGCTTCCAGTTGAGAACTCCGATCCTGTGTCGAGGCTGGACCCCGACATATAACATTTGCTTTAAGGTAAAAGATATATTCATGGTCACAGGTTGGAGTCTGTTTCACTTGGCGTTTCACAAAACATGGTTCAGAAACTCCTCATCCCTCAACCAGAAACCGGGAAATCCATTTCCACGGGAGATTCTCGACAAATACACAGGTACCAGACTTAACGATGTGCATTATTATCACGCTTCCAGCAAAGCCCAATGCACCCTCTGATGAGCTACTAGATATAGAAAGCCCATACATATATGTTAGTTGTCTCAACAGTTGTAATGGCAAATAAGATGTGATGGTTTTATATGCTTGGCCCATGGCATGGCACCATTAGGAGGTGTGTCCTTGTCAGAGTAAGTGTGTCCTTGTTGGAGTAGGTGTGTCCTTGTTGGAGTGGGTGTGGCCTTGTTGGAGAAGGTGTGTCACTGTAGGTGCGGGCTTTAAGACCCTCATCCTAGCTGCCTGGAAGCCAGTCTTCGCCTAGCGTCCTTCAGATAAAGATGTAGAACTCTCAGCTCCTCCTGCACTGTGCCTTTCTGGACACTGCCATGCTCCTGCCTTGATGATAATGAACTGACCCTCTGGACCTGTAAGCCAGCCCCAGTTAAATGCTGTTCTTTATAAGAGTTGCCTTGGTCATGGTGTCTTGTTCACAGCAGTTAAACACTTCTAAGACAGCTGGTGTGCTTGGCAACATGTTTAACTGTGTGCCCACCTTAGGAAAACCTGAACCACGAAAGATAAGAAGCGTGCTGGACCTTTGCTTCCTGATATGGCTGTCTTGTCTCTTTGGAGTTGTGAGTTATTGGCTCAAGAACAGCATTCCTAAGAAGTTGTGTCTGTGTATCTTCTTTGGTGCGAAGAATTTGTCCTTCCACGAGAGGTATTCCAACCTGTTGATAAAAAGAAAAGGAACAAAGCTATAAAAAGAAAAGAACATGAAACTGAAGGCAGTTTCGTGTACGTGTGTGTGTGTGTGCGTGTGTCTCTGTGTGTGTGTGCCTGTGTGCGTGTGTGTGTGCCTGTGTGTATGCATGTGTACGTGTGTGTGCATGTGCGCGCGTGTGTGTACATGTGCATGTATGTGTGTACGTGTGCATGCGTGTGTGTGTGTGTGTGTGTGTGTGTGTGTGTGTGTGTGTGTGCGTGTGTGTGTGTGTGTGTGTGTGTGCCTGTGTGTGTATAGGCCAGATGTCAGCTTCTACTTCCCCCTTGTTCCTCAGGATACCTTCAACCCTGTTTTTGAGACAGGATCTCTACTTGCCTGGAATTGGCTGCACAGTTACCCCCAGGGATCTTGCTGTCTCTGCCCCTTCGTTGCTGGGTTTATTAACATATCCCACTGGGCCGGCTTTTTTACGTGGGTTCTGGGGATCACACTCCTTGCTTGAACAGTGAGCACTTTGCTGACTGAAGCATCACCTCAACCTCTTCACACAAAGCAACCCCCCCCAAACCACGTCATACCCAAGTCCTGGGTGACAAGACCAACGTACTGAAGATTACACTTACCGTTTTATGCTACAGCTTTGTCACACACACTCCTGTTAGTCCCTAAGGAAATCTGAGTCCCTGCTCCTCAAAGAACATTTTGTTGTTGTTGTTTCTTTTTTTTTTTTTGAGACATGGTAGCCCTGGCTGTCCTGGAACTCACTCTGTAGACCAGGCTGGCCTTGAACTCAGAAATTCGCCTGCCTCTGCCTCCCAAGTGCTGGGATTAAAGGCGTGTGCCACCACTGCCAGGCTTAGAATGATGTTTATTGCCGACAGAGCCTTGATGCCAGAGCTACGTTGGAAAGACTGGTAAAGAATGTTAATGGTTTTCTGTTAAACTTGAGTGGAGCAAACGGCTTATGCTAAGATGAAGTGAGATTTTTATTTTTATATTACTTTTATATATTTTTTTGAGAATTTTATGCATGAATAGTATATTTATATCATTTCTGCTCCTCTCTCTCCTCATTCAACTCCTCCTGTGCCCCTACTCCCTCTCAAAGTTATGACCTGGTTTTTGATTATTATTCTTACACACACACACACACACACACACACACTCCCTCACACACCCTGCTGACTCACTTAGTGTTGCTCATATATACATGTGTTTAAGGCTGACCCTGGGCCTGGATAACCTGCTGTTGGGCTCATCCCTGAAGAAGACTGATTCTCCATCTCTTAGAAGCCTATGGCTCTTTATCTAGGAGTGAAGCCTTCTGAGGTTTCCCTCGCCCTGACATGTCAACAGGCATTGTCATGGTGTAGGTGTCCTTTAGGACATCACCGTCTTTAGAGATTGGCAAGCTCTCAGGTTCTGCTAACTCCTTTGGGTCCAATGGCCGAGCACAGTGGTACGTCTCAGTCCAGGGCTATCCTTCTCACCTCTTTTCACAATAGCCCATTTGAGAACACTCAGCTTGCATTCACAGTGCACAGACTTGTGTCTCCTGTCTCTAGTGTACAATCCACAGCCAAGAGTGTCCCTTACTCAACAGCAGGCACATTCTGCCATGGGTCAAGATACCTTGCTTCACGGGGCGATGTCTTATGTTTTTCCAACACTGACTGGGATCACATAACCCCTCCATTCGTCACCCAGGGTATCAGTGGCTACTCCTGTGACCATAGCTTCTCTTGGCCAACATGAAACTTTGCCCATTACAGTGAGTTTCTGACAGGTGGTGTCTGGGAAGGAGATATTCAGCGTCATCTTGACATAGCAGCCTGCCTAGAAGGTGCCATAAAAAGAGTTAATTTTTTATTTTCTAACTAAAATATAATTGCATAATTTCCCCCTTCCATTTATTCCCTTTTCTACCCATCTCTTACCCCAACTCCCACCCACCCTGTGGTCTCTTGATTTCATGCCCTCCTTTTCTTAATTGTCATTGAGGAATGTAGTATTTAGAGAAATCTAAATCTGTGTTCCTGGGCCACGGTCACTCATATCATTGGGAATAAACTCCAGAATAAACTTTGTTTCTTTCATCAAGTTCTACATTACATAATCTGAGATAAAAATATTTGTTGAATGAAAGAATTTTAAAATACTTCAGTGGATGAAACACCAAAACAAAGAAAACCAGACGATATAAAAGCCTGAAACATGCAAAACAACTGGGATGTGTGGAGCCACTGGGATGCAGAACATCTAGAATGTGGAAAACTGGAATATGAAACCCCGGAATATGGAACACTGGAATGTGGAACACTGGAATATGGAACACTGGAATGTGGAACACTGGAGTATGGAACACAAGAATGTGAAACACTGGAGTACGGAACTCTGGAGTGTGAAACACTGGAATATGAAACAACTGGAATATGGAACACTGGAATGTGGAACATTGGAATGTTGAACATTGGAATATGAAACCCTGGAATCTGAAACACTGGAATATGAAACACTGGAATGTGGAACACTGGAATATAGAACCACTGGAAAGTAGAACAACTGGAATGTGGAACACTGGAATGTGGAACACTGGCATGTGGGACACTGGAATGTGGGATACTGGCATGTGGGACACTAGAATGTGAGATACTGGAATGTGAGACACTGGCATGTTGGACACTGGCATGTGGGACACTGGAATGTGGGACACTGGAATATGGAACAACTACCACAATGGAAGGCAGTTTGATAGCTTCTTATAAAGTCTCCACACAAAACCCAGCTACATGCACCTATATGTTTGCTCAGATGAACGAAAAAATGCTAAAATAGGCTCAGGAATGTTTTTAGAACGACTTTATTCCTCACTTCTAAAACATTCTCCAGCAGATGACTGGGCAAATGAACTGTAGTACATGTAATATTATTCAATGATAAACAAAAACAAAGACTGTCAAGTCACAGAAGGTCATGGAGGAGTCCTGAATACACATCATTAAGTGAAAGAAGCCAGTGAGAAAGGGCTACACACTGTGTACTCCAACCATGTGATGTTCTGCAGAAAAGAAAGCTATTGGTGCTTGATAAAGACCTGTGGGAGCTGGAGAGATGGCTCAGGGGCTGTGATCACATATTCTTGCCATGGACCCAGGTTTGATTCCCAGCACCCACATGACAACTAACAACCATTCATAACTCCAGCTCCAGGGGATTCAACCTCCTCTTATGACCTCCCCAGTCACTAAGCATGCATGTGGCATGTGTACATACATGTAGGCAAAATACTTATACACATAAAACAATAAAATAAATAAAAGTAAACAAAGCAATAATTACCAGGGGTTCACAAAGAAAGAGGGTAGGATGAATAGGCATGTCCATGTGATATGATACCCTGTCCATGTGATGTGATACCCTGTCCATGTGATGTGATACCCTGTCCATATGATATGATACCCTGTCCATATGATATGATACTGTGTCCATATGATATGATACCCTGTTTATATGATATGATACCATGTCCATATGATATGATACCCTGTTTATATGATATGATACCCTGTCCATATGATATGATACCCTCTCAACATGATATGATGCCCTGTCCATATGATATGATACCCTGTCCTTGTGATATGATACCCTGTCCATATGATGTGAACGGTAGACTTCATAATAAACTATCAGTGTTGGTTCCTTGATGCTAACACAGGTTCCATATCTACGCAAAGGGTTAATAATGGAGAGGAATAATGAAGGCAAACCGGGGGGAGCTGATGGAGACGTTCTGGACTTTCTGCAAACTTAAAATTGCTCTAAACAAATAACTTACCAAAAAATGGGAGTAGTTGAGGTCATTGTTCCCTGATGAATGGTCACTGTCTGGGCATTTAGATTTTACTAGCCAAAGAGAAGGCAGTCTTGAGGAGCCCTGTCCCCAGGGAAAGGTCAGACCTGGTCACCCTTGAAGTTCACAGTCTGTCTTCCCACAGAGTCTTCACCGTAGCACACTGGGCTCTTGGGCTTGCAAAGGCCAAGAATGTCTTGTTCCGTTCGCAACTGCGATGTTTACTTTCCTCACTGCTGTGACAAAATACTTGGTAGGAAGCAACTTAAGGGAAGATTTTATTTTGTCTGACAGTAAGGGAGTACAGTACAACATGGGTGTGGAAGGGGAAGGCATGGCGGTAGGAACATCGGGCTACTGGCCCACATCTGGGCAGATGAAGGTGCCGGGAGAGATGGAAGCAGGTGTTCATCTGGCTTCCCCCCTTCCCACATTGTGCTGTCTTGGCCCCCAGTCAGTCAGGATGACTTGGGTCTTCCATCCTTAGCAAATCTGTCTGGAAATATCCTCATAGACATGCCCAAAACTGTACCTCATTGATACTTGTGTTTTCCTCAATCTAATCAAATTGCCAGTCAAAATTAACAACCATGAAAGTGTAAATTCTATCCTCCTTCACAGTAAGAGGAGGGGCACCATGTCCTGACAGAACTGGGAATCCCAAGCTCTTGAGGAGTGCTTTGGGCCACAGTAAGTTTATTTTTCTTTTGTAATTCTGAAGACTAAACCCAGGGCCTGGCGTGTGTTAGGTGAGGGCTTGTCATGAGGCTATATCCCAGGCCAGCGGTTCTTCTAATCTTAAAACCTGCCTATTAGTTCAACGATGATGCTAAGGGGTCGCCTGAAGCCCAACAGAAGTGTGACCTGATGTTAGATTCTGCAGGGTGGTAATGAAGTTGGTTCTGGGCTCCCTTACAGCCAGATGTGACTCTGTGGTTCTGGCCGATGAGAGGTAAGAAGGTATTGCTGGATGTGGTTTCCAAGAAAGCTCCTTAAGAGGGGGATGGGTATGAGGAGGGAGGTGGGAGTGTGTGCTAGGGAGGAGAGGTGTTTATGTAGGGGTGAGGGGGAGTGTGTTGGGGGGGAGGGTTGTGTTAGGGGAGGATGGAGGAATGTGTTAGGGAGGAGGGAAGGGATTTGCAGATATCCCTTGTTGTCTGTTCCTCGCTTTCTTCTGACCAGACTGTTGACTCCATGCTGGAGGTAGAGACTGTTTTATAGTCATGAGATGATTGTCAGCAGGAAGAGCTGCTAATGAAGAGGTGGGAAGGAGATGCTAGAAGAAATACAATTCAAGTAGCATCCTGCAGCCACTGCGTGAGTCTCCATGGCTCACTCACCACTAGACTTCTTTAGATGAGAACAACGAAGTCCCTCATTTGCTGAAGTCTGTGCTCGGAGAGTTTCTGTTGTTTGAGTCAAACCCAAAGTCTGATTTCACCAGAGGTGTTTTGTGTGTGTGCTAAGCGCCAGGATCCAAGCTGCAAGTTCTGAAAACACAGTGATGTATTGTGCTGTGGTTTGAACCCATATTTTCACCTGTCTTATCTTTAGATGCTACAACTGTGACACGGAGTGAATAAGAATACCAACCACTGTTATTTAAAGAGAACTTGAAGGACTATGCTCTCAGTGCCGACAGCACGGTACCTGACACACACTGAAGACTAGATGAGTGATAACACAGCAGTGGCCAGCCTTCCCTATAGACATCTGTGCATAGGCAAGTTCAGGAGCTGAAAACTGCTGTCTTAGGCACTATCATAAAACTGGAACTTCTTTGTCACCAAAATAAAAAAAAAATTAAGGTCAAAATCAAGTGGATCTGCACAGGGCCAACTTTAGATTGTCAGCCCCTTATTTGAGACCTATAACCATTGTAGGAAAACCACCCCATATAACATACAGATGGGTGGGGGGACTCAGGAAACTTTGGATTTTTGTCTCTAAAGTATCCTGTACCAGCTGACACACCAAAATCTCACCTGAAAATCTCTAGACTGGCCAGACTATGAAACTTTCCTGTTCCCCAAGATGTCCATTTCAAATATCCTCACCTCTCCTCAGAACGTCCCCTCCTCATTCCCTGTTGATGACATCATTTCTGGGTTTAGTGAGGAAACAGGAGCATTCTGAAGAGAATGGTTTCATTTCCCCATACCACCCCTTTGATCTGTCGTCCTTTTCCTGAGGAGGGCATTGTCTCTGCTGGTCCCTGGGACCCATGTCCTTTGCCTCTCTGGAATGTCACTTCTCTTTCTTCTCGATCATTCCTCATGCCCTGGCATCCTAAAACTGCCACCAGCTCCCCCCTCTGCTTCTCCACCACCGTGCCCCTGCCTTGAACCCCTCAGCCTCACCGTTTCCTGTTCCTCCCTGTCCTCGCACTGGCTTAGCCTGCTCTCGCCCCTTTTGTCCCATAGAAACTGTTCCCATCAAGGTCACCAACAACCTATTTGTTGCCACACACAATAGCTAACTCTTTGTTTTTGGCCTACTCCGACTTCTAGCTGTGTGCCACCCAGCTGATTACTTTCTTTAAAATTGTTTCCAATTCGTTTCTGCAGTGTGGGAACTGACAAACATCCTGATGACGTGGGAGCTTCGTGATGATCGGGGCTTTAGTTTGTTTGTAGCTAGAATACTGCCTGTCACACACTGACATCCCAGTGTATGTTTAACAAATGGAAACGGCATCGCGTATGATGAGAAGTTGTGAGCTTCAAATTCGTGGGATTTATAATCACCAAGGAGACATATCCCTGGTGTGTCTGTGACATATTTCCAAAATGGATCAGCCTCAGGGGAAGATTCTACCTTAGAATGGGCAGGACATTCTGATGGCTGACCCAAGCACAAAAAGGACCAAGGGAAAAAAAAAGCAACTGTGCGCTGCCCGCCTTCACTTCCGGGTGCACAACCTTTACTTCCGGGTGCGCCACCTTCACTTCCGGTGCATCTGTTGCTGTAGCTACTATCCTCTGCCACCATCAGTCTTCGGCTTCTTCAGCCTTGCAACAGGGACTGAGTTCCCAGGAAGCTCCAGACCCTTCAGTGCCAGGCTGCAACTGCAGGCACCAGCCTTGTAAACTGAGCACATACAGAAATGTAGATGAATGGGTGGATAGACAGACAGTTATACAGGCTTTATTGGTTCTGTGCCTCTGGAATACGCTGCCTAATGCATCAAAAACAAAACAAAACAAAAAAACAGCAAAGAACAGCCCACAGACCAAATCTGGCCCCTGTCTGTATTGTAAACAAAGCTTTATTGGAGCACACTATGCTCGCTAGTTCGTAGAATGTTTGAGGCCGACATGGCAGCGGAGTTTAGCAGTACATCAGAGACTGTATGAGTCACAAAGTTTAAAATAGCTGCTAACTGGACTTCTACATAAAGAAGAGTCAGAAAACCCCTGATTTGGAAAATTGCTTTGATTTCGAACCTGTGCTGTGTATGTCGGACCCTTCCTGGCCCCAGGAGAAGCACTCAAGTTTCTAGCATCTTTCTTTTGAGCCTAGGAACTGGCCCGTGTGACCCGATACAGCGAGAGTCACGTGACTATCTGGACTCCACACGAACATGAGTTCCTATTGGAAGGTCTTGAGATTCACGACCTTGAAAACTCAAGGGAAACATGGCTGCACGGCCATCAACTGCTTTTCTAGATGTTCCATGGAGGTTAATAGTGGTGGTTGCCTTCCAACTGGCTGAAAAGGTGTCTCACAAATATTTTACTTGCTTTTAAATTCTTCATAACCCCACTCCCCACAGCACAGATACCAAAGTCCAAGAATGTGCAAGTCCTTCTTATAAAATTAAGTCATATTTGTATGTAACGCAGACACTCCTCCATGTATTTTAAATTGTCTTTACATTGTTTTTAATACATAAAGCTATGTGGGTGGTCATAATATTATACTGTTTAGAGAAGAATAACAAGAAAAAAAGTTTGTACATGTTCAGTACGGATGCAGCTTTTGGAGTGTGTGCACTAATTAGGTCTGTGTATATGGGTGTGGGTGTGCAAATGCCACACTGTGCAGAGCAGAGGACAGCGTAGGTGGTGGTCCTCACCTTCTACCTTGTTTGAGGCAGGGTGTATCATTCATTGCTCAATGTTATGTAAGCCAGGATAGTTTCCAGGGCTTCTCCTGTCTCTCCTCCCACCTTCCTGTGTGGGTACGGTGATTACAGATGTGTGTCCTACTGCAGCCAGTCTTCTGTGGGACCTGGGGACTTGAACTTGGGACCTGGGGACCTGAACTTGAGTTCTCAGGCTTGCACAGCAAGCTCTTGAGCACCAGACACAGTTGATTTTTAAAGATTCAGTGTGTGTGTGTGTGTGTGTGTGTGTGTGTGTGTGTGTGTGTGTGTGTGTGTGTAAGTGCAGGTGCCAGAAGAAGGCATCAGATCCTCTTGGAGCTGGAGTTACATGAAGTTGTGAGCCACCCAGTGTGGGTGCTGGGAACCGAATGAACGAACGAACTCTGGCCCTCTGCAAGAGCACTCCATTCTTTTACTGTCTGAGCCATCTCTAGCTCCATCACTGACAAACAAAAGAAACAAAACCAAAAGTCTTTCAAGCAGTGGTTGGTTGGATCCCAGGGACATGGAGGGCTGACTACATATAGTCTCATTTGACAGATGAAGAAACTCATGAGAGAGAAGCTGAAAGTGTTACAAGGAACGAGGAAAGGTTCCTCTTCCTATTTAAGTCAAGCACTAACTCCAAGGCATGCTCTGGCCACACCCCTTGCTCCCCACCTGGTGAGGAAGGACACAGTTCTCTGTACTTGGGTCTATTATCCCCAGGAAGGATGGTTCAGCACAGCCCTCTGGGTTAGCCTCCAGGAAGCAAGTTAGTTCCTGGAATTCTTTACTCACATTGGTGTAATCTTTTTTTTTTTCTGGCTTGTGACACTGAGGCCAAGGGGATACCTTCCTGGGAAATAAACACCTAACCTAAAACATTTTGCTTTTACTAGATGCTGTGGTGGCGCACGCCTTTAATCCCAGCACTTGGGAGGCAGAAGTAGGCAGCTGACTGTGAGTTTGTGACCAGCTTGGTTTTTAGAGTGACTTCCAGGGTAGCCAGGGTTAGGTAGAGAGACCCTGCCTCAACACCCCCCCCCCCCAAGACATTTCTAAAAAGAAGCAACAGTGTGCCATTTCCCCTCTGAAGTTTGTTTTCTAGGGTGTCTTGCCGTCTTTCATCTTGTTGAGTATATCTTAAGAAAATTGTCTAGCTTTTATTTCTAAGTAAAAAATTTCTATATTTCTCAAAAACAGAAAGGAAAAACTACCGCAGAAAATGTCTCTTTTCTCTGTTCTGTATTGCAAGTAATTGTCATGGTTAAAGTCCCCACCTCCTAAAGGTGCCCAAACATTTACGTTCCTTTGAATCGGAAGAATGGAGGGAAATGGAAGTTTCTAGGGGTCCCGTAAGATGGGAGCAGGATGCGGGGCTGCATATATCATAAGGAGCAGTAGTGAGATGCAGGCGTTCCTAATGCCCTGAGAAAACTTCTCCCCCCCCAAGAAAGACAAGTATGTTTTGTTTATTCTTTGTCTCTCCTATTCAGTGAGGAGAGACCCGAAGGGCGGGCGCAAAGCGTTCAGACTGACTTTTGCTGTCTGTGCATCCGTTCCACAAACCGCTTTCATCCAAATAGTTAATTCTGCCTTGCTGTCGTGGTTAAAGTCTCTCCCTTCCTGAGGACCCCGGGGTGGAGGTCGGAAGGAAGCCACCAACACAAAAGCCACAGAGCAGCACTTCCACTTGCTTAGAGGTGCTTATGGAGACAGAAACTCGAGAAAACAAAGGGACCAAGTATGTGAACTTGCAAACCCTCCTCACGTGCTGTTTGGGTGGTGGGTGACAAGAGCAGCATTTAGTTCCCTGTAGTGGGCGGGTTTTTTTTTTTATGGCTCCCAGTGACAAAGAGCCAAAGAGGATAAGAACCCACGAGCCCAAAGTGGAAAACTACCAAGTTCAGTCTAGATACTTCTGCCGCCAGCCCAGCATCACCTCACCGAGTGAGCTCAGCAGGGCTCAGGCTGTCAAAGCTCGCAGCCCCAGGCCGCTGTGGCGGGGTCACCCACCGTCACACCCGTGGCCCAGCCCCGCACCACACAAGGCAGCATTTGTTCCTTAGTTTTCACATACTTGGCTCCTTTTGTTTCAGCTGATTGACAAATTATCAAGTGTAGGCCCACCAGTGGATGGGGATTTCAAGTATTGCTAACTAGTTCCAGCCCTCAGCTTTTAGGAACCCCACATTGTAAAATTAACATATGGAGGAGGTAACATCAGCTCCGAGTGCCAGAGAAGAAAGTCATTCAATTGATCTCGACTCTGTGGTCGCCTGAGAGGATCAGCTAAATGCGTGCTTGGAGGAGAGCATCAAATGTCCTGAAAAATAGCTTCAAAAAACGCGGGCAAACCGTGGAGCAGCTGCATCAGACGTTCTAAAAGGCCTCACCTTGGGGGGGGGGGGTTGGAGTCAGCTTTAGCAATTGGTCATTGCTTTCTGCGGTGATGAATTCATGCGACCCAAGATAGAGCAGTTAAAACCTAACACACACTCGTGAGTGTGCACACACACACACACACAGAGAGAGACACACACAGACACAGACACACAGACACACACACACAGACACAGACACACACACACAGACACAGACACAGACACACAGACACACACACAGACACAGACACACACACACACAGACACACACACACACAGACACAGACACACACACAGAGAGACACACAGACACGCACACAGACACACACACACACACAGACACACACACACAGACACACACACAGACACACACAACAGACACACACACAGACACACACACACACAGACACACACACACAGACACAGACACACACACACACAGACACAGACACACACACACACACACACACACACACACACACACACAGTCAGCCAGAATAGCAGTGGCTCACACACCGGAGAAGGTGGAAGGAAGGCAGAGGCAGGAGAGCTCTCTGGAAAGCTCACTGCTTGTGGAGATATGAGAATCAGGGTTGAAAGTCTATCAGTGACCAACCTGATTGAGGAGGGCCGTGGGGGTCGGCGATCTTGCCTCTCTCAAACAGGACAGTGGGGGAGAATGTGCCTCGTGAAGTACATCACTGTAGGTACCATACAGTTTTATATAACAAATGACCTAAGTTGCCAATGGATATGTTTGCTCAACAAACACACAGTAAGCATCCCAAAGGAGCAGGACGTATTTAATGACAGACCAAGTTCCCATCCCCCCTTCCCCCAAACTTAATTTATACTGACAATGGGAAATTTACTCCCTTGCATGGTAAATGGTAGTGGGGGTAGGTGGAGGCCTCACAAAAGTTCACCAGGATTGTTCTGACCCTGGGCTTGGGAAATTCTCCCAAGATGTCCTGGAAGCTATAATTTTCTAGCGACTTCTGCTCAGTGAGGTGTCTCAGGTTCTCCTTACAGACACAGCTCCACCGTCCTCTGCAGCCCACCTTTCCTTCTAATGTATTATAGTATCTCTTTCCCTACGTTTTGGCTTGTTTGTACATAGTGTTTGTCTCCCTCAACCAAAATATTAGCTCAGACGGTTAGAAGACATCTTTTTCTGTTTCTTTTCCTTCAGTGTCTTCAGTGGCTCCATGGTCCCTGGTACAGAGTAGAAGGCACTCAACATATCTATCAGATGAATGGGTATGAAATGCAAGTTTGATTGACAGATGGGAGGACAGGAAGGAAGGTTCTAAGGAAGATCATAGACAAAGGTGAGGGGTCAAAGTGTAAGTGGGCAGTGGCCTTGGCTAGGGTGGTAACGCGTGGGCAGAGCGTGGAGGAATGGAGGGAGGGAAGCTGTGTGCATCCTGAAGAGGCGTCAAGGCTATGTTGGCACATTTGACTTTTATTCTGAGGGTCATAAGGACACTCCAATAACCAACTATGGAAGGGAAGGTGAGACCTGGTTTCTTCTCAAATGGGGAAGTTCTGTTAATGTCCGGGTGAGTGGACAGCGCTCGATAGTGATTGGCAGCGGAGAATGAGGAAGAGAGAAGGCTCTGTGAGGAGAGGAAGAGCAGAGGCAGATTCTAGGAGCATCATGGGTAATGGTGCCATTCATAAAGGTGAGCCGATGGAAGAGGCAGGATGGGGATAAGAATGTCTAGTGTTTAGGTGGTCCAGTGTTTAGGTGGACCGTCCATTCTGTATTAATCCCTTTCCCTATCCCTGTAACACAATAACTGGCCAAAGCAACTGGAGTAAGGAAGGGAGGGTTGCTCTAGCTCATGGCCGGAGGGAAGCCCTCATGGAGGGGACATGGCAGCAGGCTGTTCATCAGATTTCACCCACAGTCAGAAGACAAAGGGATGCGAGCTTCCACTCAGTTACCCTTTTCCTTTTGTTCAAGCTACGACCCCAGCACTTAGAACAACACAGATTAAGGAAGATCTTCCCACCTCAGTTAATCCAGATTAAGCAGCCTAGATAATCTCTCACAGACCACAGACGTGCCCAGAGATTTGTCTCTTACAGTGACATTAAATCCTATCAACTTAACAATCAAAATAAACCATCACATAGCCAAATGTTTTGTGAGCACGTATACAGTTGGGTCAGCCCGTTACATCAAAGCCGCAGGGACACGTGGCTTTTCCAGAAAACTCTGCTGCCTTCTTGCACCGATGTTTTCTGTCTTCCTACACTGAAACGCCAGAGGCAGCCGACTCAGCAGAGAGGAGAGGTTCCTCTGGCTTTCAATCCCGGCAGTCCAAAGGATGGTGTGGATCCAGTTCTGGTGAAGATCTCATGGCAACCGGTGGAGCCTAGATCACAGACGGCACCAAGGAGCCGAGTGAGTGAGCTCACTTCCCCTTGAGAATATCCCACAATAGCCCAAAGATCTGCCACTAGCCCCTCCCACCATCTTAAAATGCCCACTGCCTTTCCCTTGGCCCCCTGGAAACCAAGCCTCCAATCATCATGTACTCTTGGGAGATACCCAACCACACCTGGGTGGCTTGGAATTGTCCAGATAATTGAGAAAAGAGTGTGCCCAGGGAAAACCCTACTACAAACTTTTGCTAGAAGGATAAGCAAGAGGGAGGGAAGACTAAGGAAGGAAATAGGCAAGTTTTAGAGCTATCGAGGAAGACCAGGGTAGCTCAAGAAGAAAGGGGCATGCCAGGGCAAGTTGAGTGTGAAACAGACATGAGTTCAGGTTGTCTCCCCAAAGGACTGTTCTATGTCTTGCCCTTGGCTGTCTGTGAGTGTGGCCCTAACAGGAAAAAGGTTGTTACAGATATGACCACATGTACGGAAGGCCATGATGAGCCCAGCTGATGGCTCATGCTTTTATAAGAAGTTGGACACAGCTTCATACATGGGTTGGGGTTCAGGTGGAAAGGTGACGTGCATATATGTGTGTATATTTTATATATAGTGTGTAATATGTATATGTATAAGTAGAATGTATATCTATATCTATCTATCTATAGATAGATATAGATATAAGGATTTTAGAAATAAATAGAAGAGCCAGGTGAAGAGAGAGGCAGAGACTGAAGCTCTAACTGTAAGTCTGGGATCGTCAAGGAGATTGGTAACATCCGAGAAAAGGTCTTAGTCTAGATCCATGCAGGGAGCTGCATCCTTCAGGCTGTGCTCAGACTTCTGCAACCCTCTCCCCCAACCCCAAACTGTACCAGAATAATTTTTTGATGGTTTTGAGCCACCTAGTTTGGGGTCATTTATTATCATAGCCCCAAGAAACTAATCCAGGAAGGTAAAGTGTTTACAGATTTTGCAACGAGGAAGTCACAAGAGGCCCTGTTGAAAGGAGCCTCAGTTTTACTGCAGATGGTGCCCCAGGCAGTGGAGGCCAAAGGATTGAGGAGGAAAAGGGAGGTGGAGCTCAGACAGCTCTCTCAAGCAAGAGAAGATCCAGAACTGTGCCAAGTAGGTGCGGTTGATTTAAAAAAGCTAATTAACATGTCCACCACCTCGTGCGGTTCCGGTTTCTTGTGTGTGGCTGGCGAGAATGCAGAGGTCAGCTCCTTTAACCAATTTAGATTCATTATGCCGTTTCATTAGGCAGCCACCACGCTGCGCGTGCCCCGGAGCCGCTCATCATGTGTGACTGAAATGTTGTCCCTACTGATCCTGTTTTCCCATCACCGTCTCCTCCCTCCCCTCCCCTAGATTCTAGGAACTACTATTCCACTCTCTGCTTCTCTGAGTTTAGCTTTCTCCGACAACACATCTAAGTGAGATCGCTCATTTGCTTTCCTGGGCTGGCTTACCTCACTTAGCCCAAGCGAACCTCCAGGCCCATCAGTGCTATTTGAAATGTCAGGATCCCTTCTTTCAAAAACCCGAACAGCGTTCTATAAACACACATAAGCATACACACATGCTCTCACATACACGTGTACACAGTGTTGCGTTCATCCATTTATCTGTCAGTAGATGTTGTATTCGTGATTTCTTTCCTATTGCTGTGATAAAATACTCTGGCAGAAAGCAACTCACGGAAGAAAAGGTTGATTCTGGCTAACAGCTGAGGTGCAGCTTGTCATGGTCGGGGCGCCATGGCTGCAGGAGCGTGAAGCAGCTGATCCCAGTGTATGGGCTATGAGGAGGCAGAGCGCAATGGATGCTGCTACCCCTAAGTCTCTTCCCACGGCAGGTAACCTCATCTACACAATCCCTCCCAGACAGTCCCAGGCTGGTCTCCTAGGTAGGTGAATCTAGAATCTGTCAAGTGGATGGCCACAGACATTGGGGTTAATTCCACAGCTTGGCTATATCAGATATTGTCACACCGGAACACCGCTATCTTTTACACAGTGATCTCATTTCTCTTGAATATACGCCCAGGAATATGGGATTTCTGAATCACACGGTAGTTCCATTTTTGATTTTTGGATGATTCTCCACTCATTCAGAAATCACAAGTTTAACACATTTCCCCCCCCTCAACTACTCATTTCATGTAGACATTTTATTTTAGGTAGAAAGATAGGAAAATATCTGGTTTCTTGCCTGACTTTCAGAAAATTCACCTTGTTTGATGCCTCACTCCCTCACCCCGGGAAGTTGTAGTTGTGCTGGTTAGTTTTAACTGCCAACTTGTCTCAAGCTAGAATTAACCTGGAAGAGAGTCTTTTTTTTTTTTTAAGATTTATTTATTTTTATTTATATGAGTACACTGTCACTGTCTTCAGACATACACCAGAAGAGGGCATCAGACCCCATTACAGATGGTTGTGAGCCACCATGTGGTTGCTGGGAATTGAACTCAGGACCTCTGGCAGAGCAGTCAGTGCTCTTAACCACTGAGCCATCTCTCCGGCCCTGGAAGAGAGTCTTAATGCGGAATTATCTAGATCAAATGAGCCTGTGGTTTGTCCATAGAAAATTGTCTTGACTGTTAATTGATGTAGAGAGACCCATTCCACAGTGGGTAGCACCATCCCCTAAACAAGATTTCTGAACAGTAGAAGACAGGAGGAAGCCAGCTGAGATCAGGAAGCTCTTGACTGTGGATCGATATGACAAGCTGCTTGAGTCCCAGATTTGATTTCCCTGAAATAATAGAATATAATTTGGAATTAGGCCAAATAAGTCATGTTTTGCAGGGAGGGCATCGTGTTATTTGTCATAGCAACAGAAATGAAACTAGGACAGAAATCAAGAGACTTTTTGTCCCAGAGACAGTTGTCTTTATTTTCAACCACATTGGATTTGATACGCAGGTGGGACACCAATGAGTGTGTTCTCAGCACTGGAGAGATTAAAAAAAAAAGAGAGAGAGATAACCAGGAGTTCAAAGCTATCCTTAACAACATAGCAAGATTTTGAGGTGGGCCTGGTCGGCACAAGACACTATTAGTAAAACAAAAATAAAGAGAGTAACAAAAAATGACAACCCCCTAAACAAATGGTCAGTTCATTTCCTGTCTATAACAGGCACAGGGTAAGTGGCAGGCTCTTGTCCCTTTTCTGTCTCTGTAGACTATGTAGACTAAGCCATGCCTTATGCTCTGATGAACATTTAAATACCCAAGTCTTATGGTAAACACACTTAGGAAGGTGAATCCACTGCCAGCAAATTGTGCAATGCACACTATGTTTGGATCAGTCTGTTTTGTACGGGTCATGGAGGGACTCCTTCTGTTAGGCTAGGCAGATCAGAACCTATACTTTTCCAGCGTGACTCACACACACTTGAAGCATACAGACCCAAAGATACAAAGAGAGATATGTTCTTCCAATGTTGCAGATGAAGTAACTCTTTCCAGTTATACTGGAGGGTAACTTGAAACTTATCCTTATGCTAATACACCAGTCTTGTCATGACCAACTCTCTTTCTGGTCTAGGTTACCTCTCTTATAGTTAACCTGGGAGACCCAATTTCCCGACAAGGCAACACAGGACAATGTACTCCCATGAAAACAGGGTTTTTGTGGGGCTCCTGTTGAACTTAAGACTCTTGCTGTCAGGCAAAGCCCTGAGTCTGACTTTTGTGTTTGGGACTTAAAAGCCACTTCAAATGTACCCTGGTCTTGGGTTCCTCATTTATACAAATAGGGCTGTAGACCAGAAGGTTCTGAGGGGGTCTTGGGCTCTGGGTTCTATGCTATGGATGTTTTAACTCTGCCCTTCTCGCCATCTCATTACTTATTGCAGTATTTTCTTCTTAAATAACTCAAGAAAGAACTAAGGTGTGTGTGAAGATGGTTAGCACTCCACTATTTTCCCCTGCTGTCCTAGCTAGCTTTAACCGTCCACTCCACACAGCCTAGAATCATCTAAGAAGGGAGTCTCCATTGGGGCATCACCCAGATCAGGTTGACCTGTGGGCGTGTCTGTGAGAGAATTGTCTTGATTGTTAACTGATGCAGGAGGGCTCAGCCCACTGTGGTTGGCACCAATCCCTAGGCAGATGGTCCGGGCCATAAGAAAGTTAGGTGACATGAACCTGGGAGATAGTCAGCTACCTAGCAAGCCTGCTTTCAAGTTCTTTGAGGTTTTGGCCAACTTCTCTCAGTGATGGGCTGTTATCTGGAAATGCAAGGCAAACAAATCCTTTCTTCCCCAAGCTGCTTTTGGTCAGAGCATACTTTATCGCAGCATAGCGACAGAATTGAAGCTAGAACTCATGGTGAGGTGTACTGAGGGTGGAAACAGATCAAATGTCCAAGGGGAAGGAGGGGCTTAGTAAATTATGGTAAATCAGTTATCTCAGTCAAATATTATTCAGAAGCCAAGGGGGATGTTTATGAAGACTCTCTGACAAATTGGAAACAGTTTTCTTAATGAAAAAGACAGAAGATAAAGGATCTTTTCATTGTGATCATATTTACCCAGAAAATATACAGGAACACATTCAAATTTAGAAGGGGTGACTAAGCTGGAAACAGTTGATACAAAAACACATGGGGATTTTCTTCCTTCTGGAGATAAGATCCTGGGTTTCTCAATGGGTGCTTTAATCTTGTAAATTATCCAAGGTAGGCTAATGGCTTTGGGGGCTGTGAAGGCCACAAATGAGCAGGGGACAGTTGACTCTATAGCAGGTTAAGTCTCAAGCCTCAAGCCTCCTTCTCTGCTTACAGTCCTTCTATGGACAGACGGACGAGGGAGGGAGATTAATGTACCCCCCCCACCACCACCACTACACTGGGCTTTGCTTCCCGTCCTCTCCCCCTCCTCTCCGGGTTCTTCCTCCTCTCCCACTTTCTCCATCTCCTCTCCCCTCTTCCTTTCTTCTCCTTTCTCGCTCTTGTCCCTCTCTTTTCCTCAGCCCTTCCTTATCTGCATTTTCTTCAACACTGCTTTTCCATAAAGGAAAAATTCACATGATATGAAATTCACAGTGCAATATATACTTGCGGATTTCAACAAACGTGCGCAACATTGTGATCAGCCTTCCAGTCAAGACAATCAAGACACAGAGTGTTTCTATAACTCCAGAAAATTCTTGTCTCTTTCTGGTCTATCACCTGGTCCCAGGCAACACCTATGGTGAATTCTACCAATATAGATTTGCTTTATCCATTCTAGAGTATCATATAAAGGGAATTGTAGAGATAGGCACTAGGGTTTTCTGTTTGTTTTGTTTTGTTTTTAAAATGGTCTATCAGTTTAGTCCAGGTTTGTCTCAAACTTTTGATCCCCTGCCTCTCTCTGAAGTGGAGGGACAACTAGCATGACTCGCCATTCCTGACTTCAGATATGATATTTCTTTTTAGATGGGCTTCTTTAGCTTAACATACCAGTTTTGGGGTCACCTGTGCTATTGTAGGGCCTTTGACTCTTAGGTCGCATACTCCTGAGGTCGACTTCTGACCCCAAAGATGTCTGGGTTCGAACCCTAGGAACCTGCAGATGTGCTTTGTCAAGGAGCTTTGCAAGTGCGGTTGCAACAAGGGGTCTGGGAGGAGAAAGTTGGCTCAGGTTACGCACATGGATTGTAAGTACAATCCCAAGTACGGGAGAGGCAGAGGGAGAGTAGGGAAGAACAACAGGCAGGTGGAAGAGACTGGCTTCAGAAGACCATGAGTAGCTGGAGAGGCAAGAGAAGGGAGGGCTTTTCCAAAACCTTCAGAGGACTCAGACTTGCCGACGTCCTCACTGTGGCCCAGCAAAATCCTACTCAGACTTCCAACCTCAAGTACCACAAGAGAACACAGATATGCCATTTCAGGTCACCAGTCTGTGACTATATATTAGTGACTTCACGGAGAGACTACGATTCCACTGTGTGCTACAGATCGCAGCTCCATTCACTTCTTGATGAATTTGGATGCTGTTTAGATAAAGTTGATAGGAAGATCTTTATTTGTTTGAGACAGGGTAGCTTTAAACTCTTTGTATAGCTGAGAGTGACCTTGAACTTCTGACCCTCCTGCCTCACCGTGATGCTGGAGTTATAGGTGTGCACCAAGATGGGTGCATAGTTTATTGGGGTAGAAATTGAACCCAGGTCCTCATGCATGTTAGGCAAGCACTCTACCAAGTGAGCTACATTCCAGCCCTGCTGGGGAGACGCACAGGAGTCCTTTTGTGGATTTGCTTTTGTTTCTCTTAGGTGAGTGTAGCTAGGAGTGGAATTGGTAGCACACAGTTCAGTTTTCTCAACTGGTTGTACCATTTACTACCTAAACTATGAGACCTGACCCTCTTTTTAAAAAAAAAAAAAAGAAGAGGAAGGCTGGGGTCATTCACCTCAGATAGTAAGGACTGGTGGGACTCAATTTCTTGCTCCTTCTAGATGATTCTAGAGGCTGATTGTGCTTTCAGAGTCCTCAGCATGAACTCCAGTCCATTTTCATGCCTGAGTGAATTTCTCTTTTTCTTTAAAAAGGGTTCCTCCCCCCAACCCCCGCCATTCTTTCTCTTCCCCCTGGTCCTGTGCTCTTCACTAGTACACACTGTGCTCTGTGGGTGGGTACCATGGCCTCCGTGAACCGGACAACCCAGGAGTCAGGAGACAGAGAGTCTAGACCTCAGGGTCCTAACAGGGACACAAGGGAACAGGCATGCCCCAAGCTGAGTGCCTTTCTCTGGGGGCAGTCAACCGTGTTATTCTGCAGTAAATGGAATTTTCTTGTCCCTCTAAGTAGAAAAACACCTGCAGCTCAGAAGCCTCCCACCACAGTAGCTGATAGAACACTCGGTGGGAAGGAAGTGGGAGAAAAGGGGGTCCCAGGAGCCCATGTTTCTTGGGGGAACAGGAAGCTGTTTTGTTAATCTTGTGTGCACACATACAATTGGAGGTCAGCATCAGGTCCTTCTGCCCTTGCTGTCCACCTTAATTTTTAGATGGGTTCTCTTTCTGACCTGAAAGTGGCTGGTTCAGCTAGACTGCCTGACCAGAAAGCCTAGTCTCTCTACCTTCCCAGTCCTGAAGCTACAGGCATGTGCCCACTCAGCCTGGCACTAAATATTTTTTACTTATTTATCTTTGTGTATGTGTGTGTGCTGAAGTATATGTGCACATGCCATGTAAAAGAAACTTTTAGTTTCTTTGGAAAGTCAGTTATATCAGATGATGTTTTGCTAGGGCACACAAGTAAAAGGATGTTGTCCTGAAGCAGACACAGGTGGAAGGATCTGTGATGAAGGAGTATAAATGTGACCCCACAGATGGTAGGAGATGAGCACTGAGCCTTGGTTTGGTTCGCTCTGCCTAGCTATTCTTCACTAACATGCATGTATTGGTTCGCCTCACACAGTGTTGTTGAGCTAAACTTGTGGTAACATCGTCATTGAGAGAAAGTTGTCCAAGAACTGCTTGTGAGGTTCCTGCAGCAGCTAGCTGCTTCTGCAGCCCCGCCTCAGGTTGGTTGGGGAGCCTGGCAGTTTCTTCAGGATTGAACTACAGCTGCCTGGCTCTGCTGAAAGGACTGGACTGTGGCTGCTGGTTCGTGCCTGGTGTCTGCCTGCCTAGAGGACTGGACTGCAGCTGCTGAGTCCTATTTGGTGTTTGCTATGGGACTGAACTGCTGCCCAAGAAAGTTGAGCTCTCCCCCAAAGAACTATTGCTGAACAGGTCCACTTCCCCCACATCCTAATAACTTTTGTCTTCTACTAACTCTGCTGGGTGGTGGGCTAGAGGAGAGGTTGAACCCTTATTAAAAGTAGGTTGCAAAAAATTTATGCCTACAACCATGTGTGTGCAGGAGCCAGAGAAAGTCAGAAGAGGGTGTTAGAACCTCTGGAACTAGAGTTACAGGCAGCTGTGAGCCTCCATGTGGGTGCTAAGACCCAGACCAGGATCCGTGAAAGATCAGCAAGTGTTCTTAACCACCGAGCAATCTCTCTAGCTCCAAGAAGGGCATTTAAAAAAAAAGTTCTAGAGTTCAAATGCAGATCCTCATGAACAGCAAACCCTTTAAAGATGGAGCCATCTCCCCAGTCCCAATTAATTTGGCATTTGTTTATTTTTGACCTAAAGAAAACTGGCCCCTACTAATTAATTGCTATTCTAAAATTCCAGAGCTTTTCAGGACTAAGCCGAGAGACAAAGAGGTGATTATTTCCACGCACAATCAGTTTCGGCTCCCGGAATGGATCTGGGGATTTGAGGATCAGGTGGTTTAATCTACGAATCTTACTTTTTCGGGCCATGGATCCTTAATCCAGAATGGGGTACCCTCTTCTGACTTCCATGGACACCAGGCATGCATGTGGTGCACAGACATGCATGCAGACAAAGCACCACACATGAAATTAAGAAAATGTCTCCCCTCTCTTGCCACTCACGGAACCTGGATAGAAATACCTTGGGCATCAAGTAAGCTCCCAGGCCTACTAGCTTCCTGACACAAGAGCCTGCTGCAGTCTGGTATCCCGTGTGGGACGGTCATGTGGCCTGCTGGACATGCTCAGAATACTGAGAACTCAAGACTCCAACTGTCACCGTGATCCTTAGAGACAAGGAGAGCTGGCTTTTAACATACCAGCTGTCCCCATCCCTTTACAGAGAGTCCTAGCTTGGCAACAGCTGTGTTGGCAGTGGTCCTCCAGGCTCCCCCGGTGGGCCTGCATGGATGCTGGCCTGAAAACCCTCTTGGCATGCAGTGCTGCGTGTCCTCCTCCTTGTCCTGTACTCGGGGTTGTTCTGAAATATGAGCTCACATGTGGATGTGCACATGCTGGTGCTCTGAGTTCTTAGGATAAGTTCTCCAAGATATAGGGTCCTCACAGAAGGGCCACTGCAATGCCAGGCAAAGGTAGCTTGACTAAGCCCCCAAAGCATGCCAAGAGAGAAACGGAAAGCACGTGGGGACTTGGCATGAAGGTGCCACCCTTCAGGGTACAGGTGATCCTTTTCTCTTTGATTATCCTCCTGTGTTGGCTTCATACCAATGCCAGACGGTTGCGGTGCCAAGCACGGTGACACATGCTTGTGCCTTTGTCATGTCTTTGTCTTCTCACGATACCTGGAAGGGAAATGGGGGGAGGGCAGCTTCTTCCAGGAGCCACATTTCCACTTCCCTTTCCAAGCTGAGCATTGGTGTGAGTGCAAAGAGGCTTATGGGCAGGCAGTCAGAACCACATTTCCACTTCCCTTTCCAAGCTGAGCATTGGTGTGAGTGCAAAGAGGCTTACGGGCAGGCAGTCAGGCTCTTCGCCTGGGTCCGCTGGCACAGAAGCGAGTGAACACTCCTCGGAAGCCGTAGCGCACCAGGGCACAGCAAAAAACAAGAACAGGGCGTTTGGAAGGGAGGCGGGGCAAAAATGGAGCATCTTCCTTCCCTGGGACCTGTCTCCCTCGTCTGGAAGGTGGAAGATGCTACTCACTACTTTCCAGGGCACTGATGCAGGTCCTTGTAGAGGAGGTATCTTGTTTACTGCCAAGGACTCTGTAAGCACAGGGGATTGGCAGAAAAAGGATCCAGTGAGCATGTTAGCAGCTTTAGCAAGCTGGGTCTTCCCACAGGAGAGGCACACAGTGTTTACTGAAGAGGTGGACCTTTCTACCTGCTGGGAAAGTTGTACCTAGTGGGGAAGTTCCTCCTAGTTTGCTTTCCATTGCTATGATAAACATCTTGGAAAGCACAGTTGGGAGGAGAGGGTTTATTTGGTTTATACTTCTCAGCACAGCCAATCATAGATGAAGCCAGGCAGGGCAGGAGCAGAGGTAGGCACCATGGAGGGGTGCTGCTTACTGGCTTGCTCTCCATGGCTTGTTCACCATGTTTTCTTTTACAACCCAGGACTACCTGCCCAGAGGTGGCATACCCACAGTGGGCTGTGTCAGAACATGTTGGTCTTAATCAAGAATGTGCCCCAGACTTGCCCATAGGCCAATCTATTGGAGGCATTCACTCAACTGAGGTTCCCACTTCTCAGATGATTCTGGCTTGTGCCAAGTTGACAGAACTCTTACCAGCATGAAATCAGTAGGGAAACTGTACCCAGTAAAAGGGTGTACTTCGTTGGAAAGTTGTATCCTGGGAAATGTTAGTACACTGGAAAGAGAATGGTACCCAGGGGAAGAAATGGTACCCATGGGGGAGGTTAGTACCCAGGGGAAGAGATGGTACCCATGGGGGAGGTTGGTACTGAACAGGTATATGGGCCTTGGAGAGGCTCATCACTTGACTTGGGTTGTGAAGGCCTAACAGGAGAAGTCGAACAAGAAAGAGATAGATTGTGTAGTTCTTCACATTTAAATAAAAAAAGCAGCCTTCAGTCCCCTGCCCATAGTTAGGAGTTTTAGAGCATCCATTTGTCCACATTGCCTTTCGATTCCTGCCAAGGAACACTAGTTAAAATTCAAGACAACATTACTGGATCAAACTCTTCTCATATTTCTCGGCTGGAAATACCTATAATTCCTCAAGACAATGTTTCAATTTACCACATGTCCAGTCACATGCTGAAGTGTAATAAAACCCCTTCATCCTCTTCCGGCCTCCCACTCCCAGTGTTTGGAAGATCAGAGGACACACGTGGACTTTCAATCAGGAAAGATGGCCCTGTTTCTGTTTCCTGTACCTCCATCTGTGCTGGAGTGAGGGGCTATGGTCAGCCCCAGGTGCTGGTTATGTGGGAGACATCATGAGAAAGAAGCGGACAAGTTACAGGAGAATAAGTATCTGGTAGCTTTCGTCCCCAGAAGACATGTCCCATGACCTGTGAGCCAGTTTGTATCTGGATCTGTTCATTCTCCCGTTGAGCTTTCCTGACCCATTCCTGACCTGCTGTGTGCCCAAATTTGTATCTGTGGTCAGGGCCACTCTTTGGAAGGTACATCTCAACCTGTTGAGCCTGTACTGTACTGTCACATGGGTTGCCAAAGAGCCAATATGCAGACACTTCCCAGCTTCTTCAAGGACCTGTGCCCAAATCTTATGGGCCAGTAGCCATGTTCACACTTACTGTTAAAAGTTGTGATTTCTGTTTGTGGGGTAATAGACCCCTCTGCCATGTGTGATGGTGTGTACCATGCCTTCCTCTGTCTGGAGATGCCCCCTGTCTTCTGCCGGTTCTTTCAGGATGAAGGCATCTTTACCTACTGGGTTTGAGTGACTGAGAAAACCAGATTTAGAGAAGACATCCATTGGAATGACACCAAGATCAGAGGAGTTGTCTGCAGTCTTCTCGGTCCCAGGGACAATTCAATTCAATAGAATCAATAGATGTTTGGCTTTAACAAAAGAGAAAACTGTAAAATAAGAGAGAGGTCATCTAGCCTGTATCACTTCAACAGAGTAGCTTCATTCTCTTTGATATCAGAAATGCCTGGGGTGGTTGTCTATTTGTCCAGTCTTAAGGATATATTGGAGGCCAAATTGAGAAAGGTCGTTGTCTGTTTTCTTTGCTATGACAAGGACAACTGAGGCTGGGCTGTGTACAGAGAAAATAGGTTGATTTGGCTTAGAGTTTTGGAGGCTCAAAGTCCAAAATTGAGTGTCTGTGGGGGAACAGCTTAGTGGAAGAGCTTTGACAGCAAAGTGAGGTGACTGTGTGCTCAACCTTGAGTGAGAGTCTCTTGACAGAGAGCATCATGGTAAAAGTTCACGAGAGATCACATAGCTGGAGGATGGCTCAGTGAGTAAAGAGCATGAGGTTCTGAGTTCAAATCCCTGTACCCACATGAAGGTTCTGAGTTCAAATTCCTGTACCCACATGAAGGTTCTGAGTTCAATTCTCTGTACCCATGAACAGCGAGGTACAGTGATGCTCACTTGTGATTCCAGTGCTTGGAAGACTGAGGTAGCAGAATCCCTGGAGCTCTCTGGAGAGCCATTCTGCCCTACTTGGTGCTTCAAAGAAGGTGGACAGTGTTCCTGGGGATGACACTGGAGGCTGCACTCCAACTTCTTAAGGTACATGTCTATGTGTGCACAGACCACACACGTGCACACACATTAAAAATAAACTTTAAAGGAAACCATGCCTAAGAAATGAATAAACAGAATGAAGAAACCTTGTATGTAGAAAATTCTTAGGCACCCACTATATATATATTATAAACACACCCATATACACATATATATGCATATATACATATAAATCAGTTGCTTTGTGCATGCTGGTGATGAACATTGTCAACATGAAATCAAGAAAAATGATTCATTTGCAATGGCTCCCTTGACCATCTGAGAGATGAATTCAGCAAAAGGAGTAAATGACTGTCTTGCTGAGAACAACACAAAATTAAAGGGGCCTGACCAAAAAACAGAGAGACAGCTGTGGCCGAGACCTGGAAGATGACAGCACTCCTTACACTGATGTTCAGGTCCAACAGAATCCCTGTGGAAGATCCTGGTGCCATTTTGGGTTTTACAGAAACTGAGAAGGAGGTCTTACAGCTCCTATGGAAGTACAAGGGACCCACCCTAGCTAAAATAACCCTGCAAAAGAAGAAAGAAGCTAGCAAACTCCCATATACTCACATGGAGTCAGAGACAGTTGTGAGCCACCTGATGTGGGTGCTGGGAACTGAACTTCAGTCCTCTGGAGGAGTTACAGATGCTGTCAACTGCTGAGCCATCTCTCTAGTCCCTTTTAATTTTTAAAATTAGCTTACAAGAAGAGTTGTTCATGTGAACTTTCACACATAGTTCATTTCGGTTGGTTCTCCCTGCCCCTTGGATCACCCTTCCTCCATCTCCCTGCCCCCGACCCCGCATCTCCCTCTCCCTGACCCCCCCTCCATCTCCTGTCCCCCTTTTACTCTTCCCCTTTGGTCCCAGCATTCCCCTCTTCTACTTCATTCTATTGTCAGGCCTGGCTCCCTTCAGCTTCTTTATCTGCATAGTGGAGCTAACTGTGTCTAACCTTGGCCGTTATCAGGAAGTGTCAATAAGATACATTGTATTGTTTGAAACATTGCTTCTATCAGAGTAAGCCCTAACATGTTGGCCATTATTATTACTGATATATAGACCTTTGATATTTTAATTCTGCTTCTGTTTTTCACCCGGTTAGAGTATATCCTTGGGTGAGAGATAAATGACAGGCTCCTCCTTTCTCTCTCTCTCTCTCTCTCTCTCTCTCTCTCTCTCTCTCTCTCTCTCTCTCTCTCTCTCGGATTAATCTTGAAATAAGTGCTTTGGAAAGAATTTAGGTTGCATGTAATCTGACTCTTGACCCAACCAAACCTGTTTCTCTTTCATAATCACACCTAACTCACAGTTTGGCTAGGAACAGAGCTCCGGGATCTCTTGGGAACAATGTTTCACCCTTCCAATTTGATAGTATTTCCATGGCTGTCCTCAACGCAAAGTCTTTATTCTGCAAGTGGGAAGGCTTCTCTCCAGCCCTAGTGGCAGGAGTTCTACTCCGGCTGCTCTGGGGACCATCTTTGGTATTGCTGTCTCTTATTGGGTGGGTCCTTTGACGCTAATATCCAAGTGTTTCTTATTGGGTGGGTCCTTTGATGCTAATATCCAAGTGTTTCTTCTGTACGGGCAAATTATATTATCTACTGGCATATTCCTTTCCCTCTAGTGGATTATGGTCTATTGTAACTCAGACAAGTGGCACACTTACAGATCTCTCATGTTTCATATTTTGCTTTTAAGATGTCTACACTTTTGGTTTTCATTTTTTGAGATTTTGGCTCTTTTAGTTACTTACACACCGAGTTTCTGAGTTACTCATTGGATTTCAGGGCTCCTGTTGAGAAGTTATCTTAATGTACTTTGAAAAAAAATGCAAGATACTGTCATCAAGTTCATAATTTGCTTTGGGTGTAAAATCGTCCCCTAGATCGAGGAGGATAGAAACTAGAATGTTTGGAAGTTCTCCCATGATTTTACATGTTCTCTTCAAGTCTTTATGTGTTAGCCTCCCTCCCTGGCTCTCCTCATGGAGACACCAGCATGTGCCCCTTGGGATAGATAGGACTCCTGGGGTTGCCTTGTAACTTATTACACATTGTTTGTGACTTCCAGACATTTGTCTGTCGCTTGTGATAAAGCACTGTGAGCTGTCACGTCCCAGAGAGAAGCAATCTTCACGCACATTTCCGTCCCATTGTGCTTAGTTTTAAGTGGATTTTGACCTCACAGTTTTACTTTGACCACGTAAACACATTAAATCCACACCCTTATTTTTATGACAGGGGAGACCACAGTGGAACTGGCTGAGGTGAAAGGTGATGTTTTGAAGGAGGGTTTCACCTGGAAGCAGTTAGGTGCACCCTGAGAGCAGCTCCCAGCATGCTCCACCATTATCTTATTTAAAAGCCTTTTTCCTTGTTAACTGATGCTGCCCCTGTTCAGGACTTGTCAGGCAGCCATGTTGTTATTGTTGAGATTTCCTGGGTATAGCTTTCTGGTCATATCTAGAAGACACAATCTCTCTGTAGACTCCCTGGTCCTCTGACTTGTTATACAGTCTTTCTGCTCCCTCTCCCTGAGCCTGAGATATATGGTTATGTACTTCAGGGGCTGGGAACCCTACAGTGATGTAGAAGTAACAGCCAGGGCTGGGAACCCTACAGTGATATAGAAGTAACAGTCAGGACTGGGAAGCCTACAGTGATGTTAATGTACCAATCCCTTTCCACTGCAAAAAGAAACTTCTATTTTTGGGTTACACGCCAGTATGGATGAGGGAATTTCACAGGGCCCCATCCCTGGATGAGCTACAGTTAACTAGCCCTTAATTGGTTATCTACCAGTGGTCAGCATATACATACAAACAATGGATATGTGTGTGTGTGTGTGTGTGTGTGTGTGTATATATATATATATATATATATATATATATATATATATATATAGAGAGAGAGAGAGAGAGGCCATGAACTTGAGAGGAAGAGGGCATAGAGGGCATAAGAAGGACTGGAAGGGGAAAGTTTTGTAATTATATTTTAATTAGAAATAAAATAAATTAATAATAAGCCTTTTTCTTACATTCTCATGTATGACATTTCAGTAATATTGAGTTTACATCTACTATACTATTTATCACTATCTGAGTGTTGACTCTTTTTTACTTGAGTATTTCCTTGTCTTCATCTAAGCACATGTCTGTTTGGTCATTAATCCTAGAGAACACAGTTTGGGGAGGGAGCCACAGAACAACAAAGAAAGCGGAGTGGAGGAGTAGACTGCCTGGAAACTGGTAGCGAACTCAGAATATTATTTATTTACAATTTTAACCATAAGCCTGAGCATGTCAGCAGGGCACCTTCTGGAAGTCTTTACAGAAGAAATGTCAGTTGGTGGGGGACGTGATGTTGACCTAACACACTCAGAGAAAGAAGAATCTTCTAAGCCTTCTGTGTAAAGCACGGGGCAGGGGATCCGGAAGGGAACACACACTTGCAGAGTGTCACCAGGCTGTGTAGTAAATCCAGTTTCAGAAGTAAACGCAGGTGGCTGTGCCACAGAGGAAGAGCGGGGGAATTCAAAGAGGTGGAGGAAGGGTGTTAGGAGCTGGTGACAAAGCTGCGGGGTTGAGAACAAACAGCGCCCGCCCGCCCGTAGAAAGAACACAGAAGTATACACAAGGTGGAGGAAGCAACCCGGCAACGGGAAACAGAGCGGGACACGGGAGTCTGAGTGCGTGGTAGTCATGGAGGAGCTGTTCCTATATGACCTCAAGTATCATTGACCAGTTCCTGCATCGCCTCTATCCTCACTGTAAACATCTGCTGCACGC
The DNA here is from genome assembly GCA_036184795.1 of Tokudaia tokunoshimensis. Classification (NCBI taxonomy): domain Eukaryota; kingdom Metazoa; phylum Chordata; class Mammalia; order Rodentia; family Muridae; genus Tokudaia; species Tokudaia tokunoshimensis. The sequence goes on from BTHU01000015.1 coordinate 78,931,346, forward strand.
GTGAATGAATGCCTGTGTGGATTTGGAACGTGACCCTCTAGCAACGCTTGTTCTAGGGCAGCAGTTCTCGACCTGGGGGTCGCGACCCCTTTGGGAGTCAACCTTTTCACAGGTGCCACCTAAGACCAACGGAAAAACACAGAGATTTACATTAGGAGTCATAACAGTAGCAAAATTCCAGTTGTGAAGCAGCAACGAAAATAATCTTATGGTTGGGAGCGGGGAGGGGGGGAGGGGGGCGGGGAGGGGGGGCGGTCACCACAGCAGGAGGAACTGTGTTAAAAGGTCTCTCGGCATTAGGAAGGTTGAGAACCGCTGGTTTTTAACAGGTTTTAAACAGTATGACCATGCGATCATACAGGGCTTCTGAAGGGAGCCACAGAGGAGGAGAGGGAAGCCCTAGGTCAGCTCGTGAGTGGTGTGGAGACTGTGGGACCCACCCAGCGAGGTGGCTGAGAGGAAGGGAAGGGTAGAGGAGCTACTTGGTGCCTCATTGGAGGGTGCGCAAGGCCAGTTGTACGCACGTCTAGTATGAGGACTGGGTGCTGGGTGGTGTCACTCGTGGGCTGGAAGGAGTGTGACCAGTGTAGAGGGAAGACGCTATGCGTTCGGGACTGCTCAGTCTGTCCATCTAGGAATACACAGTGGGCAGTCACAGTGTGCTGGGACTCAGGAGGGAAGGGGGTTTCAGGAGGAGAAGGCTCTGGAGCTGGGTATTGACGGCTAGTGAGACAGAACAATACAGGGAAGGAGACTCCAGCACCGGTGCTGAGGTGGCCCTGGGGAGAGGTGGAAGGCATGAGTCGCAGTGCCCCAAAACGCATGGCTAGCCTTCGGTGGTCCTGGAGCTACAATTATGGATGAGGGAGCCACTCTCCGATGCAAAAGGCCCTTCATTTCACTTTGTGGAGTGAAAGAGTGACCGATGAGACTGTCGGGAAGATGAGACTCAGACTAGAACAAGGTGGGAAGACCACGGGCATACCGGATGCCAGCAAGGAGTGGGCACAGAGGTCCCTTCTTACCCGGTGCCCGGTGCGGTGCAGGGTGAGTGGCCTCCAGGACGCAGGATGGGCACTCAGGCTTTGAGTAACTTTCCGCCCGGCTTCTCTGCATTTTATGCCTCTGGGGTCCTGGCCTTCACCTGCCCTTGCCTGACGTTCTCCACCCTGCTGGAACCTTCTGTCAGGGTACCAAAGCGGCCAGCAGTGTGGGGTGGTGCCACTCGGCTGGCCCTTCGCTGCAGGAGGGCGAGCCCACGTGTGGACTCGTGACTCACTCTTGGCACAGGCCCACACGGTGCAGGCATTTCCAGGCATTTCTGTTTCCTCTTCCTATATCTTCTGACCTTTCACCTAGCCCCAGAGAAACTGTACTGCTGTTTACTAGATCCTGAGAAAGTCAGAATCCTTGCTACTCAGGCCTGGCTCTCACCCAGTTCTTAGCCCTATTCTGTACCCGTGAGAGCCTTTTTTGAAAGACGGGGGTGTCACTACAGGTTAGAAGATATTCATTAGCTATGAAAGAGAAGAGAAAAAAGTATGATCTTAATCATTCAAGCTTAAGGGGAGAACTAAGTATTTTTCACAATGGCTTAAAAAAAAGCTATGAAGGTTAAATAGGAATATAAACATTGGGGTTGGAGAGCGTGTTCAGAAGGTAAGGGTGCTGGTTCCTCTTCAGGTGGTTGACGTTCAGTTCCCAGCACCCATAGAGGGTAAGTTTCAACCACCTCCAGTTCCAGGGGATCTGACATCCTCTGCTGGTCTCCAGGAGCACCCATATACATGTCTTACACACACACACACACACACACACACACACACACACACACACACGTGCACACGTACATGCACACACACACACACACACACACACACACACACACACACGTACACACATGCGCCAAAGTACAAATCTTTAAATAAAAAGGAACATAGTCATTCCTATAATTAGATAACAAAGGAAAACATGGAATTAGAAAAAAAATGTACAGTGCGATTACAATGATAGAAATAAATGTATCTATAGTTAAGTCTTGAAGATTTATAAAGTCAATACTGGCTATGCTCAGATGGTAGCATATTACTTTATTTTACCTTTTCATTGTGTTAATTTTCCGTAATGCAGTTATATTAGTCTTACAACAGAAGAATGTATATAATAAAATAACAATGAGCTCAAATGTCAAAGCTTAGTTCGACCAGCCAGGTCTTTTCTGGGATTTCCAAACTCAAGGTTGACCCTGGCCTGGCCTTAGCTTACCTCCTTGTCCCTTTAACTCAGGGCTTATCAGTCTATCTGAAGCCTTAGGGCAGGGCCACTTCAGGCACCAGGCCCCCCTCCCTGGGGTGGGGCAGGCCGGCCCCTGCTTGGGATGTTGGCTCTTAAAATCCAAGGAAACAATTAAATCAAGACTTTATAGCTTTTTACTCAGTAAGAGAACAGGGAGGCTCCCAAACAGCACTGAAGGCCTGTTTCCCACAGTGTGCTCCTGAAACCAGGGTAGGGATTCTGAGGGTGTGAGCATCTGTTTCTTGAGGTCATTCTGGGATCAGCAGGCCGCAGGAAGCCATGGCATGAGGACTGGAGATAAGTTAGAGTCAGAGGATCCAATTTAGGAGATTACGTAAAATAGACAGTCCTGGTTTTTACAACTTGGTCTCTCTCTTTGTCTGTGCACTGAGAATATAGGGCCTCTTGAGGGCAAGTGCCTCCTCCCCCCATCTCCTTGCACAGAGGTAGGTGGACAGTTTATAGTCTCTGGAATGATCCTTCGCATGCATGAGTGAAGAAATACCTTTGCCTCAGGAGTAATGGCAGAACAATCCTCAGGCCTCAGAACCCCGGAGTCAGACGTGCGGGTGTGAGATTTCCTACATCTCTGGATGGTTTGAGAACAAAATCCTGGAATATCCCAAACCCCAGCCCTCATCTTTTATTTTATTTTCTTAACAAGCCCGTCCCAGAGGATGGGAGGAGACCGTAAATGAGAGCTCCCGCCTATACCTGGGCACAGGTCCTTAGTGGTCCTGCCCACTCCTCTTAGGAAAGGATCAGATGTTGTTTATTAGAGTTAACTCTTCAGGTGGAGTCCTGGCTAGCAGAGGGATAACAGCACTCAGTTCCAGCAGCCAGAACAGAGCCCCTTAAATGCTGATTTCATTCCCACCCCAACCCCTAGAGTTTTGCTAAGTCTCCGAAGAAAAGTCTGTTTTCTCTAGCTGTGGAAAGAGCCAACATTTGGGGGAGCAAGAGTTAGGCAGGTGGGGCTGGAGAGATGGCTCAGTGTGTAACACACTTGCCTTGCAAGCATAAGGATCCGAGACCCTAGAACCTACGTAAAAACTACAGGGCATGGTGGCATACACTTGTAATCCCAGCACTGGGGGGTAAATGGAGACAGGTGGATCTCTGGGCTTGCTGAACGGTCAGCTTAGCCTTGCCTCTGCACCAACCTCAGGTCAGTGAGGGACCCTGTGTCAAAAGAAGTGGGCAGAGCCTGAAAAATGACAGCCAAAGGTGTCCCATGTCTTCCATATGCACAAATACACACATGTACAGGTGTGCCAGCACACACATGTACACCCAGACACCCTCCCTCACCCCTACACACACACACACACACACACACACACACACACACACACACACAGGGGGTGATGATCTAAATTAATTCTTTTTAAACACTGGCCTCCACAGGGTCCCTTTGTGACACTAACAACAAGTGTCACTAAATGCACATAACAGGCAGGTTTCCTTGTGCTTGCTTGCTTGCTTGCTTTTCTTTTCTTTCTTTCTTTCTTTCTTTCTTTCTTTCTTTCTTTCTTTCTTTCTTTCTTTCTTCCTTTCTTTCTTTTTTAAAGCAGAGAGTCTTTATTTAAGCTGGAGCTCAGACCCCCAGGCTCAGCTGATGTAGCAGGGTAGCACAGAAAAACCTGAGCACTTAAGAATTAACCTTTTCGTTGCAGTTATAGGAGAGTAAGGGGCTTTATAACTTGGTTGTTACATGACTGGCTGCCATTTAAAACTATAAGTATGTCATGATATCATTGGCTAGCCATGAGCTCTGTAAGCTTAGGCAGTCTCCGACATCTGGAACTTTAGGTACTTTTTAGAAAAAGAGCTGATTGGTTCCATCTAGGGCTAGAGGGAGTTTTTGGAACAGTTTGTGGTTTTTTAGTAGCTGGGTTTAGGTTGGGGTCAGTCCTAAGTCTAAAATGGAGCCTCTTCTAAGATGGAGTTGGTCTAGCTAACAGGCAGAGCTTTTTAGTGTATTCTGTCTTGATGGACAGTACCACAATCTACTTACATTCAAAACTTTTTTTATACTTTGCCAATCTAGTTGTCACCAATGGCTTTCTATAAATATATTTTGTCTTCCTAAATATTTCCAAAATAGTCTTCTCCTTTAACTCTTGACTATCACCTAACGTAGCCACACTAGCTTAATCCTCTACACAGCTAACACAAGGTAACCAGACGCAGTGGTGGCCGTATCAGGCTCCTGTTGAAATCCTTCAGGGTCTCGCTGACACACAGGGTGGTGTAAATGCCCTCTGTCATATTTTCTCCCATCACTTTCCAACACTGTGTTCCTTCGAACCCAACCAAAGGCAAACCATCATGCACCGTCATGTTTGCCACACGTCTCCTTCGCTCCTGCTTCCTCTTCCTTCTGGAACCCATACATTTACAGCACCCATTTCTTCTCTTCCCCTGGATGACTCCTACTTAAGACTTGGCTCACTTTATTTAAGAAGCCTTTCCAGTTGTTTCTCAATATTGCTTCCTATATTAGACAGGGTTCTCTAGAGTCACAGAACGTATGGGTAATCTCTATATAGTTAGGGAATTTGTCGATGACTTACAGCTTGTAGTCCAACTCCCCAACAATGGTCAGCAGCAGCTGTGGATGGAAGTCCAAGGATCTAGCAGTTGCTCAGTCCCATGAGGCAAGCAGGAAAAGAGGAGTGAGTGAAAGTCTCCTAGTGCTTTCCTTACACGGTGCACACGGCTTGTTCCAAGCCCGTGCACTGGGTGTGTTACACATGAAGAAGCCCAGAAGGACAAGAAGCTCCATTACTTACTTAGCCACGATCACAGAAGCATTGAATCTAGTCTGCCTTGTTTTCAATCTCCAAGATCAACTGGGCTCCTCAGGGAAGGTCTTTCCTGGGAACCAAATACTTGCACTTCACCACGGCATTCCTCCTCCAGTGGAGGGAGCCACGACAAGGGTCTTTCAGGAGATGACCACAGTAGTACCTATCATATTTGCTCACTTCTCATTGGCTCACACGTAGTGACATCATCACAGGTAGCCACAAAGGAGTCTGGGAAATAGAATCTGTGGTTGTACGTGGTTATAAGTCAAATCACAACTTAGTAGAAGAAAAAGGGTGCTTGCTTTGGCAGCAGATATACTAAAATTGGAGCCATACAGAGAAGCTTGACATGCCCCTGCCCAAGGATGACACCCAAATTCGTGAAGCATTCCATATTTTTAAAAGTTTACAAACAAACAAAAGAATCCACAATAGGAAGCAGTGGGCAGCTGTTTACTGTGGATCTTACAAGAATATCTTTTGCTAGATTTCTTAATGCTACTGATTTCAGGAGTACAGGTTTGCTGTGTCATGTTTTCAAAGACTGGCTCTAGTGAACCCAAAATGTTTTAGGAAATTAATCACTATAAAATTGGATATTTAGGGGGTACTATGTCAAACTTTAGTCATTTTAATATTAAAGAATAAATAAAACAGGTGAACCATATTTTTGTATAGAAATCGTTGGATGTCAATAAGATGCAGTTAGCATGGTGATATGTGCCTGTAAAATTCTGTCACTTAGGAAGCTGAAGCAGAAGGACTGTTGGTTTGAGCTAGCCTGGTGGTTTGAGCTGGCCTGGGAAACAACAGATTTCAATCAGCCTTGAGTACAGGAAAAAAAAAAAGATGTGAGTTAAATGTAAAGGCTTAGAAGAACTTAGGTTTTTGAACATTTTGACTTTAACAATTTGAATATTTATCAGAACAAGTATATATAAACAGTCTTCTGCATCAACGAAGCCTTCTTTAGATATTACAATTCCCCAAGTGACATGTGTAGGGCCCGTGTTCATTTGCTGTGTAGGGCTAGGCAGCTCATAAAAAACAGATTTAATGTTTTACTCTGTTGAAGATTTGGAAGTCCAAGATAAAGGAGCCAGGAAGGTTGGTTGTCTGGGAGGGTTTGGTCTCTGCTTCTGAAACCTGTGTCCTTGGGAGGGGAAGATGTGACATCCTTATAGGGTGGAAGGCAAAAACGCTCTAGCAAAACACAGTCCCAGTGTGAAGCTATTTACAAAGAGCAGTGCAGGGCTGGAACTGTAGCTCTGTTGGCTGAGTACTTGCCTAGTATGCAGGAGGACCTACATTCAACCCAGCGATGTATAAACCACGTGTGCTGGGGCCTGCAACTTCAGCACTTGAGAGGATGTTATTTCAAGTTCATTTTTTGTTCAAGGCTAGCATAGGCTACATGAGACCCTGTCTCTGAAACAACAACAAACAAAAACTAGAAGAAAATAAACCACCTAGTTCTATAAGGAGCCCTAATGATCTACTTGTATCTTTAAAACTCAATCTAAATTTTGAAGAGGATGTATTCAAACCACAGTAGAACTTACGGTTTGGTTTCTTTTTTGACCAGAGAAGCCAGGTCAATACTTCAACAATTGGCGTTGTAGTGGCTATTCCTGGTTGTCAACTTGACTGTATCTGGAATGAACTACAATCCAGAACTGGAAGGCTCACCTTTGATCCTGATCTGGAGGTTCAGAGATACAAGTTTCTGACCAGGATCTAGGTTTGGAGATCTTGAGGCATAGTGGCTATGACTCCCAGAAGATTAAGACAGGAAGATCTCTGGTCATCTGGAACAAAGCAAGTCCCAGATCCAGGCGTGGTGGCACACACTTTTAATCTGGGCCACACCTTCTGCTAGAGACCTACATAAGGACATTGGAAGAAGGAAGTTCCACTCTTCTCCTACTTGCCAGAGATCCTTGGACTTCCATCCACAGCTGCTGCTGACCATTGTTGGGAGTTGGACCACAGACTATAAGTCATCAGCAAATCCCTTACTATATAGAGACTACCCATATGTTCTGTGACTCTAGAGAACCCTGACTAATACAAACCTCTTCTTCTTCTTCTTCTTCTTCCTCTTCCTCTTCCTCTTCCTCCTTCTCCTCCTCCTCCTCCTCCTCTTCTTCTTCTTTGTTTTGAAACAGGGTCTGACATAATGCAAGCCAGTTTTAAATTTACTGTGTAACTGAAGGTGGACTTGATCTATTCATCCTCCTGCTCCCTACACTCTGGTGCTGAGCCTTCAGGCACAGGCCAGCACACGGGGCTCCATTTCTTGTTTTTTGAGACACCTGTTCCATGGACCAAGTTGTCCTCAAAGTCATGACCCTCCTGCCATAGCCTCTGAATTCACCACTCTCAATTCTACCTCATGTTTTTGTCCGAGCAGTTTAGGTCTTGAATGCACATGTTATTCCACTGGACAGGATAGTGGGTGTCACTGTGACGTTTCCTTCTGTGGCTTTACCATTTTTTGATCAGGTTAACTTCCGTTACTCTCACTTACTCTTCCTCTCTTCCATCCCACAACCCCCTGCTCTTTCCTAACAGTTCCCTTTTTATAGTTTTAAAATTTAGATTCCACACCTGAAAGACAACACTGCACGTATGTTTCTTAAAGTTATGACAACTCACAACACTTGTGGGGGCAGGGTGGGGGAGACGCTGCCCTTTTATCAGACCCCCCCCCCCCAGGTTGCAGACTGCTTCTCCTTAACTGTAACTTCCACATGAACTCCTTTAGAGGTAGCGCTTGGCAGCCATACTGATTCGTATAAAAGTTTGTTTTATTCCCCTGAAGTAAATGTCATCTCTGAAACTTACTGCCTTTGTCTACTAACCTAGGCCCAGACCTGGAAACTTCTGGCCTCTGTACAATTCAGTTTAGGCCTAGAACATTTTCAGCCTCTGAAACTTACTCCTGAATAAGTTCTGAATAAGTTCCTGAAAGAACTCGTTCTTCCTGATCTCTGTCTGGCTGCTTTCCACTCAGCAGTTCAGGCTCAAACTCCTCTCCAAGCTGACTGACTCAAGCTGGCTTCTCTGTCTCTCTCAGACTCTCTCTCTCTCTCTCTGACTCTAAGTCTGACTGAATTGCTCTATTTGACCTCAAACTAACTCTGCCAGTCTGTTCTAATTTACTGACTCCTTCATTCTTTGGCTCATTCTGTCTTCACCTGTGTCTAGCTTGTCCTCTCTTCAACCTGTCTCTGTATAACTCCTGGCAAAACTCTCCTCTCCTCTCCTCTACACTGCCCTTCAAGAAGCTTCTTTTTCCTCTCTCTTCTCATGACATTTGGGCGTATCCTATTCTGTCAAATCTTTCTCTGATTCGTCACTTTGTCTGCTACTCAATTAGACATCAATTTCAAACATGGGTGCTTCCTTTCTTTTCCTTCATTGTTTGGGATTAAAGGTGTGTGCTAAGGGCTGAGCCACACAACTAGAAACAGGTTTTTCCTGTAAACAACATAATCTTGGGGTTTACAGTGTGATAAAATATCCTGCAACATATATCATTAGACTTACTCTTTAGGCCTGGCTGATTGGCCTGATGTGGGGTTGCTAGCCGAGGGTAAGCTAATCGGCAAACAGAGAGGGAAGGCATGCCTCAACCTCGGTCTAGGCAGTAGAAGGATTGTATAAAGTGTAGGCTGAGGAGTTGAGGATGGCTCTCATCTGTTGAGCACAATTGAGGGCATAGAAAATGGGGTCTTAGAATTGAGCTGATGGGAAGAGAAACAGAAAACAGAGAACATTTCTTTCTAGTCAATTCCAACATCTGGGTCAGCTGCACATTGCTTTGAATCTCCAGTGACATCTGTCACAGTTATTAACTCATCCTTACCTTCCAAACCAGTTACAGCCAGTTTCTATTATTGGTACCTCAAATAAATCTATCTAAGGTGCATGGAATTACATTGAACCCATTGTTTGAAGCAGACTTGTGTGTTATGTTTTCAGGTAGAAGAAAATCCTAGTGTAGAATTGATATCTGAGCCATATGCCCTGTTAAGACTGTAAAATCAAATTTAATGGAAGCCTAGCTCTTTTAGTAATTATACTCTGGTAATCCCTTATAGATGCCCAGGACTGAGTGTAAGGAAGGCACAGCCTGGAGTGACTTGTAGGAAGCAACTGAAGGCCCCACCACGTGGTCTGTGGCAGAGACTGTTAGTTCCTCATCCTTTCCCAACTGAAATTATGTTTTCCATTTCCTCTTGAAGTCATAGATCAATAGAGATGGTAATAAGTAATGTGTTGGATCCCTTGGAGCTTGAGTTACATGTGCTTGTAAACTATCCAGTGTTGGTGCTGGGAACTGAACTTGGGTCCTCTGGAGGAGCAGCAAGTATTCTTAATGGCTGAGACATATTTCTAGCTCCCCACTTTGGAATATTTTTGCCCCTATTTTCATCAGCAGTAAATTGTTCTTTCTTTCTTTCTTCTTCTTCTTCTTCTTCTTCTTCTTCTTCTTCTTCTTCTTCTTCTTCTTCTTCTTCTTCTTCTTCTCCTCCTCCTCCTCCTTCTTCTTCTCCTTCTTCTTCTCCTTGTCCTCCTCCACGTCCTCCTCCTCCTCCTCCTCCTCCTCCTCCTCCTCCTCCTTCTTCTTCTTCTTCTTCTTCTTCTTCTTCTTCTTCTTCTTCTTCTTCTTCTTCTTCTCCTTCTCCTCTTTCTTCTTCTCCTTCTTCTTCTCCTTGTCCTCCTCCACGTCCTCCTCCTCCTCCTCCTCCTCCTCCTCCTCCTCCTCCTTCTTCTTCTTCTTCTTCTTCTTCTTCTTCTTCTTCTTCTTCTTCTTCTTCTTCTTCTTCTTCTTCTCCTTCTCCTCTTTCTTCTTCTCCTTCTTCTTCTCCTTGTCCTCCTCCACGTCCTCCTCCTCCTCCTCCTCCTCCTCCTCCTCCTCCTCCTTCTTCTTCTTCTTCTTCTTCTTCTTCTTCTTCTTCTTCTTCTTCTTCTTCTTCTTCCTCTCTCTCTCTCCTGTTTTTTTGAGACAGGATTTCTCTGTATAGCCCTGGCTCTCTTGGAACTCTATACAGACTAGGCTGGCCTTGAAGGAGATATACCTGCCCTTGCCTCCTGAGTGCTGGGATTTAAGGCATGTGCCACCACCGCCCTGCTCTCTGCTGTCTTTCAATGTTTCGCATTTCTTTAGAACTGATTCTTAAGTCTTGCTAGGTCATTAACTTAAGACACATTTATGTCTTCTCTTGCCAGATTATAACTTCTTGGTAGCATGGACTGATTGTTGCATGTCTTTGCTCTGTTTATAGGGGTTAATAAAATTAATCAAATATTTACTACTAATTTTAGCTTAATTAATTTGAATTCCAGAGGTAGTTGTGAACTTTACCCCTTTCTAAGAAATTAGAAAAGGGGAAACAGGGGACCATGCAGATAGAATCACCAAACCATGATCTAAAATGACATTTATTCCTCAAAAAATACTAATGCTATGAATGTTTTTACAGCTTGGAGGTATCATAATAATCAGTACATAATTAACCAGGCATGGTGATGCATGCCTGTAATCTCGGCTACTTGGAAGGCTGAGGCAGGAGGGTGGTAAATTTGAGGTTTACCTGGGGTACTTAGAGAATTCAAGACTATGCCTGACAACTAACTTAACAAGACCCTGTTTCAGAAATAAAAATGATAAAGAGATGGGAATGAAGCTAGAGGTGTACTTGCCTAGCACACACCAGGCCACCGGTTCAATTCCAGCGCTGGGAAAACAAGCAAGCACACAAAGATAACTATTGGCTGATGCTTGGTTGGAGTGCACATTCACTAAACCATCACTTTAACCAAGATAAACACTTCATCCACGAGGCCTCCACAGTTTCCCTGTAACCTCTGCTTCACTTCTACTCAAGGCAACAATTGATGTTCCACGTCCCTGTCATTTCTCATTCTTTAAAATTTTATACAAATGGGCGCATTGAATATGCACTTTAAAAAAAATCTATTCCTTCCAAGTCAGTTTCGTTGAGAGGCATCAACATTGGCAGCCACATCAGTACTTCATTCGTTTCTGGTGCTGAGCAGTGTTTCGTCATGTGGCTATGTAAGGACTGGTTTAGCCGCTTGCCTCTTGCTGGCTATTTGAGCTGTTTCCAGCTTTATGCTTGTGAATGTTTGTGTGCGTGGTTATGTGCCTTTCTACACTGTGTGGGGGTGAGAATAGAATGGCTGAGTCACATGGTATCTAGAGAGGACATTTGAAGAAAGTGCCAAACACCGCGTTCATCCCAGTGGCTTCTCCATCTCTTCCATTTGGTCTTTTGAGCCCTTTCTTCTATTCTAATAGGCATTCAGTGACATTGCCCTTTAGTGTTAAGTTGTATTTGCTTAAAAATGATAATGGTGAACATCTTTTCAAGCCATTACATGGCATTGATGGCTGACTCCTTTGTCTTCCTCTTGGACACTGCATCCATTCACAATATTCTCCATTTAAGAGACTAGGTTGTTTTCCTATGGTTGAATTTTGACTTTCCCTGTGTACTCTAGATGTAGCAACCTTCATAAGTTGTAGCAACCTTCATCAGGAGTAACAACCTTCATCAGGTGTAACAGCCCTCATCAGGTGTAACAATCCTCATCAGGAGTAACAACCGTCATCAGCTGTAACAACTCTCATCAGGAGTAACAACCCTCATCAGGTATAACAACCCTCATCAGGTATAACAACCCTCATCAGCTGTAACAACCCTCATCAGGTGTAACAACCTTCCTGAGAGCAGTCCCACATCTGGCTTCACTATGCTCAGTCAGTGTATTTGTGACTTTTTGGTTGCTGGGACAAACACTGTGACCAAAATTGACTGATTAAAGAAAGAATTTCTGTTGGTTTAGGATTCTGGGGTGGGGGAGGGGAGAGAGAGAGAGAGAGAGAGAGAGAGAGAGAGAGAGAGAGAGAGAGAGAGAGAGAGAAATGGTTGGGGAGGCATGACAGCTGGTTGCCAGAACAGGAACTGAGAGATCCTATGGTCAAGGACACTAGGAAGCCATAGTTAACGGGAAATGCGACAAGGCCCTAAACTCTCACAACCTGCCCCAGTGACATATTTCCTTCAGTGAGGCTGTGCCTCCTAAAGGCTTTATAGTCTCCCCAAACAGCTCCACCAATGGGGACCTAGTGTTTAAATACCTGAGCCTATGGGGGGCATTTCTCATTCCAACACCCCAGTCACTAAGGACAGTAGCCTGAGGAATATGAAGCTTTAGTCTAAGTGGAATAGTGGAATAGGAGGAACATCATGGAGAGACCTGGTTGGCATCTTCTCACATCCATCCTGTGTATCCAAGAAGGGATGCTAGGGTGGTGGAGGAAGCACAGGAAATGGCAGCCTACAGATGAGGGGCCCTGTACTGTCTCAGTCAGGATTACTCTTGCTGTGATGAAACACCATAACCAAAAGCAAGTTGGAGAGGAAAGGGTTTATTTCACTCACAGTTCCATATAGCAGCTCATCACCAAAAGCAGTGAGGGCAGGAACTCAAGCAGGGCAGGGACCTGGAGGCAGGAGTTGATGCAGAGGCCAGGGAGGGTGCTGCTTATTGGCTTGCTCCCCATGACTTGCTCAGACTGTTTTCTTATAGAACCCAGGACCTGCAGCCCAGGGATGTTGGTGTGGTGGTGTGGGCTGGGCCAAAATGGGCTGGGCTCTCCCACATAAATCACTAATTAAGAAAATGCCCTATAGGCTTGCCTACAGCCCAGTCTTCTGAAGGCATCTTAATTAAGGTTCTCTCTTTCTCCCTCTCCCTCTCCCCCTCTCCCCCTCCCCCTCCCCCTCTCCCCCTCCCCCTCTCCCCCTCCCCCTCTCCCCCCTCCCCCTCTCCCCCTCCCCCTCCCCCTCTCCCCCTCCCCCTTCCTGTCTCCCTCTCCCCCTCTCCCTCTCCCTTCCCCTCCCCTCCCCTCCCCTCCTCGTGACTTTAGCTCATGTCAAGTTGACATAAAACTATCCAATACACTCATTCAATCTCTCAGAATTTTAGTGAGCTTTATTAGGGGGCAGCAGTCAAAATACAGAGTGGGCATTAGCAAAATCATACCCACTGCAGACGAAACTTCTGAGTAGTGCCTGTTGTTTGGGAAAATGTTGTGTAATTAGCTGGAAAAGCTGAAATCTTACATACCGTGAAGGTGCATTGCACTCATAGGTCCGGGTCTTAGCAAACACTCATACACACACACACACACACACACACACACACACACACATCTAGTATGAGTCTAAAAGTCCAAGAATGTTCCCATCAGGGTTGTTGGTAATAGTTATCTTCCCAATAACCAGCTCGTCCTCATCAATGGTAGAAATCACGCGCGGTGGTTTGGTTGTACAATGCTGTGTCAGGAGAGAAGAATGAGCTGGGATCAATGGATGAAACTCATCCATCTAATGCTGTGGAAGAGAGCAAGACACACAACATTGGGAACAAGCAGGGACATGCTGCTGCTTAGCAACATGTATACAAAAGAGAATGCTATGAAGAAAAGCAAGGAAAGGGTCAGGGGAGAGGCAGTATTTCTACAGAGGTGTGGAAAGGGCGATTAGCTAAAGCTTCTTTGAAGTACACGTGCTTTGTGCAATTTCTGCTTATATGACATAGTTCATAGTAAAAAGAAAAAAAAACAGGAATAGGTCAGATGAAGGGAAGGATGTATACTCCAGACAGAAGGCAAAAGTCAGCAGGGAATGGCTATGCAGAGTCATAGGAGTGCCAACTGGGTGGACCGATGAAAGGGTGTGGCGAGGAGTGGCCAGAGGAATGGGGCCCATACAGAAGGAAGGGCTACTTTAGTCCGACAGAGGAATCTGGACTTTATCCTGAGGGCAGTGGGAAGTCACTGCCGTAGACAGGCAATGGAGAAACAGAATCAGACCTGCACGTTTAGAAGAAGTCTTTGCCCACATCGTGGGAGATGTGCCTCATTGTCCTGGGTGACTGATAGTGAAGTGTGGAGTCTTCAGAGTGTGCCTACTGTGGGCGACCTTTACCCTGCGTCTGAGAGGCTGGGAGCTCAGAGCTAGCAGTTCAGCAGTGCTGCCCGCAAAGCCTTTGGACCAATGGCCTTGCTCAGTTTCTGATAGTGCAGTGGTCGTATCCGGGGGACTTGTCTCGATTTAATCACAGGATCATTAATGACAGGGTCAGATTCTCCTCTCTTAGCATCAGCCAGGTTAAGGTTTGATTGAAGAGAAATTGCCACCCCTGATCCCAGACACCATCTCATTTAGATTCTGGATGTTTTGGAGCAAAGGAGAAAAAATAATAAAGGATTTGAGGGTCTCACGACAGCTGACAACTGCTGAAAGTTAACCCTGTGCAGGCCCCATCTCAGAACCTAATAGTCTAATAATACCGCATGCGATGTTCAGCTTACTGCAAAAATGACTTGTTCCCTCTGCAATATTATTAGAGGGACATCTGGTCAGTGCAAACTTTTCTCAGTGCTGTGGGTTGCTTTACACAAGTCAGGAACTATGTTCCCTAGATATATCCGGCATCCAGTCTCAGGCTCTCAGTTCCAGCTGAATTACACTGAGAGGTACCATCTGATTACCTCCCGATTAGCTTGCCATTTTAATTGTACCCAAGGGATTCCCCCCCCCCCCCGCCGCCATAGTCTAGATAGCTGCTGCTATCGATGCTAATGGATTTATTTTTTAAAATACAAACAACCTAAATGCATACACACCCCTCCCCCATGCATTATGCATCAAAATAGTGTAGATTAACTTAATACATTCTAAACTTAAAAACAAGAAAATCAGGAAGACCAAAGTGTGGATACTTTGATCCTTATTGGAAAGTGGATCAAAACACCCATGGCTCACAGCCAACCAATAGAATGAGCATAGGGTCCCCAATGGAGCAGCTGGAGAGAGGACCCAAAGGAGCTGAAGGGGTTTGCAGCTCCGCAGGAGGAATAATAATATGTACCAACCAGTACCCCCAGAGCTCCCAGGGACTAAACCACGAACCAAAGAATACACATGGAGGGACCCACGGCTCCAGCTACATAAGTAGCAGAAGATGACCATTTCAGACATCAATGAGAGGAGAGACCATTGGTCCTCTGAAGGCTCAATTCCCCAGAATAGGGAAATGCAAGTCAGGAATTTGGGGGGAGGGGTGAGCAGGGGGAGGGGAGATGGGATGGGTGTTTTCAGTGGGGTAACATGGAAAGGGGTTAACATTTGAAATGTAAATAAAGCAAATATCTAATAAAAAAAACAAGAAAATCTCCCTTATATAAGCTTTTGAGGGGTTTGGCTTGTGGTATCTTCTCCACTGCAAAAGAGTATATAATCATTTACCTGTTGGAATTTTGCCTCCTACATGCATTCAAAACAGTATTTATTTTCATTATTTTGAAGTGTGTGTGTGTCTGTGTGTCTGTGTGTGTGTGTGTGTGTGTGCATGTGTGTGTGTGTGTATGTGTGTGTGTGTGTGTGTGTGTGTGTGTATAAGTGCAGTTTCCTGCAGAGGCCAGAAGAGGACATCAGATGCCCTGCTGCTGGAGTTGAAAGGAGGTGGGACCTGTCTCATGTCACTGCTGGGAATTGAACTCAGAACCCCTGGAAGAGCAGGAAGTGCTATCAACCACTGAGCCATCTTTCCAACCCCCCTTTTTCCTTTTTCTTTTCAACAAATCTGTTGCTTTGTTCCATAATAAAAGGGAAGCCCAAAAAAGTTTGAACTATTTATTCAGACAGTCCTTATCCTGAGCCAATGTGCACTGAAGAGCTATTGGGCCTAATCTGATGCCTGGAAGATTGATTCCTATGACTAATCCTGTGTTCGGCCCAGCCTGAACATAATGCTCCCCTGCTCATGCTAGAGCCTCTTCCAGACAGCAGCTGCAAGCAGAGGTGATATGACCTTCACGGGAAGGTGATTTTGGACATTGACCTCACCAAGAAGTGTGGAAGGATCTTTATCTGGCAGACTCAGGGCGGCCTGCTTGTGACCATCCTCAAAAGTTTAGACTAGTGGAATAAAGGAGGCCACTGTGACATATCAGAAGGCTGTACTCTTGCTATAAGGATTCAAGGGGGAAAGTCAATGGACCGAATTGAAGTAAGCCCTGTGAATTGAGAGAGAGGTGAGGAAATCTCCAAGACAGGTGTGGCCTGAGCCAAACAAAACTGCCTCAGAATGATCTGAGCCTCAAACATCCAACGCATCCTGCGTGCGTGCTACGGGGATCAGCTGTCCTAACATGTCTTCACCCCTCCACAGCCCAGGAGTGTCCATGTTGCCTGCTACAACAGTTCAGTGCTGCTCTCTGCACTCCTTTCAGTCCTCTCCTGTCTTCCCTCTTCGCCTGCAGTCTTAGAGCTCCTTGTGCAGAGCAGACCTGGCCCAGGTGACCCTTTGCTCCTCTGCAGTCTCAGGGTTCCCTGGCTCCCTGGGAGGGAGGGGGTCCTCCTAGAGCTTTGTTTAACACCCCCTGGAGCCCCTGGGCAGATGGTGTTTGCTCTTCTCAGGCTTCCTACAGCTGCTGACCTGTCTTCCTTTTGCTAAATCTGAAAAATACTTCCCGAGTGTTCTTCTGGATTTGGCCCTGGTGGAGAGAAAGCCGCTTTATCCTTCTAGCATTATTGACATTAAACATCAAGGACCCTTGTGGGCCGATAACAAGCTGTTGGGGGACTCTTTACAACATTGTTAGCGAAGAAAAACTAACTTGGCAAGTGGAGACAGTGGAAGTGTTTTGCCTTTTAAAACCATAGTTTTAAAAAAATGTATTAAGTATCTCTTCACTAGAAAGTGATGTTGTAAGAACATCTCTTAAAGAACATCCCATTACTTTTCCAAAGAGAAAAGATTTATTTTTGTCACTTTAAAAGGTCTCTCCCGCCCCCCTCTATTTATGAAGGCCAGAGGTGTTAGATTCCCCTGAAGTGAGTCAACCCTGACACACATACATGCTGGGAACTGAACTTGGGTCCTCTGCAAATGCTCTTGAGTGTTGAGCCATCTCTCCAGCCCCAATTTTTCTTTTTGTGACAGAAGAGGGTGAGGTTAGGGAAATTGTACTTTGAAGACCTTAGCATTTTCTTTCTTTGTTGTAGCAGAGTCAACAGTTTGAAACCCTTCTCCCTCAAAACGTACTTAATCAAAAATTTTAAAGAAACTTGGAAATTGACAGATGAAAAGGAAGATGTTCAAAGAGCTCACCAAATACCTACTGAGAGTGTGTGCACATTCACCTAGACAGGTAATGACTAGTCTGTGTTTACTGAGAAGAAAGAATCCCAGGTAAGCGGGCATGGCTAAAAAGGGAGGGGAGGGAAGAGTGCGTGACGGTTACACGTAGCAGTTTACGAATGACCAGAGGGGTCATGGGTAATATAGTTAAAAGCAAAACAAGTGTGGAATGCTGCAGCCTAAACTGGTCCATTGACTGACAAACACAAATGCACATTAGCCGCACACAGGATGGGCACACAGGACGGACACACAGGACAGGCACACAGGACAGGTACACAGGACAGGCACACAGGACAGGTACACAGGACAGGCACACAGGACAGGTACACAGGACAGACACACGGGACAGGCACACATAGCAGGCACACAGGACAGACATACAGGGCAGGCACACAGGACAGGTACACAGGACAGACACACGGGACAGGCACACAGGACAGACACACAGGACAGACACACAGGACAGGCATACAGGGCTGGCACACAAGGCAGCCAGTGCTTCAAGTATAGGTTGTGGGAACAGAGGGCTGTGGAGCAGTCCTAGTTCCCAGTGAGGTAAGATTCAGGAAAGTACATACAGTGTGCTGTTAATGGAAGCTCCTTTTTCTGAAGGGGAAGATGACAGGTGTGGAGCGCCTTGGTAACAGATTATAGTATGGTTTAGTTCTAGCACATGATTGTCTGTTGATTAACTGAAAAGTTTTGTATTTTTCTGCTTTCTTTTCATTTTTAATTATGTGCACGCCTCTCCATCTTTCTGTCTCTGTCTCTGTCTGTCTGTCTGTCTGTCTGTCTGTCTGTCTCTGTGCACAGGGCAGGAGATCCCCCTGAAACTGGAGTTATAAGGAGTTGTATAGGTGCTAGGCTTGTGGGGTTCACAAGCAGAATGACTTACATATGGCTTACCTCTTCCCAGTAACATTCAGAACTCGCTGTTTAGAATACAGGAGGATCCTTCACCCTTAGATTTTTAATCCTCTGACGGAGGGCATGAACAAGCTGGTAAGCAAAGGTATCTTTGTTTTCTTTGAATTGTGCTAGCCCAGGCCTTTATGATTTGGGATAATTTACCTTGTTTCCCTAACAGATTCTTTATCTACGGACAGGGAACTCGCTTGTTTTATGTACCTCCCACCACCCACTCGCAGTGCCACAGTAGACGGGGATCCTAGCGGAGAAGAGCAACTCAAAGTTCTTCCTAGCCAAATTCCAACGCACTTGAATTACAGGAACTCAGGATGTGGCCCCCTCATGCCTTTAATACTAGCTACCAGGACATTGGCTGCCTCTGTTGGAGAACAACCACATTCAGGGACAGGGAGGGGAAAGGGACTGGGAAGAAACCATCAAGATGGCAGCCAGAATCCTGGGAAACTGCCCCTGGATAGGAGGTAAGGAGACCCTGTAGTGACAGCTTGGGCCGACACAAAGAGGCAGGGTAGGTTTGGATACTGTTGGAGACTTGTGGTTGGAAGGAAGGGGAAGAATGAGAAGCTGAGAGGTCAGCCGGGCTAAGGAAAGTGAAAAGAGAACCGTGGAGGTAGGAGGGGAGGAGGATGAAGCCTTCCGGAGAAGAGAGTTTAGTATAGTTGCTGGAGGGGAGACTACAGTCACCAGGATACTGTTGGTCAAGCGATAGCTGGGTTAAGTGTGCAAGTCCAGAACCCTGTCTGATCTGGGCAAGTGACGGAAGCTCTGTCAGGCCTCATTTTCTTCCTGTGTAATGGCGGTAGTTATTATACCCATTTTTATGGAAAGACATGAATATTAATACATGCAAAGCACTTCCTGGCTCACAACGAATGCCAAAATGTTAGGTCTGGTAGTAATAATAATAATAAAATAATAATAATAATAACAACACTCAGCTATCTTGAGAACTATGGTAGAAACCTCAAGGTCAAATCTCTCCTTACATAGTAATAGAAGATGAGACGGCAAGGTGATGAACTGGATCTCAACTTCTGTCTTTATTCTCACTTCCTATTACTTCCTATTACTTCCTATTACTCCTTAGAAGACTTTACTTGAAAATTAGCCAAAATCTCTGGCCAATAAAATCTTATGTATCTACTGTATTAGCTTCCCCGCCCCCAAGATCCTAAAAGATATATTTTTTAAGTTCAATAAATTAAATACTATAGAAATGGCTTATGATTCCACATGCTTACCAAACAGTATATATAGTTTAAAATTATTTTGATAAATTTCAATTTGCAGTCTTAGTTGAGAGATGCTAAATTTGCATCAGCATCAATTTTTCTTTTAAAAAGATTTATTTATTATGTCAGTACACTGTAGCTGTCTTCAGACACACCAGAAGAGGGTGTCAGACCTCATTGCGGAGGGGGACATGGGATAGCTAATTTCTTTTTCACTTTAAGAAGTGGGATGAGTCTGTGGGTGGCCAACAGCTTGGGAGGTTTGTGGGGTGCTGTCTGCCCTGAGGCATTGTTCAGTTGGGCTAATTTCCTCACTCCATTTGTCCTTGGACTTCGCTCTTCCCTGGGTGTCAGGGAAAACCTGTGGTGCTTCCAAGAGAAGGAGTCCAGGCTGGTCAGCTCAGGGTGTTGCTTGATGTTTGACTTGTCTCAGTCATGTGAGGCTCATATCTTCACATTCCTAAACTGGGCCATGGAATTGACGACAGGAAGGACAGCTGAGGTGGGATGTCAGACAGATCTGGAATTCACTTCTCAAAGTCCAGAAATTCTTTCTTACTTCTGTTTTTTTTTTTTTTTTTTTTGGTAGCATGCTGCTTAAAAACAAAAATAAACCCAACAACAACCAAAACAAAACAAAAAAACCCAACCAACCAGGTGTGTGGTTGATGCTGAAGTAGGTGGGTTTGTAGTTTGAAGGGAACTGGTTATGGGCAAACCGGAGAAACGAAAATGTTAAAAAAAAAAACCCTGGTGTTGTAGGTTATATTCAAAACCATAATCTTTTGTGGAGATTGGTCTGTGGAGGAAGTGACAAAGATACTCTCCGTTTGTGCTTTACAAAGATGTCTAGCTGGGCGGTGGTGGCGCACGCCTTTAATCCCAGCACTTGGGAGGCAGAGGCAGGTGGATTTCTGAGTTCGAGGCCAGCCTGGTCTACAAAGTGAGTTCCAGGACAGCCAGGCCTACACAGAGAAACCCTGTCTCGAAAAACCAAAAAAAAAAAAAAAAAAAAAAAAAAAGCCGGGCGGTGGTGGCGCACGCCTTTAATCCCAGCACTTGGGAGGCAGAGGCAGGCGGATTTCTGAGTTCGAGGCCAGAAGCGGTCTACAGAGCGAGTTCCAGGACAGCCAGGGCTATACAGAGAAACCCTGCCTCGAAAAACCAAAAAAAAAAAAAAGATGTCTAATGCCACTGAGTAAGACCGACATCTTGGTCTGTAAGATGGGGCATGGGGTGAGGTTCATAAGTGTAGGCAGTGAAACTATTCTTCAGACATTCTGGACACACATTTTTCTTTCTATGTGTTTGTGTATGACCTTAGACTAATTAAATTATCCTTGCATGTTTATTTTTGCTAATACCTAAACTAGGGCGAGTAGTATGATTTGCTTCACAGAGCTAATGTGAGAGCAAACAGCCCCAGTGTCACGCCTGATGCAGATAGTAAACCCTCAGTAAATTACCATGTTATTAGAGCACTTTAAAGTTACAAGAACATTTCACTTAAAGACCCTTTTAGCTGGGGCAAAGCGGGAGCAGAAGACAACCATTGCAGTGGGATTAGCGTCTTCCAGAGCTAAGAAACAGCACTTACTCTAGGGGCAGCAGAAGGGGAGGAGAGTCCTGAGTTGTGTGCATGTGTGTGTGTGTGTGGGTGCGTTTCGGGAATGGTGTGTGTGTGTGTGTGTACACGTGTGCGCGCGCACACGCGCGCTGGGGAGTGCTGGACCTGGAACCCTCTATGACGCCCCTTCTTACTCCTGTGCTCCAGGGAACCCTTAGGTTCTTTTACCTGAAAAGCAAGGGTAATATTTAAAGAATAATTGGCGAGAGTCGAAGCATTAACCTGCTTCTGGGTCAGGGTAGGCACACACAGCAAATGCCTATATAGCCCTTCGGTCCCAGGCTTGTTTCTTTGCAGTTTGGTGCAGCAGTCACTCTTTAGTACCCCGCCTTCCTTCCCGGAGACGAGGGCGAGGGGCGCACACCAGCCAGACCGCAGCGCACCGCACCGCGGCGCACGCGCACACGCTCGCCTAGCGCCCCGCAAGTGGGATGGGGGGGGAGCGGGGAGGCCTGGAAAGTTCCACCGGGTTCCAGAGCCCAAGGTTGGTTGGCGCGGAGGCGGCGGGGAGCGGGTGCGTGGCGAGCGAGGAAACGGCCTCCCACGGGCTGCTCGAGACCGTGTCCACGCTCCGCAGGCTCGGGGACACAGACACGGCCGGTAAGGGCGGGTAAGGCACACCGCGAAGGCTCAAGAGCAGGCGCCCTCGAGGAGAGGGGAGGGGCGGTGCCGGGTGGGCGGGGCGCTCGGTGGGCGGGGCGAGCCGTCTGCGCAGCTGCCGGAGCCTTTAAACCCGGCCTCGCGGGGTCGACCGCGCTTTCGCCGCCCGGGAGCTGACCGGCTACCTGTACCCCTCGTCTTCCTCCGCGCCCCGCGTCCCCGCCCTCGCGACCCCCGGCTCTCCTGGACTCGGCGCCGCCATCCCGGGCGATGCCCCGGTACGAGTTGGCTTTGATTCTGAAAGCCATGCGGCGGGTAAGTGACCTTCCCTCAGACCGAGTTCCCGCGCGGGCGCGCCCCGCCGCCTCTAGGCCTCCCAGTCCCGCGTGCCCTGCCTTGCTGGACACCGGGTCCCCCTTGCGCGGTCCGCGGGAGGTCGCGGGCGCAAAGGGGGCGCGCGTGGGTCGGGCGCTCGGCGCGGCCGCGTGCGCGCTGGAGGCGGGGGGGGGGTGTGTGCCCGCGCGTGTGCGCGGTCGCGGGAGGGGGTGTGCCAAGCACGGAGCGGGCCAGGGGGCGGGGCGGGCCTCGGACCCCGGCTCTCCGGAGTCCGATGGAAGGACTGCGGGAGGACACACACGCGAGAACCCAGGCCAGGCCGGCCCCGCTCTGCACCCACGCGTCGAGAAGCTACTCACCGTCTCCGCCGGCCGCTCGTCCCGATCGCCTGCCCTCAGCGACCGCGATCAGTACAGCCTTCCTCCAAAGCCCGCCAGTGCCGGCTGCGTACCCACGCACTTGTCACCGCTGTCACCCTAAAAAAAAAATCTTTTGACCTTTCTTTTTCTGACTCCAGCGGAAATCCTGCTCCGGGTACCCTTAGCCCAGTTTTATTCATCCAAGTCGTGGCCTTGCTTGTGCTTCCCGAAGACATGTCTTCCCCCAGCTTTTGATTGATCTTGAGGTAGGGACTTTCAGGTTTGGAGGGATGATAAACCACCAGTCACGGATTGCGGTCGGCCGGCGGCGGAGGCAGCTACCTTCCTTCTCTGTTCTGAGTCAGGCACTTCTCCGTAGTCGTCGCTGAAACCCCCAATCTTCTGAGAAAATTCGGTAATGTAGTGTGCTTTCATGCACTCTCCTTCCATAGCAGGTACAATTTAAAACAAAACAAAAGCAACCGTTGTGCCTTTTCTGAACGTTGAAAGCAGCTTTCTTTTAGCCCTGGGCATGTAGGCTTTGGGTCAATTTCAAGTAGTAGCTTCAGTTTGAATCTACTTAAGATCATGAGGCTAGGCTCTGTTGAACAGCTAACAATCACGCAACGGGAGGGGATTGTTAGGTGTGCCTTGTACAAGCTTGGCTTGGAAAGGACCGGAGCCACCTGATGGTTCAGAAGCTTGGGGACACAAGCTTACTGACTCCCTGGCTCTAGGAGAATGATACGTTTGTCTCACCTCTTGGTGGTGTGCTTTATCTACCTTCCTTCCTCTTTTACAGCGTTAAGAAGAGTAGGAGCAACAGACGGTCAGGACTGCAAAGTATTAAAAAGGGACTGTTTCTGATTAAGTGGAAATTGCTTAAGCCTCCTTTTTAGGTGAGGTTAGAAACTGAAAAAAATGAGACCACCAAGATTCCCCTTCACCTTAGACAGGGTGTGAGGCAGCGGTGACCCTTTGTACTCCTTTGAATGAGAGACTCCTGCTTAGCAAGGCTGCCCAGTATATTGGCTAAATGTATTTTTACCATTATGTGGATATGTGTTCACTCTGATTCAAAAGTGG
This sequence comes from Tokudaia tokunoshimensis, assembly GCA_036184795.1. NCBI lineage: Eukaryota > Metazoa > Chordata > Mammalia > Rodentia > Muridae > Tokudaia > Tokudaia tokunoshimensis. The sequence goes on from BTHU01000015.1 coordinate 78,954,876, forward strand.
GGTGTAACCTCAAACTCTTTGCCTGAGGGTAGGGTCAGAGCACCTTAGAGAGGTGTAGTAATTCTTAAAATGGGTGTAGAAGAAGAATCTGTGCCCCTTAGGAAGAGGGGCGCTTAAACATAGTGTGGAAGATGTGTTGAGATCCTTACAGACCCAAAGAAACTAGATAAAATGACAAACCTCATATTTTTAGTTCTGACTTTGAGAAGGTTGTAAACAAGTAAAGATGTGCAGAGTCTAGACAATTTTGTTTGCTTTCAGCTTTAGAAAATTGAATTCTTACAGGTGTATACTTGTAGGTGTAAAGGAAAATGCACCTTGTTTTCATAGAAAATGCCACCGTGGCTTGCACACCTACAGCAGGCTTTTGGGAAACACAGTTCCAACCTGGGACAGTTAGCTTCTGTAGCTGGAAGGCATTCTGAGATGCATGTTGGATACCTGCCAGTGTACCCTTTCAGGGGACGGTGCTCTCCCTCCCTTCTCTTCTCTCCTCCAAGCATCTCCTGTTCTAGAACCGAGAGTAAGCAAGCTTTGAAGCAGAAAGGGGAGTTGAGAGACTGTAGTTTGGAGACTCTGTCTCCCAGGGTTGTGCTCTTGTTTCTCCCGCGCCTACAAAACAGTCTTTGTCTTCCCTATTGTGACTCTTATTTTATTTTTACTGCCCTTCATCTCAAGCTCGACTTATTACAGTTGAGCTTTTAGAGTTTAAAGATTCATGTCAACATAGCACAGTGTCTTTCTAGCAGATACCTGTGAGAGTTCTCAGGCTGAGACCTCAGTCTGCAGTGGGAGTTGATTCTCACGAGCCCTTGTTTTTGATGCATTTCGAGGTTTGTGTGTTTACAGGTGCAGACCATGGTCCTCAAGATTATGCACTTGGATTTTAAAGCTATTACTACACAGTTGGCATTTCGTATTCTCTAGCATGAAAAACAGGATGAAAACATGGCTAACTTCTGGAGTACGGTAGAGTGGCACAGCAGATTTGCGGTTGGGCTTTGAGGCTGAGGAACCATCGGAAAGGTAGTTGCTTAGGACCCACAGCCTTAGGTGTCTGCATAGAAGAGCTGCTGGCCTTGTCTCTGGAGGTGCTCCTTCCCGGGCTTCCAGTAGCTCCAGGAGAGAAAACAGGAAGGACACAGCTGCAGGGGACACCAAGCCACAGATCCCAGCAGCCTCTTGTCGCAAGGATTGCCTGTGGGGTGGTGAGTGTGCTCTGCTCTCCACCTCCACTTGGGAGGACCTTTGAGGTGGATCCGAGGGCCGGGTGAGGCTGAGAATACTCAACAAGTTGCTTCTCTTGAGCTCTTGGACTTTGCAGTTTTTACTTCCAGATAGAGTTGTGGATTCACATTGATAAAGCCATACCCAGCCCTAAAGGACTTCATAGGTTTTTTTTTTTTTTGTTTTTTGTTTTTTAATATTTGAAATGGGTGTAGAAGAAGAATCTGTGCAGTAAGTAAATATTTTTTGGTTACATAGTTCAGAGTACTTTGTTGGGTCTTACCCTTTTGGTCAGATGATTGGTCACTGCTGGGATAGATTTGTGACAGCCATGAGGAAATACTTTTCTTGAAATCATGTCATTTATTACTCAAGAATGTGGTTGCTGGGAACTGAACTCAGGACTTCTAGGAGAGCAGTCAGTGTTACTGAGCCTTCTTTTCATCCCAAGGGTAGCTCCTTCTGATATTCCACTTAAGAAGGCCGTTTTGTTAAACCATCAGATTTGTTGTAAAACATGTAATTATCTTTGTTTAGGGAAATCAGATGTAAGGAATTAACCAAATACATGTCTGATAGGTTATTAATTTGCATAAAAGGGAAAGTGCTGGGCGGTCACTTGGCCCCTCTTAGTCTTCCATTGCTCTAGAGTGGAGTCTGCACACTGGCCCACCTGCCACTCACCTTTTCTCCACATTCTAAGAAACGACTCTACATTTAATTGTTGAGAAAAATGAGCTGTAGTCTGTGGCTCTGTGAAAGTGAGAAAAGTGAGGTTGTATTGAAGTGCGACCCTGTTCGGTTTATCATCTAGTTCTTTACAGGATAGACACCGGCCAGGCTCAACATTTCTCTTAGCTTTTTATGACATTTGCTGTTTTCTGACTTTCCTATTATGATCCTTCCCTCTTTTGCAGTATGACATAGGTGATGTGTGGTTTGTGAATCAAGGCCCCAAACTGGCTTTCCCTCTGCTTGTTGTAGGCTCTTAGATAACACCTTGGCATTACCAGCTCAGTATGGCTCAAAACTTAATGGATTGTGGTTCCCAGAATCACGTTAGTGCTTTGTAACTTCTGTTTTCTGTTGCTGAGGTCTCAGTCCTATATGCTTTCTGCCTTAGATGAGCATTCTTAGATTCTTGCAGTTTTTTAGTAGTTTCTTCTGATGCTGAGAAGAGCTATTCACTGAGAATAATTAGTACTCATAATTTATTGGAGGGCAAAGTTAGTTTTTGAAATATTTTAACACATCTGAGGTGAATTTTCATAAGAAGTAGTATTGTGTACATTGGGTATCTGATAGTTCATGCTAGTTTTCTAGTGTGAACACTTGGTGAGTTAGGGTTACTCTTTTCACAGAGGATAGTGAAATGTGGCATTGTGGTAGCCTCTGGTACAATTCCAACCTATTCTTTTCTAACACCGTTACTTAATTTCCTGTGTTCTTCTCTCAACATACTGAATAACAAAACTGTTCATCTCTGTGTCTACCATTCCCTTTTATTTTCTTCATGCATGTATTCCATTGCTCCTCTAGGGACTCTGTCCCCTTTCCACATTACCGTACTACTTCCATGAAGACCTTCAAGTTGATTTCAGCTTGCTTGTTACCTTAAACAGGTATCAAGGACCTGCACCATTAATGATGTAGACATTGTATTCCCAATGTTTGCACTGTATTTTATCATCCCCATGGGTTACTTTCTACTTTGTACTAATAGCTAAAATATGTGTCTTGCCTGCTGTGCTAGATTGGGTCAGCTGGGTTTCAGTCTTGTCTTCTCCTGCGCTCTGCATAACAGGTGTTCACTAGCTGTCTTTGAGGATTGCTACTATCTCTGTAGAGTAGATTCTGATAGGATATAGCACGGTGACCCTCTGTGCCATATCCAGTCAGTGAGCTTTCGTGGGACTGTGTGTTGGATGCTGCCCAAAAGTTCCACAGATTTCCAAGATGATTTTGTGGTAGAAAAGTCTTCTTTTAATAGTACTTTGCATATCATATAAACAGACTAAAATAAATGCAAACCCTATTCAGAAAACCAAGTTGGAGTCTTTGGAATGAGTTGGTCCAAGATGAGTGGTTAAAATGGTGCCTATAGGTGATACTGAGAAGTGCTCGAGTATCCGAGCTCAGGAGGAGGAGGGACGGTGGGCTCGGAGTCTGGACTGTGTAGATTGCTTTACAGAAGCTTTCTACTGTCAGGAAACGGGCTGGGAATTGTAGATGCTGCATTTGTAGATATGGCTGACACAACTTGAACAAAGAGACAGTCATCATCTCCACTCTCCAAGGGCTTGGTCTCACGTTAAGGTTGACCAATAAATACACAGTTGATGTGTTAAAAAGGTATGTAGGGATGGTTTGTGATCAGACATGGTGACTGGGTATGGAGAGACCTTCTTCAGTCTGTGCTTTGAGTCTGTTTTCTCAGTGAGCAAACAAACATACAATTCCAAATAAAGAGATTGGTTGCTATGGTAGAATCAATGAGAACTGTCAGTGAGGAGACCTGGAAGGCTCTTTAGAGGCTGATAGAACTTGTTTTAGAGCATGCACTTCCTAGGATTTTTGAGTATTTTAGACCAGTTTCTCATTTCTGAATGAGGGTAATCCTCATTGGAAGGCCTTTGAAGGGGACGTGGATATACAGTGAGCCTCCGGAATAGCTTCTGAACGCATTACCTCTTCCATTGCTCCTTTACTGTTGAGACTTCCCAAGGTAAACGTAACGTGCTTATTGTATCAGCGTCCGACACTGGACACAGTTCTGCTCAGCGTGATCAGTGTGGCTGGTGCTGACCGCTCTGGTGATCACTGTGCTGGTGACCTGGGCTCACCACCCACTTTCTCTCTTGCTTCCTTGTAGAAATTAGGTTTTATAGGAAATCTGGTTTTCAAAGTGTTGGCACCATGGGCCAAATGAGGTGTGTCTAGATCAGCTAGAGCACTCATTTTGTAACTTTCGAGTTAGTTAACTGGATTTAAATGGCTGTTCCAAACCTCTTTGGGCGTTCATATAGACAAAGTCCACCTTGTTTATTCGTCATTGGCTTATAATGGACTAATTACCTACTACTCAGTAAACACAAAATATGTGCAGTTCATAAAAAATAACAATAAAAAAACGCCAAGCCAAAGAACCCTGGCATTTCCCAGTTTCCGATTGTGGGATTCTGTGAGGCCTTTTAGGCTGAAGTGTGCACTGAGGCTTTAGAGGTCACATAGCCAGGCAGAGCCTGACCGCGTGCACTGTGAGGAGCAGCATCTACAGCTTACACTTTGTTGATTGTTGGGTTATTTTAAGCACGCTTAGCCTTACTTTTTGTTTCTCGTTTGTCTTTTTACCTCCCTGTCCAGGTAGCGTTCCCCTGTGTTAACCAGACTGGCTTTGTACTCAGTACATAACCCAGGCTGGTTCATTCCTCCTGCCTCAGCCCCTGAGCGCTGGTTTTCAGGGGTAGGACGCCCTGCCCTGCTCATCAGGCATGCTTGATTTGACCCATTTTATTAATTTCTTAGGTGTTAGAAATAGTACTTCCAGGCAGTGATGCCTTGTTTGGAAAATGACATTTTTGGCCAGGGCATACTTGGGAAGATGGTAAGCTGCTTTCTTAGTCAAGACTGGAGACTAAATTTTTATTTGTGGCTAGGCTCTGTGTTTCTGTAGAGTAGGGACCATGTTAGTACCTCAACTAACCTTTTCTTTTTGTCTTTCTCCCTTCTTTACTCCTACTCCAGATACCTGACATCAAATTGCAAATTTGAAACCTCAGATCCAGGTTCTTGTGAACATACTTTTGGCTATGTTTCAGTTGACTTGTTTGGCTCTCCTTTGCCCTAATCATTTCTTCTGTGATTACAGTGTCCCTGCTAAGGAAGTCTTTACTCAGTTTTTGAATACTTAAGAGATTGGTGCTTAGGTAAGAACTTCAGGAAAATTGGAAGTGAAAGCATAAACGTAACCAAGTGTCTCCTGGACTCCTCAGGCTTTAGAACCTGGTCCTTAGCTGCCTTCCTGCCATAATCAACGGGAGTCTGTTGGGCTTTGTTTAGATTTCACTTTTGGGAAACGTTGTCCTTGACATCTATTCTGGCCATGACAGTCTTTCATTTTCTCAGGTGCAGAGGCAGGAGCCTTATGGCTGTGTGTAGCCCAGAGTGTAGTGCTGTGGATACTCAGTGGCTGGGAAGAGGTTCCCACCAGGAATGTGCAGTTCTTGGTTCTGTTAGAAGAATACAGAAATGGCTAACGTCTCCAATAAGTGCATTACAGATATAAACATCCAGTGAGTACTGGTTTTGATTCAGTCTTAAGGTGAGTTTCAGTAGGTGAGTTAAAGTTCAGTTTGAGCATAGGCTGTTTGCTTGGTGGTGTTTCCTGGCGTAGATGGACTTTTGCTCCTGTTTGCCTTTTAAATTGCTTCACCTTGTTAGGTCAGTGATCCAGTCTAGGTTGTTTTTGATTGTGTTTCTTCTGTTGGTACACTGGAGTTTGTGATCTCGAAACTGTAAGTCATCAAGGTTCTGACAGGGACAGCCCAAGCCTGAGGACTTGGAGCACTTCTGGTCTCACAAGAATGCCACTTTCATGTGTGGACCAAGTAAGTTTTTATTTTTGTTTTTTGTTGTTGTTTTTCCCCAAATTTAGTCTATATGAGAAAAAGAATGAAGGATCTTGAGACTTTCTTCTAATACCATTTTGTTGTTGTTGTTGTTAAATATTTTACCTGACTAGGATGAAATCACTGGAAGTTACTTCTAAAGTTTCCAAGATCTGGTTTTCTGATCTCCAAAGGAAATCTCTGGATTTTTGGATCCTTTTCTTGTCTTACCTGAAAAGAGGAGGGAAGCCTCCTGCATTCATTGTTTACAGAAGCATACTTGCTTTGTGCTGATTTATTCAGGATCCTGTTAAATTATTGTTTCTGGTCTTAGTTTTGCTTCTTGAAAAAAAAATTCTCTTTTCCTTAGAGAAGTTAGGACACAGCTAAACTGCCTTTCATAGGAGGCATTGGCTTCTTAGGAGAGTTAGAGACTGGTTTATGACAAAGGTGCTGTGGTTACAGTGTCTGTCTCATTGCATGGGAAAAGAGAAGCCATGTAGTAACTGCTGTAGGAATAGGTTTTCTAGAAACATGAAACAGAAACCAAGTAGGTTAAACACACACATTCTCTCTCTCTCTCTCTCTCTCTCTCTCTCTCTCTCTCTCTCTCTCTCTCTCTCTCTCACACACACACACACACACACACACACACACCCTATACTCCTGGGAAGGTGAGCTCTAAGTTGAGCTGGTTGATTTTTACTGCTTTAAGCCATGTGGTTGTTAGCCTTAGAGAAGGCTAACTGCTCAAGTTGTAGTACTGCCTAGCCTCCGTGATTACTGAAGTAGAGTCTCTGTCTGTGAATATGTATTTGAGGTATGTGCTTTTCCTTCACTTTGGATTCTTCAGCATCTTGAAGATAATGGAGGAGGAGGAGGAGGAGTGTTCAGCATCACACAGCCCAGCCAGGCCAAGACTGGCAGTCTGAAGTGGGAGCCATGCCTTTATTGATTACATCTAATAGTACTGTAGTTTAGTCAAAGTGCTTTTGTGTTGAAGAATGTCGTTTACATCTGTTGGGTACCAATAGGTGCCAGTACAACTGTGTATTTTAGGATGCTGTGGTTAAGAACTCCAATAGCTTATGCTCTAAGATCAAGAATTGACAAATGGGACCTCATAAAATTACAAAGTTTCTGTAAGGCAAAAGACACTGTCAAAAAGACAAAGCGGCAACCAACTAACTGGGAAATGATCTTTACCAACCCTACATCCGACAGAGGGCTAATATCCAATATATATACAAAGAACTCAAGAAGTTAGATTCCAGAGAGCCAAGTAACCCTATTAAAAAATGGGGTACAGAGTTAAACAAAGTTCTCACCTGAAGAATATCTAATGGTTGAGAAGCACCTAAAGAGATGTTCATCATCCTTAGTCATTAGGGAAATGCAAATCAAAACAACCCTGAGATTCCATCTCACACCAGTCAGAATGGCTAAGATCAAAAACACAGGAGACAGCAGTTGTTGGCAAGGATGTGGAGAAAGAGGAACACTCCTCCACTACTGGTGGGATTGCAAGCTGGTACAACCACTCTGGAAAGCAGTCTGGCGGTTCCTCAGAAAACTGGGCATGACACTCCCGGAGGATCTGGCTATACCACTCCTGGGCATATACCCAGAGGCTTTACCTGCATGCAATAAGGACACATGCTCCACTATGTTCATAGCAGCCTTATTTATAATAGCCAGAAGCTGGAAAGAACCCAGATGTCTCTTAACGGAGGAATGGATTCAGAAGATGTGGTCTATCTACACAATGGAATACTACTCTGCAATTAAAAACAATGAATTCACGAAATTCCTAGGCAAATGGTCAGAACTTGAAAATATCATACTTAGTAAGGTAACCCAATCACAAAAGAACACACATGGTATGCAGTCACTGATAAGAGGATATTAACCCAGAATCTTGGAATACCCAAGATACAATTCACATATCAATAGATTTCCAAGAAGAAGGGAGGAGAGACCCCTGGTCCTGGAAAGACTGGATGTAGGGGAATGCCAGGACAGAGTAACGAGAGGGGGTTGAATGGGGAAAAGAGGGAGGGAAGGGGGCTTATGGGACTTTCGGGGAGGGAGGAAAGGGGAAATGATTTGGAATGTAAATAAAAAAACTTAGAAAATAAAAAAAAAAGGAATACTGTGGTTAATAAACAGTCTCAGTGTTCATGGTTCAGGTTCTAGCAGGAGACACACTAGCAAATGAGTGTATAAAGAAACATGAATGGAAAAGAGGAAGAGAATGTGCTAAATTCCATTGTAGTCAGGTAAGATGGAAACTTAGAAGATGAGCTGAGGCCTGTAACTGGAACATAAGGAGGTCTGGATGGAGTTGTGTTAATACATTCTCAGTTCAGTGGTGACTACTACTTCTGTTACTTCTTACAGAAACCTTGCTTGAAAGAGTTGACAGCACAGAATTATTTAGTGCTTTTTTCCCCATTCACCTTGGCTCTCATGTTATTTCAGCTGTTCCGGAACTTGTGGCCAAGAAATCCTTAAACTTGTTTCTGTCCTGGGTCCACATCCCTAGTGTAGCATGCTCCACCATATCTGGTATATACTGTCCTGGAGATTGAGCCTGGGGCTTCCTGCCTGCTTCCTTAGCATCTCCACAGTTCTTTAATGTGATAACCTGTCTGCCTCGGGGTGCGTAGTCCCACATTCTGTAGTGTGAGAAGGTTTCGGCATACATTAGTATCATCACTCAGCTCTAACAGGCCCACCAACACTTTAGTCTTATGGTGTATATACTTCTGTTACCTGTTTTTGAAGTGTACTTTATACTTTTTTAACGCTTAAACTTTTAAAAGAACAGTTGATTTGATAGTCTACTGCATAGTTTTCTTGACAAGTTGTTAGAAATCATACGTCTCTGTTTTTAATCTACGATCTGAGTGATGTACATCTTGATACCAGTTAGGAGTAAGAGCTTCTCAAGTGCATGCAGTACAGGCATTGCATTAGAAATTGGCATAACGTTCAGTTTACACTGAAATTTATTTAATTTTAGTTTTAAAAAAATCTCGTAGTAAAGCAGGGATCATGCTTTTAGTCGTTTGGTTTCCTTGGGCAGTTCTACAACTTTTTCAAGGATGCCATTGGTGCTTTGCAGAATCCGCACATCGCTTAGGATTTTCTGTAATTCTTCCTTATGGTTAGAGGCAGATTAGGTACCTTAGTAGGACTCTCTTCACCTGGATGTCAGAACATTGTGTTGGGAGCTGTGCCAGTGTCCTTTGTTGGGGATATTAAGCAGTTACCTGGTTTTGGTGACACACGTTAGATAACCCCATGGTAAGTGGTGTCTCTTTTCTCTTATAATCAGTGACATATGGAATAAGAAACTTAGAACTGGGCATTTTGTTCTTTAGCAGTTATCTACTGACTTTAGTATTTTCAATCAGTTACTGCTGGAAGACTTTAGATTAAAAGCGAAGAAACGGAGATGAGTCCAGCACTTCTCCTGTACCCAGGAGAGTTTTACTGGGTAGGACTTTAGAAACAGCCACCTTCACATCTGGTGGTGTCCCTTTCCTGTCCTTTACTCCAATCTGAATTTGAACAAGTGTCACAGGTTATACTTTCTTATTGGTCTCACATGCTGGGAATAATAGTGAATCCACAGTCTCTGCACAGTGCTTTTTTGAGTTTAAATCCAGATATTTTCTGGAAGGTAGTGGGTAGGAATTTGAGTACTTGAGGCTGTACATTTGTGGAATACTGTGGAGTAATGGTCATGCAGCATTCCGTTATAAGACTGACTTACTAGCGAATGCATATGTCATCCATTTTAAAGTTCACCACCAGCTTTTGTCCTAAGGGTTTTAGCACGGGGTGCCATTACTATAGGTGTATTGCTGTGCAGGGTGGTGTGTGTTGTAAATGTTGTTTCTCCTTTCTTGTATCAACTTGTTGGATTTTTCTTGATATGTATTCATTCTACTCGCCTCTGTGTGTGTTTTCCTGAAGAACACTACAAAGGACGCAGCTTTGTACCCACAGAGAGGGTGTCCTGTACTTCGGTGGTCTTTGACACGCCTCAGTTCTTGCTTGTTTTTAGTCTCACTGGAGGTCAACCCCAGGACCCTGTACATGCTAGGCAAGTGCTGTACCACTCTGCATCCCCAGCTCCTCAGTTTTCTTTCCTATAAACTGGGGATAATTGCATCTGCTCCTTGAGTTTTTGTGAGGATTGGAGGAGTTTCTCCATGTACTTACTGTACGTAACAGTACTTCTGCTTGGTATTTGGTCAGCGCTGGTACAGGAACCTTTTCATCTGGGCTGTAACTTGGTGAGTGTTTGCCTAGTGTGTGGGAGGTTCAGGAGTACGTACCCAACACTAATGATTATTACAGTCAGAGAAGCAACTCCGATCTGTTGGAGAGGTGGAGAAGGTAAAAGTTCTGCCTAAGTTATCAGCAGCAGGAAGCTTGGACTTGTATTTGTATGGCTTGAGTTTAGGGAACTGTTGCTTGCCTTCCTTCAGAGTGCGTGGGAGCGATCATCTGAGAAGAGACAGACCAGAGCAACACCAAGAGCAGTGGATGTGAAACATGTTCCCAGGTGGGGTTTGGACAGTAAAGGGGGAGTGCTGGGAGGGTAAAGGGGGAGCAGGTGGTGTCCCAGACACATACTTATCTCAGCGAGGGCTTTCTTGCATGTGGAATGACTGTTCCTTCTAGACCTCTTAAATCTGTCCTCTCACACTGCTTAAGGAGCTGTTCTTGGTGCTTGGTGATTGTGCAGGAGATCTGAACTTCAGTAGTCTCAGTGCAGTACTTATGAATGAAACACTGTGTAAAAGATACTGGAGGGCTTGCTTAGGATGGTGTCCAGTTGCTGGTCATGTGATGTATATTGGATGGTGATGTGGAAGGAAGGCAGGCTGGAGGGGTTGAGTTGGACAGGAAACAGACACAGAAATGGGAGAGTAGAGCCGACCTTGAGTGGGGGATCACACAGGTTCTTATACGTGTTGGGTAACACTCTAAGACTGAATGAACTACATGAACCCCAATCTGTTTCTAATGTCATTTTCTCTACATATTCACTTGTATGTGACTGCACTTAAATACTTGAGTTGGATTTGGTTACATGTGCTCTTTGTTCGTATTCGCAGTGTGTCTACCATGAGGATGTTCTGACCACTCAAAATTGTTTCTTCTGAGCTGGTTTTATGCAGCCTGGGCTGGCCTCAAACTTGCTTCAGCCTTTCCAGGATTACAGGGATGTACCATCATGCCTAGCTTGCAAACACATTTTTAAACATGTATAATGTGTGGAGGTTTTTGTTTTTAGTATTTGTGCCTGCCGGCACAGAAAGACCTTTTCTTTGAAGGCAGGAAGTATTGCATTGTAGTTGGGCAGAAGCAATTTAGACACTGATGCGATACAAATTTTATCTTGCACACAACTAGATTCTGGGGCAAGTTATCTCTTGGTTTTCTCATGTATAAAATTATCACAATAACTGTCATTATGATGATCATGAGGGTTTTAAATTTTCAGTTTTACCTCATTTATAGCATTGTCTTTAACTGTACTCATGGTTAGCTGAAATCCATGTCAGTTGAATTAAGAAAACTTGCTTTTGCCTTTAAGTGTCTCTGGTAAACTGTATTATATCTGCATTCTGCCTCTTTAAAAGTACAATTAGAAGACAGCCATGTGAGTACTTAATAATCAAGAATCATTAATTATTCCACTCTCAGAATTTTCATTATTGGACTTGAAACTGTGTATGAGAAGTCGAAGATGACGTAAGTTTTGGTGTTTCCTCAAATGAGTGATGTAGGTTGATGAAGTGGTCGGGAACCTCTTTAAGACATTTGTAAGTGAATTGGACACTCTGAATACATTGTCTAATTTTATCCACTTATTCTGTATGTCAAGAACATTTGCGAAGGCCCTAAAACCCCTTGCACACAGCCGACAGGTAAATCTGAAAGGGCAGAGTCATCATTCCCAGTCTGTTCAGGCTGGAGAGAGTGAATTGAGCCGAGCCACCACCCTGTTGTTGGGGGGCAGTATTAAGAACTTTCTCCACGTCGATTGTGCCCCTGTGATCTAGGCAGTGGCTGCATATCACACTTGACATTCACAGAGATATATTGTCATTAAGAAGTGACGGATCTTCAAGTTCCGCCCTTTGGAGAGTCACTATTTCCTGCTGTAATAAAGGACCTGCACCTCTGTCCGGGTCGCCCATACCTACTGCATTGCTGGGTCATACAATCCGGTATTAACCTGTGCTGTCTGTGGGACACTGAAGTGAGCACAAGAGACTTCCAGAGGTCTCTCTTGTGACCCTTAAATTACCAGGTGCTGAGTATTTTTCATTGCTGTTACTACAGTCTTGACTTGCTAGGCCTACCACTGACAGTGCTGGGGCCCTGTGCAGGTTACCCCAAAGCTAAGGACAGTGCAGTTGGTCACTTTTAGGGTCAACATGATCTATGTCAGTGGTTCTTAGACTTCCTAATGTTGTGACCCTTAATACAGTTCCTCATGTTGTGGTGACCCCAACCATAAAATTGGTTTCGATGCTACTTCCTAAATGTGATTATGCTACTGTTACAAAACATAATGTAGATATCTGATATACAGAATGGTCTTAGGTGACCCCTGTGAAAAGATTGTTTGACCCCACCCCTGAAGAGTGGCTACAACAGGTTGAGAACCACTACTTGATACTTTGTTAGTTCACATGTATCTTGAAATTGCTACAGGAGCCCAAACTGAGCTCCACGACTGTTTGCCTTGTTGCCTGTTTGGGTTTTATAACATGTGACTTTTCTTTTTAGATATGTGCATTCTGGATTTTATAGATTGTTACAAATACTTAACCCTAGGCAGTAGAAATGAGATTTAGTGTTTACCTACCTCTATCTTCATAATTGTGCTTTTAACACCTAAAGGAGTTCATAGTTGATTTAAGTTGGGTTTCACCGTTTCTCCTTTCTTGCTGGTCAGACACAGACAGCTCCATGTGCATTTCTCTTCTGTCTTTGGATTTAGTCCATTTAAATGCATGACCAACAAATCTGCATTCTGACTTAGTGTGAAACTATCAGTAATTTTATCACCCATGATCTTAGTGGGGAAAGTCCTGCTACTTGAAAACACCTTTGTGTTTGAAATTAACATGACTCTGCTTATCATGGGGTACCGTTTCTCCAAATATTTCTGTTCTGGAAATGTTTTTTTCTTTAAAAAAAAAAGGTTATATCAAAGAAAACTATTAATTGTGAAAGAAGGCTTATGAAGACAAAACACAGTTTAAAATGTTACATGTCCGATGGAGGTGTTCTCATGTATGTCCTTCCTAAATAAAGGACCTCTGGGCCTCCCTCGCTCATGGTGCTTTTGTTGAAGAATTGTTCTCTTCTTAAACATAAAAAGTATACAAAACTTACTGTGTATTTTATTTAGGACCTCACCCCCCACTTAGAGAAATGTGAAATAGTGAAATAGTGAAAGAAAATGTGAAATGTGAAAGAAAGGGCTTTGATAATGTCTGCTCGTGACTGATACTTGAAGTGTATCATCATTGTACTGCAGTACATATATCTTTGTACAGTCTGAATTGATCTGTTTTGGTTACTATTTTCTATTTTGAAATCTTTTCGAAGTATTATTCCCTGTATATACTTTAAATTAGAAAACTCTAAAAACATATCTACAGGCTATTATAGTGTCCAGTGAGAAGCTGCTGTCATCAGTGGCTTTGGAAGGACCCAAAGAAAGAAGACAGAGTCAAACACACTTTTGGTTTTTTTTTTGTTTGGTTTTTTTTTTTTTTTTTTTTTTTGAGACACTCTCACAGTAGCCCAGGCAGGCCTGGGACTGAAGCAGTCCTTTGCCTCAGCATCCCGAGTGCTGAGATTACAGGCGTGTCCCTGTCTCCAGCCTTAGACGGCTCTGAACTCAAATTTGACTGCTCTATTTTCTCTGATGGCAGATATAAGGAAGTTAGGACTCAGACCTTGTATGGGAATTTCAGCCAGGTGGAACATTCTACAGAAAGCAGAATGTGACTTAGCTGACACCATGTGTGAGTCCTGTGTGACAGAAAGTGATGGTCCTAGCACTGATTTCTAGTGATAGAAATAGGAAATGTCTCCTTTGCTTTTGAGTACTTTGTCTCTGAACACATAAGCTGCTACATCAACAGTGGTCAGAAACGGATCAGCTCCTCCTTCCAAACAAAGGCTCTGAATGTTTTCTCAGCCGTTGGAAAGCATGCTAAACTTATTTTGTTTTTTTAAATTCTAAACTCTCATTCTTTATTTTTTTTCTTTTATGATTTATTACACACACACATACACACACACACACACACACACACACACACACACACACACACACACTGTAGCTGTCTTCAGACACACCAGAAGAGGGCATCAGATCCCATTACAGATGGTTGTGAGCCACCATGTGGTGACTGGGAATTGAACTCAGGACCTCTGGAAGAGCAGAGGTGCTCTTAACCTCTGAGCCATCTCTCCAGCCTCCCATGCTAAACTTCTACCAAGAAGAGCTCTATATGAGGGTCCTTGGGACCAGCAAGGGTGTACCTTTGTATGTGAACAGGTGACAAGGGTACATCAGTCCTTGAGTCAAAGAGTATCTCAACTAAAGGCAGGTCTCATGACTGACCTCTCCACTGTGACTGAGGATGGCCCTTTTCTATATATATTGAAACATTTAAAGCTATCCTTCCAAATAAATAGGTTTATTAGTCATCTTAGATCTTGCTAAACTTTTGGAGGATCTTCCTAAATAATTTTGAAGGTTTCTTTTGTTTGTTTTTATTTATTTTTGTTAAACCTGAAAGATTTGGAGAGTTAAGAAAGCAGTTAATAAAATTTCTTCAGGATTTGGCAAGTATGAAATAATGATACAAATTTATACTTAAGTTGATGTTTTGGTTTGCTTTTTGCTTTTGCTTTTGGTAATCTCTTGTCACTGACATGGCTTTCAGGAGGCAGGATTTTAATGTGGAATTTTTTATTTGCAGGTTTTTTATGTAGGTGCAATGACTGTGTGCTGTGTAAGAGTGCTGAGATGATAGAGTGCCATTCTTTAGGGAGTGGTACGGGTCAGACCTGACGAGTGTGCAGGGCTCTGGTCTTTAGGAGACAACTCTCTTCTTCCTGGTGAGAGTGAGCTCAAGTTTTTTGTTTTTGCTTTTTATTGGTTATTTTATTTATTTAGTGTGGTCAAGTTTTTAACAGTACAGTTTTATTTCAAGCTGCTTTGAGAAAAGATGACCTTATTTTTATTTATGGCTCCTAAGTCTACTGTTAATTTTTAAAAACAAAATACCTAGATTTATAGTAGCAATGTTTTTTTTTTTTTCAAGCATGGGAAACTGTTTATTTTGAGGTTTCTTCAGTAGTAAGCATGGCCACTTAGATCTTAACATGTTGCAATATTACTTTGAATAATAACAGTATTCTTAATGATCTGTCAGCTGTTTTTATAATTAACTGAAGATTTAGGATTTGTTTCTTTACTAATTGGAGAACCATCAGCCTTATAATCTGATTATAGTTACATTTAGATGTGTGTTTTACAGACTGATCATCTTAATTCAGAACTGAAAATGTCAGATGGATTTATTGAAGGTGATTTAATGGTTGACAACTGTTTTTGTTCAGGTTTGGAGGAAGAATAACAAATTATTCATTCTTCCAGAGCATCATTTCCCTTTGCTTTTCATTCAAGAAGAAGGAATTAGACACATCACAGTATTGGAAATATAAAATCAAACCTTGAGTGCAGTGATTTTCTCTTCTTAGATTTTGTTTTGGAATTATTACCTGAAAAAGGGAAGAAGGAGGGAAAGATGTTGTTACATCTAAAGTTTTCTCTCTATTCCTTTCAACACCTCCCTAGCAGAAAAGTGTCATGAGGGCAGTGTGCATTGTGGGAAGTTGTATGTTGTAGCGCTTTTGTGTAGAGTATCTTGTTACTCACCAGCTATTTATAATTCTAGGTTTCCTTATGACTATACATTTACTGTAGGAACATTTAACTTCTCAGGCAGATGCTAACAACTAGTAAATATACCTGCATCTAGGACTCTAGGTAGCCATAATATTAGTCCCCTTCCCCCCAGTACTGCAAGGATTTATAGTATTTGAAGTTCTGTTTTTGACTTGTTAGGAAAGTTTAGTGTCCCCATGCTCCCTTAGGGTGCTTTTAAGATTTCCCTCCCTGTTCTGAGCTGAGACTGCTATAGTGAGACAAAAAAGGATTATTTACATGGTTGGCAGAGGCAACTGATAAGTCTTTAGTTTTTAGCTCAGAACGATGGCTGCTATCTCTCCTCTGTGAAGGACTGACTGTGCTTTACTGTAGTTATTAAAGTGTATTATAAATGTGTTTTTCTTTTTATAACAAATGTTGCGCCGTGTTTGCTCGATTGAAAGTTTCCTCATCACTCGGTGAGACACTCCTCTAATTCAATCTTTGTCTTTTGTCTTTGCTGCCTTGCAGGGTTGGTACAATAGGCTTCACTAGACTTAGCTGCAACTCAGAATTTCTCCTCCAGCACCTGAGTAAATGCTGATGGTCTTGTGGAGAGTGGATTAAGAGTACGAGCTAAGTTCTCAATCCCAATTGAGAAGCGGAGGAAATTTAAACTGTCTCCTTCCAAGTTTATCACAGCCACCACCATCAAGACAGCAAACCAAAGGACAAAGACTTTGAACTGCTGTGTTGCTCTGTGTAGTCCAGTGCACGCATGGTTTACAGACTTGGCTGGGGTTACTAATAAGTAAATAAAAAGCTGGACACTTCTGTCATTCGGACATTTCATTCACAAGTTACCAGAATGAGGGCTGTACTGGAGACAGCAGACATTGCCGTAGTGGCCCTGTATTTTATCCTGGTCATGTGCATTGGCTTTTTTGCCATGTGGAAATCTAATAGAAGCACTGTGAGTGGATACTTCCTGGCCGGGCGCTCTATGACCTGGGTGGCGATTGGTGCCTCTCTGTTTGTGAGCAATATTGGGAGTGAACACTTCATTGGGCTGGCAGGATCTGGAGCAGCGAGTGGATTTGCAGTGGGCGCATGGGAGTTCAATGCCTTACTGCTCTTGCAACTTCTGGGATGGGTTTTCATCCCTATTTACATCCGGTCAGGGGTGTATACCATGCCTGAATACTTGTCCAAGAGATTCGGTGGCCATAGGATTCAGGTCTATTTTGCAGCCTTGTCTCTGCTTCTCTATATCTTCACCAAGCTCTCAGTGGATCTGTATTCAGGTGCCCTCTTTATCCAGGAGTCCTTGGGTTGGAACCTTTATGTGTCTGTCATCCTGCTCATTGGCATGACTGCTCTGCTGACTGTCACCGGAGGCCTTGTTGCAGTGATCTACACAGACACTCTCCAGGCTGTGCTCATGATCATTGGGGCACTCACACTTATGGTTATTAGCATGGTGAACATTGGAGGGTTTGAGGAAGTTAAGAGAAGGTACATGCTGGCCTCACCCGATGTCGCTTCCATTTTGTTGAAGTACAACCTTTCCAACACAAATTCTTGTATGGTCCACCCTAAGGCGAATGCCCTAAAGATGTTGAGAGATCCAACAGATGAAGATGTTCCATGGCCTGGATTCATTCTTGGGCAGACCCCAGCCTCGGTATGGTACTGGTGTGCTGACCAAGTCATCGTGCAGAGGGTTCTGGCCGCCAAAAACATTGCTCATGCCAAAGGCTCTACTCTAATGGCTGGTTTCTTGAAGCTTCTACCAATGTTTATCATAGTTGTACCAGGAATGATTTCCAGGATACTGTTTGCTAATGAGATAGCTTGCATCAACCCAGAACACTGCATGAAAGTGTGTGGAAGCAGAGCTGGGTGCTCCAATATTGCTTATCCACGCCTGGTGATGACATTGGTTCCTGTGGGCCTTCGGGGCCTGATGATGGCAGTGATGATTGCAGCTCTGATGAGTGACTTGGACTCCATCTTTAACAGCGCCAGTACCATATTCACCCTCGATGTGTACAAACTTATCCGCAAGAGTGCAAGCTCCCGGGAACTAATGATTGTGGGCAGGATATTTGTGGCTTTTATGGTTGTCATCAGCATAGCATGGGTGCCAATTATTGTGGAGATGCAAGGGGGCCAAATGTACCTTTACATCCAGGAGGTGGCAGATTATCTGACCCCTCCTGTGGCAGTCCTCTTCCTTCTGGCAATTTTCTGGAAACGCTGCAATGAGCAAGGGGCTTTCTATGGTGGAATGGCAGGCTTTGTTCTTGGAGCTATCCGTTTGATACTAGCTTTTACCTACCGTGCTCCTGAGTGTGACCAACCTGATAACAGGCCAGGCTTCATCAAAGACATCCATTATATGTATGTGGCTACAGCATTATTTTGGATCACAGGAATCATTACTGTAATTGTTAGTCTTCTCACACCACCTCCCACAAAGGATCAGATTCGTACTACTACCTTTTGGTCAAAGAAGACCCTGGTGACAAAGGAGAGCTGCTCTCAGAAAGACGAACCATACAAAATGCAAGAGAAGAGTATTCTTCAGTGCAGTGAGAACAGTGAAGTCGTCAGTCACACTATTCCCAATGGAAAGTCTGAAGACAGCATTAAGGGACTCCAACCTGAAGATGTTAATCTGCTGGTGACATGCCGAGAAGAGGGCAACCCAGTGGCTTCTATGGGTCATTCCGAGGCAGAAACACCAGTAGATGCTTATTCCAACGGGCAAGCAGCTCTCATGGGTGAGAGAGAGAGAGAGAAGGAAACAGAAAGCAGAAGCCGGTATTGGAAGTTCATAGACTGGTTTTGTGGCTTTAAAAGTAAAAGCCTTAGCAAGAGGAGTCTCAGAGACTTGATGGATGAGGAGGCTGTTTGTTTACAAATGTTAGAAGAGACTCCACAAGTTAAAGTGATACTAAACATTGGACTTTTTGCTGTGTGTTCGCTTGGAATTTTCATGTTTGTTTATTTCTCCTTATGAACTTAAGGATATGCTGAGACATGTAAGAAAAAAAAATACTGGTCTTTGAAAACAAAAATGTAACTATTGCACCTCTCAGGCACTGTTTACGCTGAAGGTTTTAGCCAAATTCTACTTAGCAGAAAAATCATCTATTTGCAAGACTATTTTTTCCCAGAGATGGAGGAAGAGTAAATCTTCAACTATGAAACAAAGCAGAATGAATTGTGCAAAAAAAAAAAAGTGGTTTTAGAGTTTTCTGTACCAAAGTAAGGAGAGACCAATTATTCTCAATGTACCACTTAGGACAGGACACAAGGCGTCGTGGGTAAAGTGTCTACATTGCCAACCCTTTTGATAGACCTTATGCTGAAGTAAATTTGCTCATTTATAAGGTTTTTGACTCTAATCCATACTATAGTTAAAAAATTAAATTTGTAGAGACGGTATGATTAGTTTCGTCCTGAAAGTCTAATGTGTTGTGTAGTACTGATTTGAGGACAACTTTGTGTATGTGGTTGGTCCTTAGTGTGAGTATGGATTCTGCTTGACAAGAGAAAGGAAGAGTGTTTTCCTGCAGGTCTTTTTTTATCGCTTGTATGGAAATGTTAGCAACCAGTTTGAAGCAGACTTTGTTTCCATCCCCTCCCTCTATTTTTTTCCTACTTAAACTGTACCATACTCAACTGACTACCAAGTCTGTCTATAATTTTGCTTTTAATTAGGGGGGAAGTAAATACTGCTGATGATCCCCGCATTTATTGATCAGACAAGGATATTTTAAAATATAATTTGAGAATTACCAGCTACCATGCAATGACTGATAAATTTAATGCTAAGTAGATGATGAATCATTTTTCCACCTGCTTTCTAGCTGCTTCCTTGTCATTTTGTAACATTCCTTATTTGCCAAATGCCTTCCCAAATGGGTCCAGTTGTAAGATGTCCAGTATCGTGGACTAGGGTCAACACTACTTGTGTTGGCACTTGCTTAGTTTGTGAAACACTTGTTAAGTTTTAGAAGAACAGTCTTAATTCTGGTATCATACTGCATTCTTTATATGTTCTCTTCCTTGTTTCTTTTTTGAAGATTTGCTGTGTGTATACATCTATGCAGTTCCAGTCAGTTAGCACATGAGTATTTTTCATTACAAACTGGCCGTCAGTCATAGAACACTCAGCAGTCTTACTATTGATGAATGTAGGTTTTCTGTAGGATGGCCAGGTGTTCCTAGGTTGCTATGAGCAGGGACTTTAGGGTTTAGCAGTGTGCTTGTGGGGAACATCACACTTGGGGAGGACTCATGATATCAACGTTATCTTAGCTTGGTATCCAGTTGCAACATCCCTGGGCAGTAGTAGATCTTTTTTGTAGGCTGTTTCTCCTTATTGAAGACAGTACAGAAGGAATTCAAGAAAAATTCTAAGGATGATGTCCTGTGTCTTTAACACTGCCTCTTCTCCCCATTACAGATAGAGAAAGCCAATTCTGTACCTGCTTTCTTTAAACTGATAACTTTTTAAATTACATGACTTTTATTAAGCCTTGTACCTGAGGAGAATTACTACTTTTATAGATCATTTTATAGCTTTTCAATCAAACTCAGTCTTGATAGCTAAAACAAAACAAAACAAAACTTTTTTTTTCTTTTTTTGTAATGCATCAGCATGTTTGCAGATGATGGACTTTGAGTCTAGTGCTCACGTTGGGGATTGTCACAGTCTTCCTATCTTCTGGAGGGTTTCTGAGGGGCTGAGTCTGTAAATGGAGAAAGTCATCCCTGTATGAATAGCATGCATTTCTGAAGAACTTAGAGAGCCTTGGACAGTTTTCCTCTCAGTTTCTATTTTGGGATTTATAACCTGGAGCCAAGTAGATAGGGACTATCCTTCTCTTGAATGTGAAGTTGAGAAGTCAGTTCTCCAAGTGTGGACTCGGAGTTTGCCCATGTGTTTGGATGGATATCTGTGCTTTGTGTCTGTCTTCTCTTAAACAATTCTTCTTTTTGAGATAACCTTTTAGGCTTTGAGAAAGTTACAGAATCTTGGGTTGTCCAAATTTGGATTAAGTTGTAGGAATTAACATTTCCTTTGAACACATTCCTATGCAAGTTGGCAGAAATTGACACATTGGCCTAGTGGTCTTCCTCATCCTTGTATGTATAGCATAAGTGAATAGGAGGTGTTTATGTGATTTTCTCCCTTTTATTTAGTGCTGAGTCCTAATAATTTGGAATGCTAGAGTACTCTTACCCCCTTTTTGTTGACTTATAGTAAGACACATAGTATATACCATCATGTGTCTGTCTGTGTGTAAATAGCTGTAGGTCAAGTTTAGAGAACTAATGTTCATAAGTAAGGAATGACTTAGCATATGCATTAGATGCTTATTCTTACCAGTGTAAACATAACTTTATTCAGTCAGAAGTTTCTATAGCTTGTCTTCCTTACTGCTTCCCAGTAATAGAAAATGTGCTTGAATAAGTATGTGATGGCAGCCTCATTTCAGGGGACCAGTCTTTATAGGTCATTACAGTGATGATTCCTGGAATAATACATGACTTTAGACTAGCAAAATGTTCATCCTTCACATGCATATGAGCCCTAAAAGATGGCGTGGGGCTGTAGACATTTACACATGTATTTTTGTGTTTGTCCAAGGTAAGCTTTGGAATTGACCAAGATTGCATTGACTACAATAGTGGCTAAAAGTAAACGTGAGGTAGATGAGAAGTAGTTATTCTCTGAGTAATAGCCAGGCTTCTAGATGCTAAAGTCTTCCCGGGCAGTTCTTGTTTGGATCTAGATAGAAGGGAATTTTTTTTTTTTTTGCCAGTGGTCTGGAGATTGATTGATGGCTCTTCTGTGGGATTTCAGGTCTCTCTCTCTCTCTCTCTCTCTCTCTCTCTCTCTCTCTCTCTCTCTCTCGATTGTGTCCTGCCATCCCGAGAATAAACAACTGGGCTGATCAATCCCAGCTGTTCTTTCTAGGAAGTGATCGCTTTTGTTTTTAGAGAAGCACCTGCCTTTGACTTAAATTCACTGGATCTTATTTCCAGGGCTTCCTTTTCATCAGCTCAAAGGATCCATTATTTTGCACAAAGAGGCTGACCTGGGTAGTCTGTCCATGACTCTTACAGGTGTCACCATAAGAAATGATCAGAGATCCTTCACTTTGTGAAACTTCCTATTTAAGAATAGACCAGTGGAGTTACGAGTTCTCTGAGTGTGAGGTTAGAAGTCTTGTCTAGGGACATTAAGAATCCTTAAATTCCTACATCAGGAGTCTTTCTTATTCCAGGTGCATGATCTTCTCATCTCTGAATATCATTTAGTGTAATCTACAGATGAGCCTTATTTTTCCGCCAAGTAGATAAGTGTTGTCATTACTCACTAAAGAATTAGGTCTAATTTAGCTGGTAGTGTAGTACTGAGATGGCTTCCTCCCTCATGCCTTATTCCCTTTCACAGCTCCATTTGGAGGTGTGAGTGGAAAGGGACCACATAGGTTTCTTGTAGTAACACCTCGCCATTCTCTAGGTTTCCGTTGAAAGATTTGCACAAGACCATTCCTGTTGAATTATGTGACTGTAGAGCCTTGTTTGTG
The DNA here is from genome assembly GCA_036184795.1 of Tokudaia tokunoshimensis. Classification (NCBI taxonomy): domain Eukaryota; kingdom Metazoa; phylum Chordata; class Mammalia; order Rodentia; family Muridae; genus Tokudaia; species Tokudaia tokunoshimensis. Next base: position 78,977,309 of record BTHU01000015.1, read on the forward strand.
TGCAGATGTTCTAAGAAGTAGAAGCAAACTTTAAAGATGTGACAAATCCCTGTGTGATCCAGATGTGAACAGATTGTTACCTTTAGGGGCTGGAGAGAGAGTTCATTGGTTAAGAGTACTGCTCTTCCCAAGGACCTGGTTTCAGTTCCCAGCACCCACATGGCAGTTCATCTCTGTCTGTAATTCCAGTTTCAGAGGATCTGGCACCCTCACACAGACATCCATGGAGGAGGAGCACAATGTACATAAAATGAAACAAAACAAAACTGTAAAGGTATACAGTCACATTCTTTAAATTCCAGAACTTGAAGCATCTGGACTGTCAGCTGGTATAAGCCCCTCTCTAGGGAGTAAGGTCCAGCCTGCTAACTCCTAGTATAATGTTATGCAGGAAGAATAGATTTATTAACACAACAGAGGCTAAAGTGGCTGATGCCTAGTATTGATAGTTTAGTAAAATGAAGCTTTTAGGCTTCATTATCTGTAGGCTTACTCATCTCCTAAGCAGAGTTTACAAGCGCTGTTGTGGTTCTCTTGTCTCCATTGCTCCGTATCCTGCTCTTTATTTCAGTATTTTCTGATCTCTTGCCTAGTGCTTGGTTTATCTCACATACTGTCTTGATGTACTGAAGTCTTCCTTTGCCCCAGTATTGAGGAATTATAACTAAATAGTGAGTTAAACAGCTAACTTTTAAACCTATTAAACCTATAGTAGCTAAGAATGTTGTTATTGAGAATAAATGTTTCCAGAATAATTTTTCTCAGATTTATATTGGTTAATAATAAAAGCACCAGTGTTTCAGTCAGGAAACACTAGTCAGTAGTTGAGTCCCTTTGAGATGATGGTGACACATGATGCAGAAAGAATGATTTTTTTTTCTTTTTTGCCATGATTTAGTTGCTATAAAGAGATACACTTGTACCGTTAAGGCACAAGGCTGGTGCATAAGCAGTGATAAGCTGAGACCCTGTTCATGAAGACCATCTCTTGATTTGCTACTGTCCTGTTACACTGTCTTGCACACTGTAGCTGCTCAGCTAGCTGCTTTGACTCCTAGGAGTGAAGTGAGCCGAGGTTCTGTGTAAGAACGAGAATGTCGCTGGTGTCAAGTCCCACACTTAGTCATGGGTGTCAGCTAAAGTTCTCACTCCCATGTGCTGGCAATAAGGCTTTACTACTGACTGATCTTGTAACCATGTTGTGAAATTGATCACTCATGTTTGTCTCCACTCCTTTGTAAAAGGTAAGGATTAGTTTGAGTGTAAATCACTCATTTTTCTGGCAACCAGCAGTTGTTGGCCTGTAGCCTTTTGCTCAGAAACAAAGAAAAGATGTGCTGTGTGTGTTACTCTTCAGCAGTGCATCCTGCATGTGCTTCAGATGGTCCGCTTCCTCTGTGTGGAACAGTGGTTTTCTGTGCCAGGAACAGAGCTCCGTTCTGGTACACCGGCCCCCTGCCCTTGCTTCACTCCCAGGCAGTATGTGTCTAGTGAAATGCTAGTGCTTTTCCTGACAACACAAGTTGACAGTATACCCACAGCATAAATAGATGAATTCACCCTACTTTCCTAGTGCTGCTAGATATATAAATTTATATATAAATAACACACATAACATTTAATGTTCAATTTATCAATATAGCTTAGGCTTCTGAAAATAGAATGCTGTTAGTAACTGTTCTGTGTATGTGAGAGTGTGTGTGTGTAAATTGGAGACAAATTGGGCTCATTGAAATCTTTAAATGGCAGATGCTGGTATACAAGGTTTTCTGTAGTATAATCAAGTTTTGAGATTTGTGTTTGGGTTGGTGCCTTCTGCTTGCCAGTATTGATATGTTACTTTGCACTTGTCCCTTTCTTAGTAGTAAGCGTTCTGTTTTTAAACTTGTAACTAGTGAAGGAAACTAGTACAAAGTACACATTTATATACTTTTATGCAGTCTTTTGGTTCAAGGAATCAAGGCAGTTGAGTATCTGTATTGTAGCTTAATGTTATTTATTCATCTTTATTTGCTTTTATATGTATAATTAAAATGTACAGTTACATTATAAATTTGTGTCTATTTTAAATAACTTTAATATAGGTTTGTTAAGGACTTCGGAGGAACAATAGTTCATATTTCCATGTGTGAGGAGAGGCTAACGGTCCATAGAAAGCACAAAACTGTGTTCACAAGTGTGTGTTTCCACTTGTGAAAAGCACAAAACTTCATAGCATTCTTACTAACCCACAAGTGCCAGTCATAAACCCACCCAGTCTTTGTCCAGAGTTGTTAGGAAGACCAAAGCCCAGAAAGCCTAGGTGGTGAGCCTGTGGTCACAGCCCAGTCCTCAGGAGATCACTCTGCCCGTGTGGCTTTGATGGAGAGAGCAGCTGGTTATATTTGGGGCTTACGAGGAAAAATGAGGTCTGGACACAGATACACAATCTGAAACTGATACAGAGACAGTCAGGTTTCTGGTGGACAGAGCAGGTGACAGCTTTGTAAGTTGTAGTAATTTGAACAGTTAAAAAATCTCATCTAGAAGAAATATTACTTGTCAACAGTGCTCTAAAGACATGAAAATACTCACATTAAATAGTGCAAGTACTATTTTGAATTATATAATTTATTTGAGATGACATTACCTTTGTTTTCTTTTTGTGCCTGACTATACGTCTTAGTAGAAAGTTGGATCTCTGTGTTCTGAACATCACACTGTTTCTGGACAGATTCAACATGACACTGCTTTTCACAGTGGCACTAAAACTTTTTAATCTATTCCGTGAACTCCTAGACTGGAAAGCTGTAGGTGTGCACACAGAAATGAAGATGGCATTTCTTCCCACTCAGCATCGCCTCCCCCTTGTTTTCCTTACCTCCAAATAGTCCCGTGTTTACCAGGAGTGAGAATGGGCCGTGTGGAGTTCTGTCTACATTTTAAGACACAGCTCTCAGAAAAGAGAGCGCCTCTTCTGTTTGGACACTTTTCTTCTTAGGGAGAGGCTTGGTAACCTCTAACAAAGATCTTAGGTGGCATAGACCAGTGTTGCTGAGAGAGAGAGAGAGAGAGAGAGAGAGAGAGAGAGAGAGAGAGAGCGCGAGCGCGAGCACAACAAGGTCTTGGTATGTGATATGTCTTAGAAGAGTTCACTTGAACACTGATGGAGAGATTTTTCCCTCCAGCAAAAAGCTAGGCATGTGTACCCATAACAGAATTTTACAGTGGGTAACCTTGAGGTTACAGTATGGGGGTGGGAGCTGAGGGGAGGAGCGTGTGAGGAATGTCACAGCACCAGTTTGAGGAATGTCCTTGGCTTAGCAATATGTGATAGTGTAGAGCAGTTAACCTTTTAGGCCTAAAGACTGTGTATTCTGTACCTTTAAGAGTTTATTACAACTTTATGAAATACTTGTTAAAATTTCTTTGGCAGAAGTGTTTTTCATTTATAATTTCATGGAAAACTGCTTTAGTTAGACAAAGCGAAATGTAGTTACAGCCATGTAAATATATATAATTTCCTAATTTCACTGTGAGATTTCAGACTTTTGAGTGGCAAACAGATCAGCGAATCTTTTGCTGATGGACTTGTCTGTGGGATTAGTAAGATGTAAAAGCTTTATTTTTTTTAATAGCGACAAACTGTGGTAGTGTCTGATGGTGGTATGGAGCCATTACACCACTGTCCTTGTCGGTTTTGCTTCCATGAGGGCCTGCAGCGTTGTCAAGACCCAGCAGGGGCCTGCCTGTCCCTTGCCTGGCTGCCTTTCTTTGTCTAGAACTGTTGCTAATCACCATAAGGACTCTTGGGCTTTTCAGCTTTGCTTGGTTTTTGTTTTTGTTCTTTTCCTTTTTTGACAAGATGGATATCAAAAATAGTTGCTGTGCAAAAGTTAGTAGTCTTCTTCAAGAAGAAAACAATTCCTTTTCTAATAATATCCTGTGAAATTGCTTCATTCATTCCTTTATTTTAAGGCCAAATGTCAGCAGAATGCTGCTGTTTTTATCTAAATAATTTTGATATGTAAGTATTAATGCATTTAAAAAGATGTCCGCGTTGAGAAAATACTTCCCCAGTGTACAGCTTGTGAAAACTTTGCTCAGATATCTGGCTAAGACACCAGTCAGTATACTGGTACTGTGTATTATATACATGTATTATTTTAGTCTGGTATTGTTGTAGACCAAGTCTGGTTATAATAGAGTAGATTAATGCTAATTTGTTATTGGTTAATTTTAATTATTTCTAGTTTACTCTCTCCTCAGACTCTTTCATTTTCAAATTCCACTAATCAAGTCCATTTCATTGTGTAAGGCTTTAGTTTCAAAGAAAATAGAATTTGGTGTAAGCCAGGTTACTTCCATCTTGAAAGGAAAACAATTAAAACTGTAGATTTAAAATCGTTAATTATCTGTGACAATTTTAACTTGTCTATACTGTACACAACTGATTTTTAAAACTGTAGACATGTATGATCTTGGTTTACTGTGTTAAGTGTTGCTGTTGTTTAAAAATGGGGAAAAACCCGAAGCAAATGTGCTTGAAGAGCTGCTGGCTTTCATTGCTGACATAGACTCTGTCCTTTGTATACGCGTGTTATTTTGCCAGCTGCTACATTAGCCTGCAGAAGTATTTGAAAATTTAAGATGAATATATTTCTTGCAAAGTCCGTTCCTTTCTGTGGTATTTTGTCCTGTAACTGAAGTGTAGTAATTATTTTATGGAAATGTTAGAATTTCTGTACCAACTTTGAATAAAATGAAAAATTTACATTTCTGTGCCTCAGTGTGAATATCTGTCCCAAACCCAGTATTCTGTCTCTGCTGAACAACTCATACTCTACCTAAGTTCTTGCTGACTTGGCTCTTGAGTGCTTTCAGAAATCCCCCCTGCTGGCATTGATATATTAACCATTGTGAGCAATGACACAGATAGGTGGCTAAGGTTACTTATGTGTAAAACATGGAATAAGAATATCCTTGGGTTTTCCCTTATAACTTCAAAATCATGTCAAGTTACAGGAACACTTCGAGAAGACGGAGTCTGGGAGTCTCCCTCCTGGAAGCTGCCCTGCCCCTTTGCTTGCTGCTGCTCGCTCCCTTTAGCTCTTGGTGCCGTTTTATGGCAAGGACAATCATAATTAGTGTAGAAAGCCAGAAAGTAACATTGAGTGGTTTTAGGCCAAAGACTGCAGATGTTGCTGGTTAGCAGCAGTAAAGAGAATTTTAACAGTGGTCTGGGGTTGCATTTAGCTTTGTGCCTTTTGTTTCCCTTAATCTGGGACAAATTCCCCTTCCCCACACCCGTGTTTTGAGGTCAGTGAGTTCGAATGCCTCACAACTTGGGATCATTTTATTTCCTAATGATTAGATCTAGATTGTACATTTGGAGAGAGAACACAACATAATGGTAGTATGTTCTCAGAACTTACGTTAGTGGTCTGTTGTGTTATCCCATTATGGTTGAAATTAATCTTGATACTTGGTCAAGGTAGTACCTTTATATCTCTGCTGTCAAATTATTTTTTTTCTTTTGATAGTTTGTGAGGTAATTTAAGGCTATGAAAGCACTAACTGTTTTCCATCAGATGGAGCCCGTGGTTTTGAGCATCCACTTACAATTTTTGTTTAAGTTGTAACTGACAGTAGAAAATGACTAGTTTCCTCATCAGTGTGAACTCTGGATTAATGTATTCAATAAGCCATAGGCTGTTGTTGTTGTCATCATTGTTCATGTGTTTCCAGATTTAGCTAATGGGACCTTCAGCAAAGTTTTTGTGTTTCTTTTGCCATGGTTCTGTCAGTGTTTGAAGTACCTATTTCTGGTATAGCAGAGTGTATTAGGTTCATCGTGTTCTTTCTCTATCCTAGTTGGGTCAGGCATTTGATAGGAAATGGTCTGCGTATGCTCGCTCATTGCTGTAGAGAATGGCGCCTCTTACCCTACGATATAGAGGGCAGAGGGCTTCAGTTGTTTTTAATGTATGTGTATGTGGTGGTGGTGTTGTGTGTGTGTGTGTGTGTGTGTGTGTGTGTGTAAAGCTGACATTCAGGATCTCCCTCAATTGCTTGAGCTTGCTAACTGTAGTTAGCCATCTTGCCCTTGCGACCTCCTGCGTCTGCTTGCAGTGCTGTTGGGATTATAGATGGCCACAGTGCCTGCCCAGCTTTTACATGGGTCCGGGAATTTGAACTCCAGTGATTGATTATATTAACCCTCTTGTTACATTTAACTCTAAACTTTGTAAAATTAAAAGGCTTTTTTAATGGCCTATTTAGTGTTTAACTGAATATAGAATTCTAAGTTGGAAAACTAGAAGCTAGAAAATAGTGGAAATTTGGAAGCCTAATAAGATATTTTCTTGGCGTGTATGTCTCACGTTCTAAAACTTCATAATTAAAAGCTTTGCTGAAAGTCTCTGGCCCCAGGTGGGCTCTTTGAGTGTGGCAGCATAGCCCTGGGGAAGGGGCGCGTCTGCCCTCTTTGGCCCTTTGAGTGTGGCAGCATAGCCCTGGGGAAGGGGCGCGTCTGCCCTCTTTGGCCCTTTGAGTGTGGCAGCATAGCCCAGGGGAAGGGGCGCGTCTGCCCTCTTTGGCCCTTTGAGTGTGGCAGCATAGCCCTGGGGAAGGGGCGCGTCTGCCCTCTTTGGCCCTTTGAGTGTGGCAGCATAGCCCAGGGGAAGGGGCGCGTCTGCCCTCTTTGGCCCTTTGAGTGTGGCAGCATAGCCCTTAGGAAGGGGTGCGTCTGCCCTCTTTGGCCCTTTGAGTGTGGCAGCATAGCCCTGGGGAAGGGGCGCGTCTGCCCTCTTTGGCCCTTTGAGTGTGGCAGCATAGCCCAGGGGAAGGGGCGCGTCTGCCCTCTTTGGCCCTTTGAGTGTGGCAGCATAGCCCTGGGGAAGGGGCGCGTCTGCCCTCTTTGGCCCTTCCAGTGCTTGCTTGGGTTGCACTTATTTTCTTGGTCTTTTTCCTTTGCTCAGAGGAGTTTCTAAACTGCATCTCCCAGCTAATTCTGTGGAGCTCTTCTATGCCTCATCTTGTGGCAGCCCCTCCTTTTATCCCTGGATCTGCTGGAACCCTGGATGGAGCCTTCCCTTCTGTGTCACTCACCCTGGCTTCTTTCGTTCATGTTGGGCTTCCATGGAAGGTTTTTGCTGTGTGAGATCGTTGGCTGTCTGCTTATGGTTTAGTAAGGTGAACAACAGCAGAAATGCTCTGGGGGTACGTTTTTGTCAGCTTCAGTATTTGGCCTCCATGGCCTCCTTAGTATAGCAGGTGTGTTAGGACTCAGCTTGAGGCCAACAGCGTCACAACTCACACCCCTGTGCTTTGCAGCTGACATGCTGCTGGAGGCCCATTGTTGCCTGCACACTATGTCATTATCATACCTAAGTTTCTTTTGTTTTTTAACAGTAATCTCTTCTATGAAACCATACATGTACAAAAGGCAGCAAAGAGCTCCATATCAGCATGGCGCTGAGTAGACTGCAAGATGGACATTTGTATACAGATTGAGCCAACACAGTGTGGGGCGTTGCCTTGTTCTGCTTCTGCTGGAAATGTGTGCAGCAGATGAGTGACCCTTATTTTTCACCACCTTGCATATGTGGATGTCTGCAAATGGCTTTTAAAACTGCTAGGAATATGGATTTGTGGATTTCAAATGCATTCTTGAAAATAATCGACTTTCATCAGGAAGCAGGCATATCCATCTGTCCATTCAGCCACCCGTCTGTCCATCCGTCCATCCTTCCATCTGTCCATCCATCCATCCACTCACCCACTCACCCTCCCACCCATCCATCAGCAGTAGAACACTATCAGTCTCTCTGCCCTAATAATGTTCATTCCACTCCCAGAAAGTCCTTGTTTTATGGAGTTTTATCTAAAGATCCCATTACTTAGGTTTTCACTCAGAGTTCTATCTGAAATGTTATTTTTCCACCCTTTACTGAAATAAATGTACTCATAAGTTTTAAGATGTGGTGTGATGTACTCTATCCTCTGGAACATGGTCTTCATTTGCTTTCTGCTGCTATAATAAAGTAACAGACAATACTTTGTGAAGAATAGAAGTTCCTTTGAGTTGTGGTTGTGGTAACTGGGGAGTTCAAGAACCTGGTGCTAGCATCCCTCACTGTCACCTCCCAGTCCAGCATGTTGAGGACCTCGTTGAGTTATGACATCACCAGGACATCAGGCAGTAACGAAGTCAGAGTCTGACAGAAGTGCTCCTGTGGTAAACCTCTAACCATGAGTGTGTCACTCATCCCCCAGTGGCCCTATTCCAAATATCTTTAGCATAAAATGCAAGGACTGTTTCTCACAAATGCAACGTGAGAGATATACTTGTCCTTAGCAGGTGTACAGCTCAGGACACGAATTTTCAGGTTCGTTGTCATCTTAGTTTTTTTTGAAGATGGGGGCTGTGGAGTAGTACAGAGTGGCCTTGGACTCAAAATCAGCCTGAGCTCTGGGATTGAAGGCCTGGGCCAGGAACCCTGGGAAGATGCTTTACCACCTTCATCCCTGTATGTCCAGACGTCTAGGCAGATGTGGCTTATTTTTCACAAATCTCTGTCTTGGCTTTTATACTCCAGATCTGACACTGTTGATGTTAGCCGGCAGTGATGAGAAAGAAGCAACACGTGTCCCTGGACACTTGCGTGTGCAAACATACCTGCACACATGGACACAGGTGTGTGCAACAAATGGAGACTGCTGCTCTTTGACTTGTTCCCCTCCAGTGGAAGTCACTGTCACACTGTGGCAGGCTCCCTATAGCCGTGCCAAAAGGTGTGCAAACCTGAGGGTTTGCGTGGTTTGTTTTCAGTCTTGGAATTGTTGTAGCTCTAAATTCCCTGCATGCTTTAGGACCTGAGCATCTGTAAGGTTTGTTGTTTGTCCCACCCGAGATGCTCCGGAAACCTAAAGCAGTGGCTCGGTGGCCGCCGTCCTGCCATCCTAGCCCCGTCTTTTCGTTGCTCTTGCTGTCCGGGTCTGGCTTTGAGTAAGGATGTGCATTTGCTTTAGTGTGCATTTCTGCCTTTCAAAAATTAGGGTATGTTTCTTTGCAGCAAAGATTTTCTTTGTTATTTCTTATGTTTTCTGACTACGTAATCCCTTCCTCCTTCCCAGCTGGATCAGATAGTGAGCGATTTTCACTTCTCGGCTCTTTGACTTACATATTCCTCAGACACACGGGTGTTGAGCCTGTACTGTGTACCAGCTTCTGCTCATCTCCAGGGATGTGAGGGTAAGGTGTGGACTTGAAGAGGTTTGGTTTAGGAGAAGGTATGAATGAAGGCACACACTAGTAGAATGCTGGTAGGATTACTGAGGAAAGGAGCACTTCTCATAAGTAGCTGAATCTCAGGGGACAACTTTGTTCCTAAAATTTTTGTTTTTCAAAACAGGTGCTTTTATGACTTGTGTGTCTGCCCTGCTCTTTACGGTAGAAGAATCAATGGTTCCTCTGTCCTCTGTCCCGTAGCTTGAGCTCCAGCACCGCTGCTGTATCTAATTGATGGGCTCTTGTGAGCTCTTACCCAGCAGGATGTGCCAAAGCCTGTTTCTGATTTCATAGTCTCAGTTTAAAAAAAAAAAGAACACTTCTTACTACAGTCATCTAATTGATATTTTTCTAAACATTACCATTTAGAACATCTAAACATCTGACATTTAGAAGATACACAGAACCTAACAAAAATTTCCTTATGAACCTTTGTCTTTGCTGTCAAAATTCTGTGTTGCTTCAAACCTTCCATAGCATCTCTGGCACTCAGTGCTGTACTTTACCTGTGAAGAGGTTGGAATAGGCGGTGAAGTGGGGACTGAGTAGTGCACAGACAGCAATCAACAAGCCCGCTCCTCAGTCTCCACCTGACCCCTGCTCTCACCGCCTATTTTGGGAGCTGTGGCATTTCACTTACTTGCTGCCATAGTAACCAGGACTTCTTCCGCCTGTCGCCTCCCATCCTTTATTCATCAGGAAGGGGATGGGGAAGATAGAAGAAGATCTTGGATTTGTGGAATGTTCTTAAAATAGTAAACATGGGCACCTGAGTTTTGGTCTTGTTTCCTGATGAAGACCTTCTGGGACTACTGTTCATATTGCTCTCAGGGAGGGCTATAGTATTACCACAAGGAAAAGATGATGTATTCCTTAGACACAGAAAAGATCTCTGTGTCTAAATGAGACCACCCAGACCCCAAAAGAAAGACCTATGTTCTCCTTCATGTAGATCCTAGTCTGTGACATGCACATGTGTATAAATGCATATCGATAGACAACTATAAGTGAGTGTAATGTAGAAAGGACCAAGGGAAGGTAACAGGTGTTGAGGAAGGATGGAACACAGGCAAAGAGACAGTCATGGAAGAGAGTCTAAAGCTAATTTTTTTTTCTAGTTATACTTCTTATTCCTAATGGTTGTATCATTTCATGGTGGGTAAGTGAATTCAAATGAAATTGAAGGTGAAAGTGTAAAAGTTCTGAGTGAAGCCCCATCCTTCAGAAGGCCATCCTGACTGTAGAAGGTCATCGAGATACGTAGTGAATGGACTGGGCAGGGGTTTGTTTAAGTGGCTTCCTTAACTTAGCAATGTGACATTTACCTTCCTGAGTTTGTTACAATAAAGGGAAAAGGACTTTGGGGTTTTCAGGATGTCTCAGAAGGTAAAGGTGGTCTGGGGTGAGCCGGGGGATCCTTAGAACCCACATAGATGTAGAAGAGAACTGACGCTGCAAGGTTGTCCACACACGCCATGCCTACACATCAGTCTCTCTCTCACACACACATTCACACACACACACACACACACACACACACACACAGGCGTGCAGAATAACAGTAAATGAAGAAACACTAAGCAGAAACTCCATGTGACACAATAACCCCACTTCTGGGCTGAATCTGACGGAAGAAATCAATGGATTTCAGAGAATCTTCCCCATGTGTTACAGCAGTGTTCACTACAGACAAGGCACAGCATCTTCCTGTGAGTTTGTCAGAAGCTGAGTGGATGATAGGGAACATGCAGAAATACATAGTGAAATACTCAGACATAAACTCATGTCACCTGCACCAAAAAGGATGAGTCTGAAGGGTAGATTGCATGCTGTACACAGGCACAGGGGAACAAAACTGCAGGAGCTTACTTCTGAAGAAGGTAAGTACATCAGCCTCACAGAGGTAGAGAGCAGACTGATTACCACAGACTGGAGATCAGCAGAAGTTGGTAATGGAGATAAACAGCAGGAGGGGAAGTGGGTTACTGACTGAAGCAGCTAAGTGGGTAACTGATAAACTTGGCCACTCTGCAGAGAGAGGGAAGGATGACTTCTGTGTTCCTAGCACAAAGGGTAATGTCTAGGTGCTGGTGAGATGGATTAAGCTAATGAACTCTGCTGGGTTGCTCTCCAGAAAGCTTACATTTTTACCAATGTCTGTAGGTAAGTTCTGAAGAAACTGAAAATATAGACCAAACAGTGCTGGGACTTCCCCACATTGCAGCTTGCCCGTCCGCTCGCCGGCGTCCAGATCCAGACCTGCTCTGAGCACTTTGGCTACTCTGTTTCAGGGGCTGGCTGAACTTTGCTTTCTCTAACCTACCACTAAACAGTGACTGTCTCTTCCTCTGACTCTGTCAATGATGTTTCTTCTCATGTGAGTTTTGCCTGTGCTTTAAACAGCCACTTGTCAGTGACTGTCTCCCTACCTGTAGCAAGCTTTAACAGGAGTTTGCGTCACAACCCGGTCTGTCTCTTGGGGGTAGATGTCATCGTGAGCAACTTGGACATACTTGTCTGTGGAAAGAAACTTTGAAAACAATGTTTCCAGATAAATATTTTGAGCCATAAGAAATAGTATTTGGTTTGTTCCTGATTTCCTCCAAATGACAGTTTCAAAAGTCTTGACTTCTATTTCTGGTGGCAGGGGATTCGGCACACTCCTGAGAATCTGTGCTGCTTATAGCATCTTCTCTTCTATAGCTCATTCCTTGTAAGTCGTGTTCAGGTGGCACGGTGAAGGTTGGTGGTGCTTTGCCAAGAACCGTTACTGTTACCGTAAATAATTTTCACTTTTGCAGAGTGACCTCTCTGAATGTGCCTGCTCTGTGAATCCTGCAGAATTTAATTAGTGCCGTCTGTAGTCTGTTGCATTTACTAGGATGACTGTCAGAGCACTGCATTTGTTACTGCCGTCAGCGCCCTCAACAGTAACTTTAAATAGGACTAGCATCAACTCACCAGTTAAAAGATGTAGACTAACTGGATTAGAAAATAAGAGCCAGCTGTCTGTGGGCTTAAACACACTTGACTGGCAAAAGTATCAGGCAACTAAGTCAAAGGATGAATGTCAACTTACCCAGAAAATGGAGGTTGGAAAGAAGCTGGCGTAGCTACTCTCATACAAGAACTAGTCAGAAGAGAAAAGCTACTTCTGATAGAACAGTTGTAAGTATTGCTGTGCTTAATTTGTGGGCTCCCAATTTCTTGGAACACTAAAGGCTCTGTTACAGTACTGACAGGAGACTTTCATACTCCACTCTTACTTTCCTACAGATCTTCAAAACTCAGTCAACAAACGGAATTAAATCATATCGTAGGGCAATTAACAGATGTTTTCAGAATGGTCTATCCAACAGACAAGGAAACATGTTCTTCTCAGTGCTCCACAAAGTTATCCGCCAAACTTTGAAGGCAGACCAACAGCAGTACTTCTCAACCTGTTCTACAGAATAGAACGTGAAAGTACTCATTCTGTGAAGCTGGTTTTACCCTGATAGCAACACTACATAGGGGCAGAACAAAGAGAAAAACTGCAGACCATTTTCTCTGATGAACATAAATGTAAAAGTTTTCAACAAAACATTTACAAACTGAATTCAAGAACACTTCAAGAAGGAAAAAAACAAACACATCACTACCAAGTTGGTTTCTTTCCAAGGTTGTAGGATGGTGCATATGTGAATCTATGATGATGCAAAAAAAGGCCTTTACCAAAGTTTTGGCAGTTTTGGGCAAATGAGAAACAGAAGGAAGGTCATCAGCATGGTAGACTGTGTGCCGTGAGTGCATAGTCAACATTGCACTAGCAGGAGAAAAACAGTGTTTCTTACACACTCTGAAATGAGGCAGATTTTCTCTGACTTGAGCTCTTACCCAGAGCAGCAGGAAACAGCAGAAAATTATGACCACACTACACCTGTCAGTCACGTTGACCTGCCTGTGCACCTACACTAGACCTGTCAGTCACCTGACCTGCCTGTGCACCACACTAGACCTGTCAGTCACCTGACCTGCCTGTGCACCACACTAGACCTGTCAGTCACGCTGACCTGCCTGTGCACCTACACTAGACCTGTCAGTCACCTGCCTGCCTGTGCACCACACAGTCCTATGTGTAAGGCACCCTGTGCACTCCAGGAACCTCGAGAGCCGATGTGTACTTTAGGAAAGTATCAGGATACAGAATCAGTGGTATCTCTGTACCAATAGTGAACTTGCTAGGAAAGTACCCGTTCTTCATACATACCAGTAACAACAAAAACTGCAGGAACAAGCCAGCTACATAGATCGAACTTGAAAGACATCAAAGAAAGAAATCGAAAACAATGGTAGAAGATGGCAGTTCTTCCTATGCCCATGGATCAACAGGATTAATGTGGCAAAAACTGGGCATGTTACTGGAGCAGGCTATAGTGCAGCTGCTAACAAAGTTAAATGCATACAACTAGGAGAAAAGAATTCTGAAATCCACGTAGAAGAGAAAATGCCCTACCTAGCCAAGTAAGAGAAAGCACACTTCTCGAAGTACCACAATACCTGAGTCAGAATTACACCACAGAACGAACCATAGTGATGAAGACAGCATGCTCCAGGCACGAACGCAGACTTGTACACCCTGTGGGACCGAATGGAGAACCTAGACACAAGCCCACGTGGCTACAGAAAGCTAATTGTTAACACGGGTGTGAAAAACATACTGGAAAAGTGGTAACTTCTTCAAAAAATTTTTACCTGGGAAAGCTGGTTATCCAACATGCAAAAGAATGAAATCAGATTCCTGTCTTTAATCTTGCACAAAAATCAGTTCAAAGTGGATAAAAGACCTTAATAATTGTCTTAGTCAGGGTTTCTATTCCTGCACAAACATCATGACCAAGAAGCAAGTTGGGGAGGAAGGGGTTTATTCAGCTCACACTTCCACATTGCTTTTTAATCACCAAAGGAAGTCAGGACTGGAACTCAAGCAGGTCAGGAAGCAGGGACTAATGCAGAGGCCATGGAGGGATGTTATTTACTGGCTTGCTTCCCCTGCCTTGCTCAGCTTGCTCTCTTATAGAACCCAAGAATACCAGCCCAGGGATGGCACCACCCACAAGGGGCCCTCCCCCCTTGACCACTAATTGAGAGAATGCCCCACAGCCGGATCTCATGGAGGCACTTCCCCAACTGAAGCTCCTTTCTCTGTGGTAACTCCAGCCTGTGTCAAGTTGACACACAAAACCAGCCAGTACAATAATAAACCGTGAGATGCTGAGGGGAACGTTAGGGAAAGCACATCAGAATACAGGGACGGGCAAGAACTTTCTGGAAAAAAAGACTCTTATATAGCACAGGAAGTAAACAAGAATTTGCAAGTGGGATTCCATGAAATTAAAAGGGATAGGAACTCTCAGCATAGTACAAAGACACTACAGAATGGGAGAAGATCTCTAATGGCTATGCGTCAGATGGGTCTAATGTTTAGAATGTATAAAGAACTACAGAAATTAAACACCAGTCCCCCAGCTTTGTAATCAGCAAGCGAGCCAATAAACTGAACAGTTTTCAAAGATACAAACACAGATGGCCAGTAAACATTTCAAGATGTGTTTAGCATCTTTAGTCATCAGGTAAAGCTTAGAACTATGGGAAAGAGATAAGAGATGTGGTGAATACATAAAATAGATAAAAACTTGTATCATTTGCTGATAAAATACACACAGATCAACTGTGCAAGCTTAGAAGTTAGCACACTTGCCAGGCATGGTGGCTCATTTCTGTAATTCCAGCATTTGGGAGGCTGAGGCAGAGAATTGCCAAAAATTTGAGGCCAGCTGGGGCTACCTAGTAAGTTTTAGACTAGCCTAGGCTACAGAGTGAGGTCCTATGTCAAAACAAAAACAAGCTAAAAATAATACACAACACCTTTTAGTTGAGAGTGTCAGGAGAATTATAAAGGCAAAACGTTAATTTCTGACTGACTGAGCGAGCGAGCGCACACACACCGTGTGACAGTCGACTGTGGACGTTCCCAGCCAGGACTTGTTGCTCATGAGGTGAGCTCGGGTGTTAGCAGGAGTCTAGGTAATGCCCAGAATGAAGCTGAGTACAGGAGTAGTTCCCTTCTGTACTCTGCCACAGCGAGATGATGGTCGGTCGGTCGGTCGTCAGGTTTCTCAGCACATGTACTGCGCGGAACATCTGATATATGCTAGTTGACTGTTTGGCGTCAATCCGCCAGGCTTCTGGTTAACTGGCCGGGAGTTAGGTGTTTGGGTAATCAAATTTAGTTCTGGATTTGGGGCTTCAGGGATAGGGGGATTGGCACAGACAAACCCTGCTGTTGCTCAAGGCTCTACTGCGGGGCAGAATGCTACCTTAGTGCCAGCTTTTTTTTTACCAGTCGTGGATTCTTCAGGACCGCACAAGATCATGTGCTGCAAGATGTGAATTAGGTTAGGGATGGGTCAGTAGAGCAGTGAGTTAGGAATTGGTTCCGAGCCTATGGTAAGTTGAGGCTGACAGTGTTCACCAGCCTATCGACCGGTCTGCTGGGAATTCACTTTCTATACTCAATCACTGGCTAGACTGTGGTTGTGGTGCCTTTTGGGGTGACTGGTTTCCTTACCCCTTCACAGTGGAGAACAGAGGTTGGTGACATAGTAATTATCAGGCTTGGGGCCATCTGGTCTCTGTTGTAACTACAAATCTGCTTCAAGCACAAACATCCATAAACACTTCAAATGCTCGAGCTGGCTGTGTTCCCATAAAATTTAATTTGCCAAAACAAAGTTTGAGGCTCTGTCTTTGAGAGTCTTCTTTATTTTGAGGTAAGATATATAAAAAATATTGAGCAGCCTTCATAACCAAAAATTTTTGTTTCTCTTGCAGTTTCATTTTAAAAATTATATCTATCTAATGTGCATGCACGTAGGCTTGTTTCCCTCAGTGCGTTTAGAGGGTACCTTGTGTGAGCTCAGGTTGGGTGCTGAGTGCTGTTAGCCACTGAACAATCTTACCAGCCCTCAGGCGTTCTTTAAACTACTGACCAATTTGAAATTACAGCAAAACAAGTAAGTCCTCTCAGCAGCTCATGCCTTGGTTTTGACACAAAGTGAAAGAATGTGCATTGTTTGAAGCTGCCTTCGTGTTAGGGAGCTGTTTTCTTTTTTGACAGATAACGATAAAATCCTTTCCTAAGAATGTCTCTGTGTTTTTATGGTATGTGCATGTGTATACACTTGTATGTGAGGGAGGGTGCACTCCCCCGTGTGTGTGTGTGTGTGTGTGTGTTGTGTGTATGTACTTACCTGTGCCTGTAGGGGTGGGGTGGGGGTGAGAGCACAGGTTTACTTCAGATGTCTTCTAAGTTTTACCGGCCACCTTCATTTTTGAGAACTGATCTCTCACCAGACCTGTGCTCAAGAGTCTGGCTAGCCTGGCTGGCCAGGAGCCCTGGGATGTGCACACGCCCACACAAGTGCGCCCACACGCACATGTCTGTACCGAGACCACTGTCCTCTTCTGTTATCTGGTCCCCTACATGTCTGGGTTAAACTCCATTATTAGATTATTAGCTCCATGAGGGTGTGTGGGTTGGACCCTTTGCCCTTTGGGTTACGATCTCCCAGTTTTCCTTTAGAATTCAACCCCTTTCCCCCTTAGCTGTGGCTGGTACGTTAGTCAGGTGCCCTGCCCGTAGGCTGATCTCCTGGGATTTCTATCTGAGTCACAGTACAGAAGAACGGACAGTGATTGGCACCGGTCGAGCCTGCTGGGGCTCCTGAGAGAAGCCATTTGTAGTTCTGCCTTCCAGATCCATGGAGCTGCGCTGGCCCTGAACCCTTTTCCTTTGTGCCCATGAGCTGTCTTATTACACCTTAAAATGCCTTCCGGTTAGCTAAAACCAGTTTCTCTTGCTTTTATCCAGAGACCTCTAGCAGTATGGACTTAATCACTTCAATGTTCATATTCATTGTGCCTTTTTTTTTCTTTTTCTCTTTAAAAATGAAAACATAAAACAGCCAGAGACTGCTGCCGCGTTGAAACGTACCCTGGAGTCCCTGATGGACGGAGGCGCCATAGTGAGGAGCTTGGAAAACCTGGGTGAGCGCGCGCTCCCGTACAGGATCTCCAGTCACAGCCAGCAGCACAGCCGCGGAGGGTACGCTTCTCCATGAAATGGATTCAGTGTGGGCTTGGGAGAGAACACGAAGCATCTTAGAAATTGTCACAGTGCCACTGCCAGCAGGTCCCAGGTGTGCTGGGTGTCCTTCCGGTATCACTTACAAAAGCCGTGTTGTGTCTCAGATTGGGATGTTACACTGACCGTACCAGGTGGGTCAGAACAGAAAGCCATGAGCGGAGTGACGGCTTGCACGCCCCTGCGGAGGGGAGCTCAGTTCTCAGCTTCAGAACATTTGCCTTCAGAATACCTCAGGTTACACATACGTAGGCAAAGGAGGTTTCTTTGGCCTGGAGCCGGACCAGATGCACAGAGAGAAATGATCAGGCCACTCTGCACAGTGCTCAGTTTTCTGAAGGTGTGTTCTGTCCAGGCCTCTCTCTCACTCAGTACTCTGTGCCTTGTGCAGTCACCAGCGTCCCTGGACATCCTCGGGTATTGACTTCAAGTCTCACGTTTGAGTTGTCTTGGGGACATCATCAGTTCCCCGAGCCAGGGCCCTGCTTTATCCCCGTGGTTTCATGGTGTGCGGCGCACTCGGGTGGCCTGGAACTCACGCATTGCACACACCGTCGTTGCCTCTCCTTGGTTTGTGCTCAATTCCTGTGAGGGCCTTGCCAGATTGCCTGAGTGTTGCTGGGAGACAGAAGGTGCCAGGGGCTGGGCTTCCTCCACAGTCATAATAACAAGGATGGTGTGTGTGTGTGTGTGTGTGTGTGTGTGTGTGTGTGTGTGTGTGAGGGAAATGGGGAGGGAGGGAGGGAGGGAGGCGAAGAGCCCCTAGCAAAGGAGAGGCTTTGCAGTTCACTCCAGGTGTGCACTGTGAGCAAGTACCATGAGGAAGAGCTCAGGTTTCAGAATAGTCATTGCCTGCATTTACCTGTCCTGTTTCCAAAGTGCTCTATCTGAGTACTGATTTACAGAGATGCGGAGCAAACAAACACTGGGTGCATGACATCAGTTCATGTGGGAGCCTTATATGACCTTTCTCTCTATAGACACATTGGCATATCAATGAGGAGCCCTTCGGTAAGGAGTGCTCATCTGTCTCTCTCTCTCTCTCTCTCTCTCTCTCTCTCTCTCTCTCTCTCTCTCTCTCTCTCTCTCGTGTGTGTGTGTGTGTGTGCAGGCCACAGAGCATGTGTGGAAGTCAGAGGACAACTCTTGACATTTGGATCTCTCTTGCTACCTTGTAGGATCTAGGGATTGAATTCAAGTGCTCAAGCGTGTTTGCAGGCTTTCCCCCCTCCTCCTGAGGCATGCCGCTGGCCCAGGCATGACACTTTACTTCTATACGGTAATGAATGGTCTCCACAGTGCTTTTTGTTGAATGAGCTGCGAGGGCTAGTATATTTAGAATTGCCCGAGTTTCTATTGCCTGCCTTAGGGAGTTTGAGGCCCGTTGGATTCTTCAGAGTCATTACGCCTAGCCCTCCTTGTAGTGGAGGCATTTCCACTACATTTTCTCCATTTGACAGATATCATGTATGTATTGTGGGCAATCAAGTGTTACAAGCATGATATATCACAGAAAGTGCACTGAAAATGGCTAAGAAACGAGATCGGCTTCTCGATGACGTGTTTAGCATTTAAGGATTTGGTTCATCTCAGCGGTCCTGAAGGTTGTGACATGTACTCAGAATTTGGCCAAGGCACGGATTCTGTGTGCAGGAGTCAGTGTGTGTCTAGAACAGTGTGTGCCTATATGTCCTCTAGGACCCACGTTCATACGCTGCCTGCCGTGCCGTGTGTTACAGGCGATAGCATCCAGAGGCCTATGTGTCCTCCAGAAGTTCATACTCTACTGTGCCATGTGTCTCAGGTGATGGCATCCACAGGTCTCGGGTGATGCTTGACCTTGTCAGCGTTGCTGGTATCACAGCTACCAGCTGATTGGATGTCTTGGTGCTTGTGCTCACTAGGTAGCAGTAAGGAGAGTTTGGATAGAGATGCTCTCACTGCAGGAGGAGTGCCAGACACAGGTCAGAGTCCACCACATGGCTGCTTCTCAGTAGGACAGAGCAGTGCACTGCTGGGCCTCTCAGATCCTTCCCCAGTGGGCCCCTTGCTGCCCAGAGGCCAAGGAGGCTGAAGGAAGAGAGTAAGGAGAGAAATGCTTAGGTGGGGAAAGATTTCGGTTGGAGGGTTAGCTGAACTGACTCCCCAGATGAGGAAGATGGTTTTCATATTATTATTTATTCATAATGCCAGGTCTATAACCAGTTTATGCCAAAAAGAAAACTGTCATTATTGTACATACTAATTAGGTCAGGCCCTTGAGAAACAGGTATGTTCAGGAGACTGGCCTGCAAATCTGTTACCAGGAACTTGCTTACTCACTACAACAACTTGGTGGTGAAATTCCCAGGCTAGTCTACGGCTCAAGTCCTCACTGTCTCCAAGGGTTGTGGAACCGGGGGGTTGTTCATGCTCAGCTGAGGATCATCTAAAACTTATTAAAAGTGTTCTCATGTGTTCCACCTGGCTCCAAATGGAGCCCGCTCTGGTCACCCTAATCAGGGATGGAGACAAGGCCCAGGCACCTGTAGCTTTTATGTATATGATTTTTCTATGTTCCTAAGGGCAGCCATGTTGCAAGTCAGCAGGCTGCCAGGTCATGGTCTTGTCACAGAGCAGACTTGAGCAGATCCTTCGGCCTCCTGGATCAGCTTTCCAGATGGAAGCCCTGGCTTCAGTTACCACCTGTTGTCACAGGCAGCACCGGGAAGCCATTAGAGTACAACCTAGAGCTACCGGTCGTATTCAGACAGCCTGGCAAGTGTTCTTCCCCTGGGTTTGCTCTGGTCCCACTCAGGCCGCCACAGACTCACCTCGGACCTGTCTGCTGGGTGGACAGGGCACCTTTGCGAATTCCTTGTTGTCACACATTGCAGAGGGAGCAACGGGAGTCGATGTTTTGCCAACCCTTTCTAAAAAGGGCTAGCATCTTCCTGGGCCTAGTGGTGCCCTACTACAGACACAGCAACCACTCCCACTCCAGGGCTGCACACCGTTTGCAGCTCTTTGCACTAGGTGCTTGGGGGGGGGGGGCAGACAGCCTAACTTGTGTGCCTCAGGCGGCCTCTGACTGACCAGGAGACTGGGCTCCCTTCCATGTCCATAAGACCTCTTTAGCTGTGGAAGGAGCTCTGGCCTTAAGTCTGGGCAGGTGCTCATGGCCGAGCTCAGCGGCCGAGTGCAGGACACCCTTCCTTGACAGCTGAGCCCAGTGACCAGCGCAGCCAGCTCTTTGGAGAATGAGTGGAACTGTACTGTCTGCTCCGAGTGTGTCTGCAGCTTACTTACCCCGAGAGCACTGGCGCCCTCTCTAGAGGAGATGGAGGCTCCTCTGTAGTTTTCCGGTTAGTTAACATTTCTGTCTTCTTATGTTTTCCTGCCAGTGTCAAGGCAGGGCCGCGCCATGGCTGTTTCTGTGTGTAGAGGCTCGGCAGCTTGTTTTGGGGTGGGGATGCTGTGTCCTTGGAGGTTTAAGTGGCATTTCCCCCAAGACTTGTAGAATTACTCATTTTTAAACTGCATGAGAGCCAACAGATGGGTAGAAAAAGAAATGGGGTTTGTCTGTAGGCAGGCAGCCTTTGGCATTAAGGTGAATAATCCACTGCCCCTGGAGTCTGAGCTCAGAAAGGTTTGACTAAGACAGTGTAGGAACAGGCTTCCACACAGATCGACTCTTGTCTTCAAACAAACGGGTTCCAAGAGGCTCTGATGCTGCAGAGCCTCCCACCCCTCCCAACTCCCCCACCCACTGGGAGCCACTGAGCCCTTCAGTGGAAAATTCCACTGTGTGCCACTGGGAAGGGGAGGGCGGCTGAGAGGGACAGTGACAAAGAACATAACTCCAGTTCAAGCGAGCTCTTTTTGTGGGATTCAGACAAGTGGACTTTGAAAGAATGTGGCCTTTATATCTAAGAACACTACCAGGACTTGTACCTTTCTCCAACACCTCTAGCTGGGGGTGGGGCTGGGACTGGGGGTGGGGCTGGGGCTGGGGGCTGGGACTGGGGCTGGGACTGGGGGCTGGGGCTGGGGCTGGGGGCTCAGCCCCGGGCAGTGGCACAGCCTTGTGTCAGATTCTGACCATGTGGTGCTGAAGGGCGAGGGCTAGCTTTTAGAGGAGTGGCAGATCTGGAAGCTGGTTCCCTGGGAGAGGAGGACTGTGCAGGGAGTCAGCTTGAGAACGTTGTCCCCAGTATTGGGCACGGCCTGCCCTCTGAGGCCATTTCTTTGGGCCTTCTCAGATCTCTGGAGCCCTGGCCCTTGTAGTGGAGAGTCTGGTGTTGTTAAGGTGTCTTAAATTCGGAGGAGGGTAAGCTGTGCAGAAGCAGTTCACCGCTCCCTGCTTTTGAACCTTGCGTCTGTAATGAGCTGTGCTTTCCTGTTGTGAACCTGTTCCGGCCCCACCTCTCCCTGCGAGGAGGCAGTGAGCACCTCACTTCCACCTCTGTGGTGTTGGTGTGCAGCTCAGCGGAGGAGGGAGAAGTGTGGGGACTGCAGGTGACAGCTCTGTAGAGTTAGAACCATATGCAGAAAACAGAACTTTAGATACACTGCTGGGCTCTGGGTCCCAGGGCGCCATAGGACTGACTGCCTACCCACCCGGCTGCCTGCTGTGCGCTGTTTTCTCCGTGTACTGTAATTACATTCTTAGATTATCTCACTGATTTTTTTCCCCCCAAGATGATCTGTCCACTTACTGGTGTTCAGTTAATCGTTAAAATAAAAATGGGAAATGGAAACTCATTAGAGTGTTTTCCTGTTATGTTTTATTGGATGTCCTCGTTCAGGCCTGTCGGGCGGTTGCACGGGAGTCATAATTGTAAGTGGTTCTCCATGAGTGAGGAACTCACAGTGACATGGATGGAGGAGAGAGAGCGTCCACACACCAACACCTTCTGAGCTTTGTTTCCGCTTAAGTTGCCGAGCTCAGCAGTTGTTCCATCTTGGGGCTGCAGTCCTGAAAGCGAGTGGGGTACAGTCCGATGTCCATGGAGACCCTGGTCTCTCTTTTAGCCTTATCCTTGTCTCCTCCTCTGGATCTGGCCGTGGAGCCTGCAGGAGGTGGCAGGGAGCTGAGAGCAGAGCTGCCTTCTCAGCACTCAGTCTTCACAGGATGTCAGGAGAAAGTCAGCATGCCACCTTCCGAAACTCCATTCTCCGGGGATGTAGGAGGCACAGCTGTACCTGGGGGCTTGGGCGGTCTCTCTCAGTACTCTGTTGTCTGGGCCCACAACTGAGTGTGGATGGTAGTAGCCTGGTCTTATGGAAGTTGTAGAAGCCTGGACTAAGCACCAAACCTTGGGCAATTGGCCAAAGGACTGTTCTAAGAGGCTGACCCCTGTGCATCCGGTTGCTTCAGTCTTCTGAGGTTTGTCTGCAATGCACATTTGCCTAAGTTTATTTAGATAAGCAAAGAAAGACAAGGATACTATGGAAGCAGCCAGGAACCTTGCAGCTCTTTTTTCTGTGTGAGAAGCCATGTAGATAGACTGGGTCACTCAAATACACAGGTTGAGTATGCCTGGACCTCGAGGAGGAGGAAGACGAGACGGTGGTGGTGGCGGTGGCGGTGGCGGAGGCGGTGGCAGTGGTGGTGGTGGTGGAGGCGGTGGTGGTGTGGCTTTCAAGGAGAGGTGAATGCAGTGTATCTGCCCATCTCTGAGGTACTTCCCCCCTTCTCTGTTGGGTGTTTCCTTTTCATGGAAATTTCCACGGTGTAATGAGGAGCCAGGAGAGTAGAAACAGTCTTTGCCCACATCAGCCCCAGGCGCAGATCAGCAAAGCGATAAGCTTGAAATGACAGTCACGTGCTGTGGTTGTGGGCACAGACTTACTTGCATTTGGCCAGAGCTCTTGTTTGGGTTTGGTTGCCAATGGACTGGAAGACTGGTGGAAGTGAGTTAAAGGGTGAAGGTCACAGGGTTTGATGGCAGTGGAGACTCCCAGAAGCCCATTCTGAAGACCTCCAGGCCTGTGGTTTACCCTTGAGAAGCCTCCAGAGTGCCAAGAGATGAGGTGTATCCGGGAGCTGCAGTCTAGGGCCCCAGCTTTCCTCAAGTGAAGGGATCGGGCTATGTTTTCCTATCTATCAGTTACAGCCTGTAATTCTGTAACTCTTTTGGTCCCAAAGTTGTCAGCGGCTTCACATGTGTCTGGGAGTGGAAAGGCCTGATCTGTTTGATCCTCACGCAGACATGGCAGCGGCGTGAGCTGAGGATGCCACCGTCGCCTCCCGAGTCTCTGTTCTTCTTGACACTGGGTTGTGAAGTTGAGCGAGACTGCGTAGGAAGCCGTCCTCCAGGAGAGGATGCTGGGCCCAGGCCGGCACTCAGCTTCATGTCCTCTTCTCCCAGGTCCTCAGCCGACACACAAGGCTGCTTCCTACTGCCCTCCAGCCTTTTCCTCAGAAGATGCTGAAGAGACGTGAAGGCATCTTAGAAATTAAAGTGCATAAGACCCTTCTTTTCAAGGTCTGCACGGGGAGGTTTCTGGAACATTGGCTCTGCGCTTCCATCCTTGCGTTCTCTTTGCTCCTAGCACAGAATGCTACTTTGCGTGTGCGTTTGGGGGTTTGGTCAGCAGTGACCAGGATACTGCGGCCGTTGGCTGCAGGATGGTTGAGTTGACTGGGCATCTGTAAGCATGCTTTCTCTTACACAGTCAACCTTTTTCTGCCTGTAGGTGTGCTTGAGAAATCTGTGAGGCAGTCGAGTGGCAAGTGGAAGACGAAAGCACTGCCTGCTGTTTACTGTAGCTAAAACCAAGGTCGTCCCAGAACTGGTATTTAAATAAGTTGACTCTGGACTGTAGGAAGGGTAGGATTTAGAACTTACAGAGGGAAGGCTTGGGGCACCATAGGGCTGAAAGTAGTGCTGATGCGTTACTGGACCAGGACCCCGGAAGAGAATCAGTCCCCCTGTCCCCTGCCAGTGCAGGGCTGTGCATGGACAAAAGCAGGAGGCACAAGGCAAAGGAAACCATTAAAAGGCCCCTTGGAGTGGGTGTGCTCAAGAGACGCTGCTGTCAGCCCGGTGTGGCAGGGGTGTGCTTGAAGAATATTGTGATAAATATTGAGTAAACGAAGGACTGGGCAATAGGAAGAAAGAAGTGCTGGGGATGGGGTTGGATTAAAGCATGCCACCCGTCCCCAAGAAGCCAAAGTGAAGTGAATGAGTAAAAGATACTGGCCGTTAGCATGGAGGAGGTGCTTTGAGACCGTTCCCTCCGAACATTCTAGACTCTGCTTCCTAGCCTTGCTTCAGGTAAGTAATCATGATTTAGGGTTGAACAAATGAGCAATTCATAAATTGGACAGTTACAACCCTTTAGTTTGTGTGCATGTGTTGGGTCAAAATAAATGGAATTAAGCCTTGGAGAGGGAGCATGGGGAAGTTGGTGCATAGCCCCCATGGCCTTCACAAGCGGTTACTCCTCGGTGAGTTGTGGCCCCAAGAAGCCATTCAAGTGGTGTGGTGGCCTGAATGAGAAATGTCCCACATGGGCTCCTGTATTTGAGTACTGAGTGTCAAGTTGGTGCTGTAGCAACGTTTAGGACGTGCCTGACTGTGGGTGGGCTTTTCGGACTAACTCTGGTTTTAAGTTGTATCTTATTGGTTGACTTTTAAGCATCTTTTCTTGTACTTTATCAAAGTCTCTCTACCTTTGGTCTGTGCCATTTACAACTTTTTAAATTGAGGCTTATTTTTGTTTTAAATTACTTTGTTTTTATTTTTAACTAAATTTTGAGAGTTCT
Source organism: Tokudaia tokunoshimensis (assembly GCA_036184795.1). Taxonomy (NCBI): domain Eukaryota; kingdom Metazoa; phylum Chordata; class Mammalia; order Rodentia; family Muridae; genus Tokudaia; species Tokudaia tokunoshimensis. The sequence continues at coordinate 79,002,518 of BTHU01000015.1, forward strand.
CTGTAGCTAGATTCAGGTATTTTCTTAGAGATAGAATTAGCAAGCCCTGACTCCAGCTTGCCTTCTTACTTAGGGGTTGTCTTCGATGTTGATGGTCTCCTTTGTTGTGCTTCCCTGTTATCAGTTGTACCTCTGTGCTGTCTGGTGGAACTCAGCTTAATCCCCGGGTCAGAAAGGCTTGCTTTCTTTTTTTAGAAATTTAATGTTTGGTTTCAGTGTGTTCCATTTTTTGAGTTAATTTCCTGTGTGGTACCCAGGTATGGAACAGTGTGTACCTTTTCAAGCATTAAGATCACAGAATTGGCGAACCACTGCTTTTTGAAAAGACTTTTCTCCTCTGCCCTGTCTTTGCACCTTAAAAAAAAATAAATAAATAAAAACCAAAGGATCAGTCATACTTGTCTGCATGGGTGTGTGTAGTCACACTGTGTGCATATATGTGCATAGGTCCCTGTAGTCATGCTGTCTGCATGGGTCTGTGTGGTCACACTATCTGCATGGGTCTGTGTGGTCACACTGTCTGCATGGGTCCCTGTAGTCATGCTGTCTGCGTGGGTCCCTGTAGTCATGCTGTCTGCATGGGTCCCTGTAGTCATGCTGTCTGCATGGGTCCGTGTGGTCACACTGTCTGCATGGCATGGGTCTGTGTGGTCACACTGTCTGCATGGCATGGGTCTGTGTGGTCACACTGTCTGCATGGCATGGGTCTGTGTGGTCACACTGTCTGCATGGCATGGGTCTGTGTGGTCACACTGTCTGCATGGGTCTCTGTATAATCTTTATTTAGAATAAGAAAACTTTGCATTGGGAATATAGATGCCACAGTAAATGTATATAACATGGGCAATGTTCAGGCAGGTTAAAGCAAGGGGCTTTAAAGGCAAAAAGGAGACATTTATTTAAGGCCCTTAGATGCAATGTTTACTGAGGAGGTTGAGGCAGGACTATCAATCTGATGCTTCCTGTTGGCTTTTCTTGCCTTATGGCTCTGTCAAGCATCTCCAGTAGAGTGTTAAAGAGGGACATCTTTGTTGTTTGTTTGGGGGATATCCATACTTGGTGAAATGCTATTGTTGTAGGGTTTTTAGAAAGTCCTCTCTATGCACAGTTTCTTGGAACTTTTTCTCAGGAATTGCCATGAGATTTTGTTAACTTCTTTACTTAGATGGTTACTGAAATCATAGTTTCTCCTTACTCATCAGTGCAGTGAGTTCTATTGGCTGGTGTTTTAATATTAATTCAGCGTTGCATTCTTGGGATACACTGTACCTGGATGTGGTAACATTGTTCTTCCGTATCACTGGTCGGTTTGTGGATTGTTGTTGGGATGTTTTCATTTCCCTCTATTTTGTCTCTGTGGTATTTGTGTTTGGTTTTGTTATAAGGTGATATTAGCCCCATAAACAAGTTGAGATGTATTTTCCAACTTTTTCTGAGTTTGTGTTAGGGTTGGTGTTTTTCCTTAAAAATTTAGTATAATTCACCAGTGAATCCTTCTAGACTTTTTGTGGGGATTTTTATAGCCACAAGTTTAACTTTTCATGCATACAGGACTATGATGGTGATCTACTTCTTCTAGAATGAACTTTGAGTTTTGGGTTTTTTTTCCAAGGAATTTTTTTTTCAAGGAAGTGTCAAATTCATTAACAAAAGTTATCCACAATATTCCCCAGCATCCTTATATTCACAAAATTTGCAGTCATTTTATCTTTGTTTTTTCTCAGTATTGGTGTATTCCTATTGAGCTGCCTGGAGAGGGGCATGCTAGTTTTAGTGATACAGTAAATTAGCATTTGGTCTCATTCATGTTCTATTTTACCTTTTTGTTTTAGAAGCATCTCCTCATCCGCTTTACTTCTCTCAGCCTGGGTTTAATTTGCTCCTTTTCCATTTTCTAAGATAGACGCTGACCACAGTTTGGAATATACCTGTTCTTCCTTGCATGGGTGGTCATTGCCACCCATTCCCACTGTGGACTGTTTTAGTGAGTTTCCCAATAATTTGTTATGTTTTCAATTTTACACAACTTAAAGTACTTTGTCTTTTCTCCTTTAATTTCTTTGACGCACTGATCCACTATTTAAGTGTGTTTTAAAATGCTTTATCAATGTATTAGTTATACCTGACTATGGGTTTTGTTGTGACGGTTTCATATAGCACATGTGTTTTGATCCCAGTCGCCTTCCCTTACCCCTCCTCTCTGCCTCTCTCTCCTCGTTTCTTTTCTTCACTGCTAGCCCCTCAGTGTTCGTGTCTTTTCTGTTTGTCTGTTGGTTGGTGCCGCAGTGAGTTCATCGGGTTGTTGACAGGTGCATAAGCCTGTATACACGTAATGGCCATATAGAGAGCACCTTCCTGCACTGTGCAGCAGAGGCTAGCCGCCAGGGAGGAGTGAGGTGGACGGTAACACATGTCCACCATGTTAGTGGTGAAGCAGTGATCGGTCTGAGCAGGGCAGTGAGGGAGACAGCGGAAGCCTGGCTGTGGACTGAGGCTGCTCTGCAGGAGGCCTTCTAAGAAGACCACAGACGTGAAAAGTTGGGGTGAGCACTGAGGGGGACATTGGCGGGACTGCGCTTTGAGAGTTGGGAGAACGCAGGCTAGAAAGAAGGATGTCATCCAGCTAGACCATGGCCAGGCCGGAGAGTGCCCTGCTCACAGTCTCTGGCTCACAAGCAGTGCAGTGAAGGCCTAACCTCTGCCCTGCCCTCTGGGTTTCTGAGATATGAGCTCTCTACAGAGCCATAGCTGAGCTGGCTGTGTAAGGCACTGTGGAGACCAGCTGGCTTTGACTTGAAGTGACGCCCCTACCTTTGCATCCTGAATGCTGGTGTGCACTGCTACACTTGGCTGCTTTTGAGTGTGGCCAGCAGGGGCGGGCAGTAGACGGTCCTTTTGACATTATCCAGCAGGGCGTTGGTATGGTTTTGCTGCACGCCGTCTGCCGTACCATTTGTCATCAGGCGGACATAAATAATTAATGTTACACCTTCTGTCAGTTCTTGTTCCCACAGGTGAGCTCCAGGGGGGGTCTCTTCCCTTTGTCCTTTTCCTTACTGTGCAAAGTGGCATGCTGATGCCTGACTATTTCTCTTAGGTGTACCAAGCCACTAGTAAAGTCCTTGGGAAATTAGAAGACCATCTAATAAATGTTTCCACAAGAAGAATCAGTGGATGATATAAAAGTCCATTATTGTTGCTAGGGTAGAACATTCTACATACACAGTCTCACAACTGTTGTGTGTTATTCCCTGCTATACCTGGTGTCACAGCCTTCTTGCTGCTGTGAAGGTAGTTCCAACTAATTTTTACAGGGGCGTAATGGTAGGTGCAGTCTAGAAGGAGACTGGGTGTGCCCACTGCACTTGCAGCTGAGTGTGAGTGTGTGAATAGTGATCTCTGTCTGGGAGAGTAAAGGTCACGCCACTGTGCAAAGCAGGTGTGCTATCCTTCAGATACAGGAATTCACCTATTTCTGTCTTGTTGCAGGTATTTCTTGGTGGATTTTTATGCCCCAACAAGTGCTGTGGAAAACATATTGGAACACTTGGCGCGAGACATTGACGTGGTTAGACCAAGTATTGTGAAACACCCTCTGACCCAGGAAGTAAAAGAGTGTGACGGCATAGTCCCAGTCCCACTTGAGGAAAAACTGTATTCAACAAAGAAGAGAAAGAAGTGAGAAGATTCACCAGATTTTGGCCTAATTCTAAGTGCACTATGGGTGCTGATAGGTTATTGTCTAGGATGCTTTAGCCCATGACCATTTTACTACAGGAGGTGGGAACTGCTGGCGACACCTGCCCTGCCATCTCTGCGGAGATTTCATCTTCACGTGATTTGTCTGGGTGGGGTGTCTGCAGTACCACTGCAGCATTTCTATATGGAACACAGAGAGCAGAGTAATAAACACGACCTTATCAACTCTGACTGCTGTATTGCTTCTCCCCTACCCCAGCACAGTGTACCCCAAAGCTGGTAACTCCAGTCGTGCTGTGACACCCCAAACTGTTATGAGCACCCTGAAGTTTGGGATCTGGGTGAGTCTGTTGCTGGACTACTGGGCAGCCGACAGAATTCGTGCTTTCTCTGTCCACGTGGCATGATCTTTGAGGAGGGCCATGAGTGTCGGGGCTGTTGGACCTGCGCATTATCTCAACGCTGCCTTCTACCTCCTGTGCACTGTCCCTCAGCCTTTGAAGAAGGCAGTGGGATGTTGTCCACTAGGCTTCTCCCAGGGAGTATTAGTATAGAGTAATAGTAATCTCTCATCCTTGGCCTCCCTGGAGCTAGTGAAAGGAGTGGCCACCAACTTCTCAGATGGTCCCTGTTCAGGGTTAATTATCATTGCAGGTGACAGCTGCTGTTGCTAAGAGCTTGGGGCTGGCTGTACTGATTTATACAATCCAGTTGGCTTACCACAGGCAGAGGAAGGACAAGGGACATAAGCCAGCCAGGGCTTCCTTTGCAGGGCTTCTTCCTGTCTCTGCACGGGCTATTAGTTTGTTACCGCCCGTGTTGATGGGAGCCCAGACCGCACCTGCTTCAACTTCTTCCAAGAAGAAGTTATAAAAAACTTTTTTATAACTGTGAGCGGTGGTGCACAAAAAGCTTAAACACAGCAAGCAGGAGCGCCCTCCTGGGAGCTGACAGTCAGCTGCAAGGTACACAGGACATCCCAACAGCTGGCACAGGGTGAGCGTGCCTGCCAGCCGAGACCAAGCCCCGAGCACCAGGACAGAACTGGGGGCAGGGGACATGATAAGACATCAAGGGAGCTAGATGCGGAAGTCTGGAGAATCCTGAGAAGTAAACTTGAAGAGGTGGGTGGTTATGTTGGGAGCCTGAGCTGCAGAAGTCCGAGAGCTTCTTAAGGCCAGAGCCCCCGTGGATTCACATCCTCAAAAGGGGCATTTTCTTAGATTTGTAATCTTGACTATCTGGTCTCCTTTGGACAGGATCATCCTCGATGATAATCTTAGCTCAACCCAACTACCTTTCACAACCCATGATTCTCAGGCTCAGCAGATACAGTTAAGGTCAAGAGGCTAGACCAGTTGATGATACGTGGCATTTTTCCTTGTGGCCTCAACTTTCCAGTGTCCAGAGTTCTGCTCTCTCCTACATCTCCTGCAACTTACTTGCAGAGGTCCTGAGAGGCAGCCGGCCTCGGGTCCTGCAATAGCAACGCTTTGTCAGTGGTTCATGGATACTGACTGTAACTCAGTCCTGGGGAGAGCCAGGGCATGAGGTGCTCCTACAGAGGTGGGTGGCATGTGGATGCTGAGACCTGAGATTTCTCTGCGGCAAGCCTTAGGGAGATGTCCTCAACCCGCCTCCAAGTCAACAGTTGTTTTAGCAAGCCCTCCCGTGAGACATCCACAGGTCCGTGGTGTCCGAGATGGGGGTGCTTAGGGCCTAGGCCATGTTTGCCCTTCTGGGTCTAACTGCGTGTGTAGGAGTTAGTTAGGCATTGGCTCTGTTGGTCAGCCAGAGCTCAGTGTGAACAGTGTTCCTCTCCCCTCCTCCTAGCGGGGAGGCCAGTCTCCAGTGCTGCACACAAGGCATGAGGTTCAGAGAAAATGCCCTCATCTGAAGCCACAGGGGAGGATCTGGGAGTGAGAGCCCTACTGCTCCATTCCTAAGGCCATTTTTGGCTTGAACACCCTTCTGGAGGCAGACCCTGCTGGCCTGCAGCCCAGTCTCCTGCTGTGGGTGACGACCTCTCCTAGGTCCTTCTTGTCCCACACCCAGACATGGGCTCTGGGCTCCTTCAGAGATTTTCGTTGCAGGTCATCAAAGGAGTTTCCGGAGGCCAGGCCTCCTTTTAGCATGCTTCTTGGCTCTCTGTAAGTTCCCACAAAGCCTTTCTTCTCTGCACATTGCTCCAGGAGTGTATTTATATAGGATGCAGCACTGTGCAGGTTACAGGGGTGCATTGGGCAGTGCCACCAACCCCAGGCCTTCACAAGTAGGAGAGAAGGTGGAGATACTCAGTACTGAAAATCACGGGGGGGGGGGGGTAAGGTGGGGCTAAGACAAGGTTGTCTGGTAGTCACAAGAGGTAGTGGGGGCTTATCAGGAAGTAAAAGTGTTTGTTCAGTGGTCCCAGCTGAAGCGTGTGTGGGAGCATTTGAGAAGTACAGGGCATTCCTTTTTGTGTGTGGTCAGGACTACTGCCATTCGTGCTAAGAGACTAGCAGAATTAGCCCATCTGTGGAGGCCTCGTAACTGCCTCCCGCTGCCCATCTTCTCTGCATGGCGGAGGGGGGGGGGATGAGATGGGAGACATGTTTCCATGGTGATTTTGTAGCATTCTTGATCGCTTTGCAAAAGTATTCAGAAATGAAACGAGCATTGAATTTTCAGTCTGAGGCCTGCTCCAAGGCCCTGGCTTTGCCCCGCCCCCTCGTCACTTGAGCATGACAGTTTATCATTGTCTCTCAGCTTTGTGTTCTCACACCAAAACAGCAGCACATTCAAGTCTGTCCCTGCCTACTCTGCTGAGGGTTAGCATCGGCTGACTGGAAGCTCCCGTGGCAGGCGGGGTGAGGAAGCGGTGTGCTGACAGGATTTATCAGGTCTATGGTTTACCTTCTTTCCTTTCTGACAACAGTTGCTTGCTGCCCCTGGCTCCTTTGTGGGCTTCCTGACTGACTCTCCCTTACTTCATTTTTGTGTTGGAGTGTTCTAGCTCCGTCTGTCTCTCCTCAAGTCAGAATCTCACCAGCCCCTGGTTTTAAATACTTAGGCCGGTCAGCTTTGTTCTGATCTTGTCTTTACTTAGGATTCTCTCTGGGCTCCCCATGACCTTTCCAACACCCTGTGGGCATAGTCCCCTTAAATCCTAACAAGCATCCTGAATTCCCCTGTCCACAGTTTCAGGTCCTGCCCACTCTGCAGGAGACATCTGGACTCTTTTTCTCTCCTTCACTTCTACCGTCTACTCCAACTAAAGCCTGCAGTCTCAACCTTCACAACAGCCAGAGTCTAACCACCGGCCACCACCATCTACCACTGGTCACCACCAGCCACCACCATCTACCACTGGTCACCACTGGCCACCACCGGCCACCCCCACAGTCACCATCAGGGCCTAACTGCATTTCCCTTTCTGAGGACCATAGCAGAACCTCGGAGTAGTTGATATTCTGGGCCCACTAGAACAGAGGTCCTTAGCACACGACAGACGACTTCCTGTTGTGGAGTTCTTCACTGCCCGAGGTGCCTTTTCTTGGCAGGAACCTGAATCCGCTTTGGAGGGACCGCTGAATTCCACCTTTCTAACCTGTGAGAGCTGCTTAAAGGTCTGGTTCTGAGGGCTGTTTTATAAAGTGATTTGATCGTAACAATGGTGACTGACATGCTGTGTATGGAAGGAGAGTCTTCTCTGAACAGCAGCAGTTTGAGATGCTGGATATCCGCTTGGGTTTCCTGTGTTTTCAGGGTATGGTGTGGGTGGGGGCTTACAAACTAAATCCGCAATAATTAAGGATCATAAGTCCAAAATGTTGAATGCTGTTTCACGGACACTAATTCTTTCTGAGGAAGATGGTGATGGACTTTTAAATTTTTTTTCTTTTGTTAACAGTTTCTGGCTTTAAAAAATAGTGACTACGTGCTAAAAAAAAAAATCAGGTAAGAAAAATGTTTGGTAACAATGAAGAAACAATATGAGGGGCCATCCCAGCAGATCACCCTGCGTTACAGACGCTCGAGCGGCAACATCTGTTTAGACAGTGCTAATGTGATTAGACGGTAGGCCTGGTCTGTGATGTCATCGTCCCTGGGCCTTTACTATGTTCTTTCTGGGCTCAATGGAGCCCCGAGGGATTCTCAGCAAAGCAGATCTGATAATAAAATTAAGGTGATAGCCATTTGGATTACTTAGTCTAACAAATTATGGCTTAAAAGACATCTCTGAGTAAATCCAGCCTTTTCTATGGAGACGCTGATCACTTGTTAGCCATCTCCACACAGTACAGACTGGGAAGGAACGGCCCCACGTTGATGGAGAGCCAGCAGGCTGAGGACCCCGCATGGGCGGATGTGGCTGTCAGTGCCCGGAGGCTGCACATGGGAGACGCTGTCTGCTCCAAGCCAACTTGAAGTTCTGACTCCATGGTATCTTGATGAAAGTGTAAATTCACCTCATCCATTCCTGAACAACCTGTCCTGGAACGTTCTGCGTTCTTAGCCAGGACTGGCCTGGGGGCTGCTGGCCATCTGTGTGGCCAGCCAGAGTCACACTCCTGTTGCTGTGGCATACTGTGTGAAATCCTGCCAAGTGACAATCATTTTGGGAGTCATCTTGAGCTCAATAGGTCTGTCTGTCTGTCTGTCTGTCTGTCTGTCTGTCTGTCTATCTATCTATCTATCTATCTATCTATCCATCTATCTATGTTTCTATCTATTCTATGTATCAAATAGGATTGGAGGGGTTTTAGATAATTAGTACAGAATTTTCTATGTTGAGGGATTATTAAGAGAACTTACCCGTGGCTTGGGATATGGCTCAGTTAGAGGGTTTGCTTAGCATGTGTTTGATCCTAGGTTCAGCCCTTTAGTACTGCTTAAACTGGGCATGGTGATACAGGCCTGCACATCCAGCCCTGGGGAGGTAGAGGCAAGAGAGTCGGGAGTTCAATGTGATCCTTGAGCTACAAAGCAAGTTTGAGACTTGCGCTACATGAGGCCTTCTTGAGGTTACATGTTTTGGGTCTGAAAACTAAAACAACAAAGAAGACTTAGCTGAAACTTAGAAATAAGGCAAAAGGCTATGTCTTCCCAGTGATCTGCTGGGACATTGGCAGGCTCAGCCAAGAATAACTTCATTCCAGAGAACAAACTTGATGTGTGTGTGTGTGTGTGTGTGTATGTATGTTTGACTCTACTATTGAAAGGTTGGTAAGCCTAGTTGCAATAAATATGCATGCTAACTTGTTGATTTCTGTTTTTAAAAAAAGACAACCAAGAAGGTTATGTTTCGTTCCTTTGCAGGGTGATGACCAGTTTTCTCTCTGACCTGGCAGTCATTTTACCCTCGCTTTGTTTGTGAATGCTTATAAAATCCCGTGAATGCTCGTTGAACCTTCTACGCTGCCCCACTTGCTCAACACACACAATCTTGCCTTCCCTATTGGAGGAAGAGAGAAAACAGCCGGGAGCTTTGAGACAGTGGATGGGTTCTCCTGCCCCAGGATGAGGCAGGACCATGCCACTGCCCTGTGGAAGATGAATCGGGTCCTAAGAAAGCCGTGGCTAGGCAGCTACTTGCTGAGTGAGATATGACGTGGGGGTGTTCCAGCTGTTAACAGTTGACAGTAAAGTCTGCAGGAGAGTGTGGGTGTGGCCAGGGCCACCAGGACGGAGGAGGAGGTTTCTAAGCACTATTAAAATTGGGATTCTGAACCAAGATCCCTGGTGAATTTGCATGTCAAACTGGAGAAAGATATTTCAGAGGCAGAGAAATACAAGGGAAGAGAACGTTCTGGAAACTGTAGGAGAAACTGCCCAGGTGGATATGAGGTAGACAGAGTAGGGGAGGCAGAGAGTGGTTGGGAGCCACAGAGGCCACCTGTGGGGGACACTGAACCGCTCCCTGGTGGTGACATGCTCTTGGGAGTGGCCACAGTAGCACCTGGTCCTGAGAGGCCTGTGAGGAGGAGGAGGAGGGATGCTTAGAAGGGAGCCAGGCCTCAGTTATGGCCTGAACTGGAAGTCAAAGGACAGGTGGGTGGAATGAGGAGGAAGGTTTGGCAAAGGGGAGTGAGGAGAACGGCTGAGGACAGGAGCTAGCGGTTCGGTCCTACGCACTGGGTTGGCCCGTGTGGTAAGAAGCGTAAGTGTGCAGAGACAGTCAGGAGACGCCCAATCACTGCAAGAATGACTTGGCTGATATGACCAGAGGAACCCCCCAGGGGGGTTGCAAGGAAGAGATACAGACACTAGCTTCTGTGGTATGGTCATCTGGCACACAACTCCAGGACTCTTGGGTAACAGACACACACCCCCTTTCTCCTACAGAGGTCACAGAGAGAAGAAACAGGAGGATAGTCTCACCTCAAGTCATAGGCAGCTTTACACTGCCTGAAGCATGCAGGGCCCCACTTTAGCCCAGACAGATAAATACTGCTTCTTCCTGACCCAATTGCTAACCTGGCCCTGTGTCAACCTGGCTGTAGCATTACACCTCACTGTAGGGCCCTGACTTCGGGACTGCTCTGTAACACACACACACACACACCATACATGCTACTTCCCGGTAGTTGGGTATGGAGGAAATAGCTTGTGAGCCACTCTGTACAATGGCAAATCAGAATCAGGCTTGATGTAAGAAAGAACTGCTCATGTGCACCTTGTCAGCTTGGTGAACTAAGATTCAATGTAAGAGTACAATGCTCATCCTAGCTGCGTGAGGGGCTGTGAACACGTGATCCCAGGACTTGGAAACCAGCCTGGGTAATATACTGGTACCCGGTCCCATATAATTAAAGCATAGCCGACCTTGGGATAGCTGTAGATCCTGGTCTTGTGTCACATTAATGACACCCTATGTACTGGCTGGTTTTGTGTGTCAACTTGACACAGGCTGGAGTTATCACAGAGAAAGGAGCTTCAGTTGGGGAAGTGCCTCCATGAGATCCAGCTGTAAGGCGTTTTTCTCAATTAGTGATCAAGAGTGGGAGGGCCCCGCCCATTGTGGGTGGGACCAGCCCATTGTGAGTGGGGCCAACCCATTGTGAGTGGGGCCATCCCTGGGCTGGTAGTCTTGGGTTCTATAAGAAAGCAAGCCAGTAAGAAACTTCCCTCCATGGCCTCTGTATCAGCTCCTGCTTCCTGACCTGCTTGAGTTCCTGTCCTGACTTCTTTTAGTGATGAACAACAATGTGGAAGTGTAAACTGAATAAACCCTTTCCTCCCCAACTTGCTTCTTGGTCATGATGTTTGTGCAGGAATAGAAATCCTGACTAAGACATCCTCCAAGGCTGTAAGGCACGGTTGTCCAGGCTTCTGGAGAGAACTGTGTTTCTAAGATTCATTCTGCATTTTTGCTTTTCTCAGCAGACCAGCTGAAGATGTTGCCTGGCTTCTGAGTTTGGTGGAGACTTCGGCAATGGCCTCCCAGGGCGCTTCTCAATTGCTCTGACCCTACATCCTTGGGTCTAGAAAGAGCTCAGGGCAAATCTCTCCCTTTGGAATCAATCAGATCCCTTCGCCACTCAACCTGGCTTGTGAATCACGTGTGCTGCCTCGAAGAAGTTCACTGTCATGTCCTGAGCCCTCAGGTTTGAACCCGCCTTTTAAACTGTTTTCTTATTGTGTTGTGCACGGCATCAGCCATGGAGTGTGTTCTACAGAATCCATTGCTGGATATTTTCGGTGTTCCATGAATGTCATACAGTGGACTTGCACAATCCAAGATGGCTTCATGGGATGATTAATCTTACCGGACCACTCTGATCTGTGCCATCCGTCACTGACCAAATGTTACTCGAAGCTGTACTTAGATATAGGCTTATGCTTCTACCTCCATCTCTGAGAGAGAAAGTGGAATCACACAAGAAGACCCAGGCCCTACCCAAATTGCGTTCAATTCAGGGGACCAGCTTTGATCAAACCACATTGCGTCTGCTTCAGTTGGGCGGATGAAAGGGAAGCAGATCTTTTCTGATTCCTCCTGCTCTCCGGGGAGGGTGTGGATGCTCACTTCTTCCCTACCGTCTAGTCTCTCTCCAGCCGCTCTAGAAAGCATACTACCCACGCAGAGAAACCAGAAGCCTAAAGCGCGCTACTGGTGTGAATGTGCTGTGGAAAGCAGGCTGGCGGGTCCTGAAATCCTTTACACATAAAGTCAGTGCATCATCCTGCAGCTTCGATCCTGGAAGAACTGAAAGGCACCCGCCCAGAAGCCTGTATGTGAGAGTCTGTGCAGAGTGTTCCTAATAGCCAGAAGCAGAGACAACCTGACTGCCCCTCAGCTGACAGACAGACACAGTTACCTGATGACCTAACCACACGACGGTAGGTTTTATCTGCATGAAGAGCAATGCAAATTTGGCACAGGAGTCATGCCTATAATTCCTGGCAGGAAAGGCAGGAGTTCAAGGCCAGCCTCAGCTTCATAGCAAGACCCTATCTTAAAAACACAAAGGACCAGAGAAATAGCGCAGCAGCCATCCAATCCTGATGGTCAGGGTTCGAGCCTCAGACTCCCCCTAAAAAGCCAAATGCAGTAGCATGCATCTGCAATGCCACTGTTACTACGGTGAGACGAGAGATGGAGTCAGAGGAACGATCTGGAAGCTCAGGGGCTGTGTAGCCTGGAGTTTGTAAGACAACATCAGCAGCAAGAGAGCTCTTGCCTCAGCAAGGTAGAAGGTGAGAGCAGATTCCTGGAAGTTGTCCTCTGACCTCCACATGCACAGTGTAGCACACGTGCTCCCAGGTACGTACACATGCACACATACACTACGACCACTAATAACAAATAAAAACTTTAAAGCAAAACCCCTGATTAATGAATTAAAGAGGGATGCAGTGCCAAAACATCCTGTAACATGTAAACATGTAACATGCTACATGTTGTCACATGTGCACACATACACTGTGACTACTAATAACAAATGAAAACTTTAAAAACAAAGCCCCTGGTTAATGAACTAAAGAGGAATGCAGTACAGATACATGTTGTAACATGTAACATGCTACATGTTGTCACCTCAAAAATATAGCCGTAGAAAGAATCCAGTTCTCAAAAGAGCACGTATCGCATACTTCCATTTATATGAAACATGCCAGGCATGAATCAGTAGGTGGAAGGGAGATTTGTTCTGTGGTGATGGAACTGTTTTGAATTCAGTTGTGGTGACAGCTGCCCCACGGTGACCATAAAAGCAATAGAACTGTACAAGTTTGTGCACAGTTTGACTCTGAATTGTAGCCCAGCAGAACTGTTATTATTATTATTGCTGTTGTTATTGTTTAAGAGAAACCCTGACTAAGACAGTATGTCACTGGGGGGTGGGCTTTGAGGTTTCAAAATCCCATGCCAGACCTTGGTGCTCTCTGCCTCTGCCTCTGCCTCTGCCTCTGCCTCAGGATATAGAGCTTAGCTACTGCTCCAGCACCTGCCTGGATACTAGCACGGATAATGAAATAACCTCTGAATAGAACAGTGACCAAGACAATAGCTAAGGACTGCTTCCGCTCTCATGCCTTCCCCAACCTGATGGACTGTCCCAGAAAACCATGAGCCAAAATAAACTTTCTCCAATAAGTTGCTTCATGTATTTTGTCATAGCAATAAGAAAAGTAGCTAATTCAGAAAATTGGTACCAGGAGTGGGGTTACCACTTTGATAAACCATCCTTGTGGTTCTTAGGTCTTTAGAACATGTTTGTGGGAATCATGTGGAAGTTTCTGGAGCTGTAAGTTACAGAAGTCCTAGAATTCTGGGCTTCGTGGGAAATTCTGGTGGGAGTTCAGGGTCCTAGATACCAATAGAAATGTGGATAGTGAAGGCCAGACTCATGAAGTTTCAGAGGGAAACAAGGATTGTACCAGGAACTGTGCTGGAAGCCATTCATGTAACACTCTGGCAAAGAGTCCAGCTGTATTCTGCCCATGTTTTAAAGTTCTGAGTGAGACTGGTTGGAGAAACAATAGACTAAGTTGTTTGGTGGAGGGAATTTCAAGTTTGTATAACATGCAGGGCATGGGCGTCACTGGCTGTTTTTAATAAGGCTTTTGGTGAAAAATTGAAGCAAAAAATAGAGCCAGGAAAGGGCATAGACACTATTAAAATTGTTGGCAACAAGGAAGCCATAATTGTTAAAGACTTTATTTAACATTAAGTGTGCCGTTAAAGAGACACTTTGCACTGAGTCAATAGGAGCAGTGCTTTCAGCGGAAGACCTCAGAGTTTGTGCAAACTCACTTGAAAAGAGAATTCTCCAACAAAGACAGCATCTAGGGCACCCTGTTCAAATCTGGGGAAATGGTGTTTTATATTCAGCCAGGAAAGCACACAGAGGCCACTGCAGCTGTTGTTCTGAGGGAGCCAGATATGTAGAGTGGGCAGCAAACCATGGCGTTATCCACATGGCCCTGGCTCTACAGGAGTAAAAGATACAAGCGTGAGGAGATCAGGAAGCTTTGCTCCAAGGTTCCAGAAAGCCCAGGCAACATTTATCAGGGTCACATAAATTTCTGGAATTTCTGAGCATGAAGATGAAGCTTAAGTAAGTCCCCTCTTGTAGTGGAGACTTCAAGAGGTTGGAGTCACAGGGGCCATGAAACAGAGGAGAGCTGCAGACACAGAATAGAGCCAGCCTAAGAGAATGGCCGCATGCGTAGCTCATGACAGAACTGGAGGTGGGGCTTCCTGAGCTTGGGGTCTGAGGAGAACCTGGAAGAGAGAGAGGAGGCGGAGACAAGGAAGACACCATGGGGTAGGTGAGTCATGACCGTGAAGGCTGGCCAGTTGAAGTTAAGAACAGCCCAGACAGAACATGGCAAATTATCATTTGAGGAAATAGATTCTAATGACTTAGAGGGTAGATGTCTGCCCAGCTCCAGTGCTGATTAAGGCTTATAATAATAATAAAATTTGTGTCTCTTTTATCTGGGAACTGAATGATCAAAGGCAGAGTAGAAGCCCCTGATCGAGATTAAATGATTTCTACAACACTTTAGCTTTTGAAAAGTGTTGAAACTTTGAAGACTATGAGGATATTTGAAGTTAGACTGGAGGTGTTTCGCATTATGAGAAGGTCATACACTTATGGGGGCCGGAGTGTTAAGGTTTAGCTGTGAAATGTCCCCAGTAGACTCATGTGTTTGTGTGCTTTGTTCTCAGCTGGTGGCACTGTTTGGGGGAGGTTGTTGACCTTTAGAGGGTGGGGCCTAGCTGGAAGACGTAGATGCCTGAGGGGTGAGTCTTCAGAGTTATATATAGCTCAGCCCTGCTTCAGACCTGACCATCTGCTTCTTGTTCCACCAAGACATGATGAGACAAGTAGACCCAGCCACATGCTCCCACTGCCACGGAGACACACTGCTCCCACTGCCACAGAGACACACTGCTCTCACTGCCACGGAGACACAGTCACAGAGACACACTGCTACCACTGCCACAGAGACACACTGCCACAGAGACAGACTGCCACAGAGACACACTGCTACAGAGACACACTGCCATGGAGACAGACTGCCACAGAGACACACTGCTCCCACTGCTACAGAGACACACTGCCACAGGGCCACACTGCCACAGAGACACACTGCTCCCACTGCCATGGAGACACACTGCCACAGAGACACTCTGCTCCCACTGCCACGGAGACACACTGCCACAGAGACAAACTGCTCCCACTGCCACGGAGACATACTGCCACAGAGACACACTGCTACCACTGCCACAGAGACACACTGCCACAGAGACACACTGCCACAGAGACACACTGCTCCCACTGCCACGGAGACACACTGCTACGGAGACACACTGCTATCACTGCCACAGAGACACACTGCCACAGGGCCACCTTCCCCCGTTAAGTGTTCAAGCCCAGCATTTTGTCACTGTAGCGAGAAAAACAATACACAGATCGGGTGTGTTTGGGCCACATAAAGCAAGTCACTGTAGTCTGGGAGTCTAAAACAATAGAAGCTTATTTCCTAGTGGCCAAAGATGGAGACGTTCACAGCTTTCATTTCTCCTGGCCACCGTCCTGTGTCCTCTCACAGTCTTTTCCCTGTGCGCACATTCCCATATGGCTTTCTCTGTGCCCAAGATCCCTCTCTCCATAAGGCCCCCAGATTGGATCAGGGTAACAACCTCACTTAACCTTACACCCAAATACAGCCTTGTGTATAATGTACTGACTGGTCATTAAGCTTGGTGGCCAGCACCTTTACCCTCTGAACCATGTGCTGGCCCCCGAAACCACAGCTTTAAATGACTATCCAATGGTATCTGTACCCACAACGGAGTTTTATTTCCACATGCACAGAATGAGAGAAGTCTTTACTCGAATGCCCAGTAGCTGTAAAACAGAGTCCACATGTAGAAGGGGACACCCGAGATTGGGTTCCATGATGGAGATCACCAGGCTGGAAGATGGCAGGAGATTTAGGGTTTCAACCACCTTCAACAGACACCATTGCTATGCAGTAAAATGATGTGGTCCACTAAAGCCATCCCCCATGGCTCACACTTTTGATGCTCTACTTTTCTGACTCACAGCATGCCTTTCCAAACCCGCTAAAGACACTCTCCTCCCCCACCAACACCCCCCCATCCCCACGCTCACTGCAAATCTTTCCTGAACCCAAACCAGCCTGGTGCTCCCCAAGGCTTCCCAGGAGCCCAGTGCCTCCCGCCCTCCCGAGTATGTACAATCCTGGTTCTGAATCGAGTGTCGAAACGTGAGCTCCACACTCTTGACATGATGTCTTCCTGCACGACGGACCTCTTTGTCATCTGATGAGTCTTGTACGAGAACCATGGTTTCAAATGCATGAGAGAGCAGACACATTCTCTTAACCTCACAAGCACATTCCAGACTCTTCCATTGAACGCTGCTGTAAGACTCATATAGAATGCATAACAGAACCAGCCTCCTGGAGGCCAGAAAGCCAATGCCAACATCTGAGCAACAAGACAAACCTCAGGCAGTGCTCATCGCCTCCAGCATCACCTGGCCTGAGACCCAGACCTGTGCAGGCAGAGTCCCAGGATAGCTCTCCAGCTTGGTTTAAGGAGCAGGAAGGGGGTCTTCTAATACTTGAGAAATAAAACAATTTCATATAGCTTTCTTCCCCCCCCCCCATCCCTTCACCCCAGGTCCTGATCAGCCCTTGATATCTGGGGCATAAGATCTCTCAGGAAAATTCAGAGAAAGGAATATTCCTTGTGAAGAGAGAAGCAGAAGGCACAAGAGGAAGGTGTGCTGGCTGGTGTGATGTCAACTTGACACAAGTTAGTCATCTGAGAGGTAGGGCAGCAGGATCTCGATGAGTTTGAGGCCAACCTGGACTACAGTTCAAGTTCCAGGAGAGGCAGGGTACATAGAAAAATCCTTCAAAAAACCGAAAAAAAGAAAGAAATGAAGAAAGAGAGAGAGAGAGAGAGAGAGAGAGAGAGAGAGAGAGACTCCCTAAGATCGGGCTTTTCTTAATTAGTGATTGATGGGGGAGGGCCCAGCCCATTGTGGGGGGGCGCATCCCTGGGCTGCTGGTCCTGGGTTCTAGAAAAAAGCAGGTGAGTAAGCCGTAAGGAGTAAGTCAGTAAGCAGCACCCCTCCATGGCCTCTGCATCAGCTCCTGTCTCCAGGTTCCTGCCCTGCTTGTGTTCCTGTCCTCACTTCCTCCAATGATGAACGGATGTTTAAGCCAAATAAACCCTTTCCTCCCCAGTTTGCTTTTGGTCTTGGCATTTCATCACAGCAGTAGTAACCATGAGTAAGGCAGAAATTGGTACCAGGATCATGAGATATTGCTGTGACAGATGTGACCACATTTGGGAAAGGATTGTGGAAGGACTTTGAGACGTTAGGTTGGTAGAGCTCAGAGGGATGTTCTATAGAAACTTGGGAGGAGATAGGAATGTTGAGAGCAGTGCAGAAGGCCTGGATAGGAAGTTTCCGAAGGAAGCAAAGACTCTCCTGGGCCTTTTGTGTGAATCTGTCCGGCCAGCTGTGACTGAAGAGTCCGTGATTAACAAGAGGCCGGTACCACTGAGGTGAAGCCTTCGAGTTCCTGGGACAGTTGATGCTGGTCAGCTGGAGCAGAGACATTAGTGCTGATTAAGAAGAGACCAGCATCACTGCGGCGGAATTTTCTGGGAAGGGTTTGCTCAGGGTCAGCACACAGAAGCTGTGTTCCAGAGGCAGCTAAGGTTGTGTATCATACATGAAGGGGTCCTGGAGAGCCGCTGAGGCTCGGCACTGTGAGAGGCTAGAGAGGCCATTGGTGAAGGTGCAACCTCAGAGCAGTAGCAGGCCCAGGACTGAAGAAGCCATTGAGAGCCGCTGAGGCTTTGCACCATGAAGAGAGCCCAGGGGACGCTGTTGACAGAAGTGCATCTCAGTGGCAGCAGAGAGCCCAGCATTTTAGAGATGCTGGTATCACTGACTCTTCTTGGCATGACCACCAAGAACAGCAGCAGTGGTGGACTGGAGCTGACCTGAGCTTAGAAGATAGTCTGTGTGTGCTGCAGAGGGTGGAGTGACCCAAGCCTTTGGAGGAGCCATGGACGTGAGTAGATCTCAGACGTTGGTTCCTGAGATATTTACAGCTAGATTTGGTTTGGCTTTGATCTCATTGTGACTGTGCCCTGAGTCTTACCTCTTAAACTAAGAAAGTATTTAATTTTGATTGTATAGGAGCCCACAGTTAGGAGACTTTGAACTTTTAAAAGAGATTTTGGATTTTTTTAAAAGGAGACTGTGGTACTTTTAAAGTTATTTATATTTTAAGTCGTGATTTTAATATTAATATGCCGTCTTGGGGAGAAATAAGAAAGGGAAGGTTCTCACTGAAAAGTGATGTGTTTTGTGTGTCAGGTTGACAAGGGGTCAGGTGTGCTGGCTACTTTTATGTCAACTTGACACAAGCTAGAGTCATCTGTGAGGAGCTAACCTCAATTAAGAAAATGCCTCCGTAAGATCAGACTGTAGGCAAGCCTGTAAGGCATTTTCTTAATTTCTTAATTAGGACTTGTAGTCCTGGGTTCTATAATAAAGCAGGCCGAGCAAGCTACGAGAAGCAAGTTGGTAAGCACCTTTCCATGGCCCGTGCATCAGCTCTTGTCTCCAGGTTCCAGCCCTGTTTGAATTCCAGTTCTGACTACTTTCACTGATGAACAGCAGTGTGGACATGTAAGCTGAATAATCCCTTTTCTCCCCAACTTGCTTTGGTCATGGTGTTTCATCTCAGCAGTAGAAAGCCTAACTAAGACAAGTTGGTGCTGGCATAGTAGGGTATTGACAGATGTGACCATGTTTGGGGGGAGGATTGTAGAAGGACTTTGGAACTTTAGACTGGAAAAGCCATTGAGTGTTGAGAGCTACAGATGCTCTGTAGGAGCCTGGAGGGTTAGAAAGTCGAGAGCAGTGCAGAGGAAGGAGGCCAGCCTTGTGACATTCCAGAGGGAAGTTTGAGGGTCACCTAAACACTATCAGGTCCCTTTGTTATTTTGTGTTGAGATCTGGGGTTCTGGTTAGCTTGGGTTGAAGAATCAGCAGGACTTTTTTTCTTTGGCTCACTACTGTGATTTGTGGATCATGAGTTCAGAGACTGGATTTGCTAAAAAGGTGTCAACTCCTCTCTTGGGCCCACATATAATTAAGAGCAGTATGAAAGCCTGACTCTCTCCTTCTACTTTGTGTCTGTCTCCTTCACAGTGGGTCACAGGCTCACTCTGTGGTTGTCACGTAATTCACTCAAGATCCATGGGTCTCATCTTCGAGGCTGAAGGTGACTTGGCTTTGGATTCCGGGATGAATGGTTCTTCGAAGGGCAGACATTCCTCTGCAATGAACCCCTCCCCCCCACAACCAAGGTAGTTATCCATAATGGCAAGGTCTTACTCTGGATCAGAAGTGATCATCTTGTAGAAACCAGATTCGTCCCCTTGACCAACAATGGCAGAGATAAAGGCTTGAGACAGTGATAGACCACACTACACTCTGACTGGCATTGTTTAACTATGCACACTTCTAAATAATGCAAAGTTGTTTCTCTCCTAAAACCTAAGGTCACGTCAGTACCCTGCTGGTGATGGACTCAGGGGACATGCCTATAACGTGTGCTTCTGCCTGGTGTAGACCACATCCGAAAAATCCCCTTCCTCAGCTCTTCACCAGACCGGTCTCTTTTAGTAGCATCCTGTGAACGGGTGACCAAGCCTGGCCTGCTGGGGCTGCCAGTGTCTAGGCTTTTGTCCTCAAAATTCTAGTCATACCTGCACCACTTCTGAGCCTCTCTCCAGCTTCTGTCCTGCAGTGGGAACATAATTGCATACAAGTCCTTTCTCCAAAAGCATACGTCTGTCTTTGTTGAAGGAGGTGGGTAACTATTATTAAAGTTCAAACTGGAGTTAGGGTTGGGGATTTGTGACAAGACGTGATAAGCATCATTTAGGCTTAACAAGGAGTCTGTGGCAAGGAACAAACTGGCCAAGTGCTGCAGTATAGTCCATGGGAGGGAGGCTAGGCGTGCGGGGGATGGTATTATAGAGACCTGAACACTAAAGTTGTTACTGGAACCAGAAGGCTTCTCAGCACCCAGCCAGGAGTAAGGACTAGTATAGAACTAGGACAGCGGAAAGTTCTGGAAAACCGTAGAGACTGAGCTGCTATTCTTTACTGGCTCTACCATGTCTCCACAATCTTTTTAATGACCTCTGAGAAGGCTCTTATACAGATATCAACAAAAGAGTGGGGTAGGCCAGTGCCTTAGCTTAACTTGGTAATGAAAGAAAACAATTGCCCGTAGACTGTGTTGAGGGCTGTCACGATGGTCTTGAAGTCTTTATAAACCCGTCACATCAGACACCTTTCAAACATCTTCCTTTCTTCTGAGGGCTTTGACAGCAAGTAGCAGGAAGTAATATACCTTGCTCAGTCTGCAGGAACCTTCTTCTCCTGAGTTTCCATCACACTTGGTTGTCTTTCTGCGAGAGAATGTGGACTCACGGCCATTCCTTCTGTGGCAGACATTCTCCAGCAGTGTCAGACTCCGTCTTGCTGTCCTTGGCACCTCTCTTAGTGTGGAGTCATTTGGCCATTACTGAGTCACAGGGAGAGCTCTCAAGGGGCATATATCTCAGGGAAGACCATGGGAGCAGCTATGGCCAAAAGATACACTTGAGAATCAAAAGCCTCAATGTCCTGACTGACAGGTGACTAACATCGGTATTACGGTGCACTCTGATGTCAGAGACACATGACCGCAGGGAGGTACACATCTTCACACCAGCAGGACAGCATGCTTATGCTGGAATCAGTAGCCAGGGACTTGAGAGGGTAGTAGAGGCAGAGAAAGGCAGAGAGGGGGAGAGAGTAGAGAAGTAGAGACCGGCCATGACCACATAGAGAGGGGAAGGGAATGGGGAAGGGAAAGGGAAAGGGAAGAGCCCAAGAGGGCAAGAGAAACAAGAGAGCAAGAGAGGGGAGGAGGGGCCAAGCAGCCCCCCCCCCCGCCCTGGAACTCACTTTGTAGACCAGGCTGGCCTTGAACTCAGAAATCTGCCTGCCTCTGCCTCCTAAGTGCTGGGATTAAAGGCATGCACCACCACTGCCCAGCTAAGCAGCCCCTTTTATAGTGGGTCAGGCCTACCTGGCTGTTGCTAGGTAACTGTGGGGTGGAGCTTAGACAGAATCCTAACAACACATCTTCACACCAGCAGGACAGCATGCTTCTGCTGGAGTCAGTAGCCAGGGAGAGTCCTGTTCTAAGGATGTATATCTTGAATATCCTGCTTGCTGGGAAATGGTCTAGGGTTACCATGGTAAGCAAGCTGGATGGCTTCCCTGCTGTCTTGGTTAGGGTTTTACCCCATGTGAACAGATACTATGGCCAAGGCAACTCTCATAAGGACAACATTTAATCGGGGCTGGCTTACAGGTTCAGAGGTTCAGTCCATTATCATCAAGGCAGAAGCATGGCAGCATCCAGGAGGGCAATGGTGCAGGAGGAGCTGAGAGTTCTACATCTTCATCTGAAGTCTGCTAGGATGAGGGTCTTAAAGCCCACGCCCACAATGACACAACACACTTCCTTCAACAAGGCCACACCTACTCCAACAAGGTCGTACCTCCAAATAGTGCCACTCCCTGGGCCAAGCATATTCAAGCCAGCACACCTTCCTACACAGAACTTGCCATGAGCAGGGAGAACAGTCAGAGGGAAAAGAACAACAACAAAACAAACACACAACCCCACCCGCCCATCCTACTCTTCTGAGTGCAATGAAGGAAGTGAACAGGTGCCGAGGTGGAGTGGGTGAGCGCCTCTCGGATCTTCCTGATTTCCAACAGAGTCAACCTGCAGATTTGGATCACTGGATCCATTTCTTGCTCCTGACAAAGGCATCTGGAGAGGGGCATGTGGGTCTGTTGTGATGATGAGGTTCTTGCGTTGGCACTTGGGGCACCATTACAACTGCATCTATCTGCAGGAAGAAGAAATGGGGGGCAGGTTGCTATTAGCTTTCGGGACCCCAGCCCGTGGGGTGGTGCCAAGCCCATAGGATCTGCCCCATATGGATGCCCAGAGGTCTGCTTTCATGGAGATTATAAATCCCATCAAGTGACAGTCGCGGTGTCTGGGTCCTTAGAGAGCTTGCGGGGTTGTCCACTGTCCCAAGGTTACCCGGGACTGAGGCATTTCTGGAGCAGAACAGGCAGTCCCTCGCTTCCTGGCATGCTGGTCACCTGTGGGAAGGCTTAGCCTCCTTCTACTAGATGACTATCTCTGTGTGATGATTGCTGACAGGGAAACCACAACTGCGCTTGTCTTACACTCCGATCTCTCCTGTTTTCACGAACAGCTTAATTCCGAAGACAGAGCTAGCATCGTATGACCCCAAATGTGTTTGGTCACTGGACATTTAAGCCCCTACTTCAGGTGCTTTGGGATCTACAGAGTCAGGAGGGGTGAGGAGACCCAGGCACAGCTGGCCGACTGTGTGCTATGCGAAGGTGCAGGGCGACTCCGTTGCATACCGAGGCTCTGTCTGAGGGAGGTTGGCGACGGTGGGTGAAGCTGAGATGGGGAAGGCAGGCGAGGCTGCTCTCTGCATTTTTATTTTCCTTGGGATGAGCGATGCCAGCCAAAGGCTCTGAAGAAGAATAATTTTCTTTGCCTTTGAAACGAATTAAAGGCACAGCCGACTCCCTCCTGTCACGAGCACGATCACTTCAGTGAGATCGCATCCCTTTTTGTGTTTTAACTAAAGATGAGCTGAGCTCTGGGATACAGAGGCCTCTGTTTTTATTAGAAATACATATTAAAAAGCTGTGTGTGCACCAAGGTACGCTTGCCTGTTATGCAAATGCAGAGGCCAGAGGCCAAGGGTTGGTGTCCCCCTGTCACTTGTCCGCCTTATCTTTTGAGATAGGGTCTCTCACTGAACCCTTAGCCCACTGTATTTGCATCGCAGGCCAGCGAAGCCTAGACCCACAGCACCTGACTGTGACACATCCCTCCCAGCCCCGGTTGACAGGTGCGTGGCTTTTGTACGGGCTCTGGGGATCTCAGCTCAAGTCCAAGCACTTTATGCCATATGAACCATCACCTCCTGTCACTTGAATATTTATATTCAAAGTGAGGCAGGGGGCAGTGAAGGGATGAGGTGTGGGGAGTAGAAAAGTGAGGTGTGGAGCAGTGGAGAGGTGAGGTGGGGTGATGTGTTTTTGTGGGGAGTCGAGAGACACAGGGAAGGTGGTAGAGATGCCACCCACGGCTTCGTACGTTCTAGGCAAGAGCTCCATTTACTGATCTACAGCCCCGGCCACCTTTGGATGGAAAAGTGATATCCACTCAGGATAAACCACACTTCAAATTTTGAATTTGACCTCCGAGGCTAATGGGCTCTCAGAGCGCAGAGCAAAAGCAGCAAACCGTAGCTCCCTGTCAGAGCCGGATGACCCTGCCCGGCAGTAGCCTCTTCATCCAGCAATTAGTATTTACCCAACGCTTTCAGCTCTGTCAGGTCCGGCATGCTGACTGCGGAGCGCTCTAATGCTGAGTGCCCCTGCAACCTCTGTGTCTTCCAGTGCAGTGGTAAACAAACTGCGCGAGCTACCCGCCCGGCGATCTTGCCTGTGGCAGCCTTTCTGTAGCATGATCTTGTTCAACTCTAGTTGTTTCCACGAGGACTCCATGAAGCTTTACGTTTGATCTTGTGGTCAGGGTCAGGTGATGCACACACCTCCTGCCGCAGATGAGTCCTCTCTTCTCTAGTTAACCCCTTGTGTCTCCCTGCTCTTCCCTATTTCACTAGCACGGGAATCTTCTTTGAAGACTTAACTATGCTGAGTATTGTAGCTAATCTTAGAAGTGTTGTCATCTGAATCAGGCAATCGTGAGGACACTGATGCATCAGGAGCCTTTAGAGGGGTTCCAGGTTCTTGTGTCCCAGAGAAAGGAATCGGGACCGTGAATTTATACTGAGCGATAGTTTGCTGTCGTGGAGGAAGGAGCAGTATGGAGCGAGACACAGTGCTTCAGGTGGTGCTGACATGCTAAGAATGGGGCCAGGGGCCGTGGAAGTGACTCCATTGCCAAAATGCTTGCTATGGAGCACAAGGACCTGGCTTGATCCTTGGATCTCTCTCTCTCTCTCTCTCTCTCTCTCTCTCTCTCTCTCTCCCTCCCTCCCTCCCTCCCCCCTCTCGTGTGTGTGTGTGTGTGTGTGTGTGTGTGTGTGTGTGTATGAGAAAGAGAGAGAGAGAAAGAGAGAGAGAGGCACAGACAGACAGACAGACAGACGGTCATGGCTGTGTTCACCTGCAATCTCAGTGCTGGCAACAGGAAGGAGGATCCCTGAGCCTGACTGGTTAGACAGACTAGCTAATCAGCAAGCTCCAGGTTCACTGAGAGATCGTCATCCCAAAGACGAAGGTGGCAGGAACTGGAGAGAAGGCTCAGCGGCTACGATCTAAGCTCGGTTGGATGGCTCACAAGTGTCTGTGATTCCAACTCCAAGGAATCCAGTGCCCTCCTCTGGCTTCTGTGAGCCCCTGCACTCATGTGCACATATACACATGCACACATATCCATGTGCATGCGTGCGCACACACACACACACACACACACACACACACACACACACAATTAGAAACTAAATATTTAAACTTAATAAGATGGGGAATGATAAAGGTGCCATGGATGTTAATCCCCTGCCTCCACACTCTCATGCCCTTTGTGGTTATTGCCTGGCTTTCTCCTTCATGATCCCTCCGTTACATGTGACTCTGCACTTAGTTTCACACATTGCATATCTTATTAGCATCTTAGCTCTCCATCCAGTGGTGTATGAGTGATATGAGTGATGGTTTGAATATGCAGGGCCCAGGGAGTGGCCCTATTAGGAAGCATGCCCTTGTTGGATTAGGTGTGGCTTTGTTGGAGTAGGTGTGTCATTGTAGGTGTGGACTTCAAGACCCTCCTCCTAGATGCCTGGAAGTCAGTCTCCTCCTGGCTGCCTTCAGATGAAGATGTAGAACTCGCAGCTCCTCCTATACTGTGCCTGCCTGGATGATGACATGCTCCCGTCTTGATGATACTGGACTGAACCTCTGAACCTGTAAGCCAGCCTCAATTAAATGCTGTCCTTTATAAGAGTTGCCTTGGTCATGGTGTCTCTTCACAGCAGTAAAACCCAAACTAAGACAATATGTAATGAACCACTGGTCACCCTCAGACACTCTAGAGTGTCCCTGACCGGTACCTGCTGGATTTAGTGGACCTGGACTGGGATGTTTCCAGATTTCCTTTTTGCCAGCTAGTTTCTTTTATTTTCTAACTTTGCAGACATCTGGACCCTGCTTCCCCCCTGCCCACCCACCCCAGACCTCTCCCATATTCTCCTGCCTTAGAACTTTCTCCTGATCATTCCTAATGTGAACCGAAGATCCTTGAAGATTATGCAGAGTGGTGACTGATTAAGAGCCTTTGTGCCCCGCAGGGAGTTGGAATGTTGCAGCTCCAGAGTCAAAATTCTCTTGGGCTTTAGTGCCCTTCCTCCATACCTGTTACTCATCTCTACATCCTTTCCATCATCAGGAATTGTGGTAAATCCCACCAGTGTTACCGGCAAAGTTGTGGTTCCCTCCTAGGGTTGTCTTGTTCACAAAAGTATCGAATAATGAACCCAAAAGGAAGCATGGGAACAATTACATTAGAGTTTAAAAGAAAACTCCCAGGATAGCAAGCTGTAAAACCCAATGGCTTCCTGGAGGAGGAAGATGGGGAAGGGAAATAGAAAACACCGTGTGCTTGAGTGAAAGCCAACATGGAGGTCACGAGCAAGCAGTCACGTGACAGCATGGGCATCGTTAGAGAAAAAGCAAATCCAGGGAAAGAGAAAAAGAAAAGTCACCCTTCTCCGAGTAACTCGGAAAGGGGCAGATACCTGAAGCTGTATGGCTGTGGCCCTGAAAGCACGTGCCCATAGAGCCAGGATTCTGGGAAGGAAGACTGTATTACCTCATCGGCATGGCTAAGGTGAATCTGCCTTTCTGGGATGGGAATCACATTCCTGAGAGGTGCTCCCTCTCCCAGGTAGAGGTGCTCCCTCTCCTCCCATGTTACTCGCCTGCCCAGCTGGAATGTGAGGTTACCACCCAGGCCAGAGATTCCTTTCCCTTGACCAGAAAGAAATGGTTTTCTCTCAGTAGGCCTCTACTGTGAGTGGGACATTTTAACTATCATCTTGACTTTGGAATGTGTAACATCAAGGGGGGCACATCACTACCTTCTACCAGCCCCGAAGCTAAGCATGGCACCTGTGGCATCTGCGACCTACCACAGAGATTTCTCTGCTTTCCTGTAGGCCGCCTACCTGATGCCCCCACCGGAGCACTTGAGAATGCTTTGGTTTCTGACCGTCTTTTATTTTGTGATCATAGGAGTTAATGTAGCCGTGTCGTAGGGCAACATGCCTCTCCTGACAACCTGAATCTCTGTTCCTGAGCCATGGCGACCCGTATAACAAACTGTCTCCAGTCCCCTTTGAAGTGAGATCTTTTTTGTACTCAGGAAATAGATGGCGGACAACACTGCAAGTCTGGAGTAGAGGGAAGGAGACCCTAGAGTCTTAAAGTAAAATTTGGAGTCAGCATTTCAATTAGACACGCTTTATAGACCAATGTGATTTGAATGCTGAATAGCTGGTGTTTAAAATAGATTTTCTTTTCTTTCCAGAGTGTGGACAAGGGCCAGTAAGTGGCGAAAAATAACCACATGCATTTCTTGGACTCTCCGATCTCACCCCTAAGGGTTCTCTTGTGTCGGAACCAACAATTCCTTGGATGGAAGTGCTGGATAGGCTGGTTGATATTTTAGGGTTTAGGGAACTGCGGATTCTTGGCTCATTTCTGCTATTTTTCTAGTGTAGTAGGCAAATGGTAGGACCAACAGCCAGAAAGCCCATCCACACGGCCAGCTCTGGATTCTTTGTGAGCGAATGAGCCATGGTGACTGGCCGGCTTGCATACTTCTCTCTGTCTTATGAGATAACAGGGTGACCACAGCCGTGGTGTCTAACCATGGTCTTCTGGAAAAGCAGCAAACCCTCTGGGCTTGCTGGCTGGTGTAGGAAGGCCAAGGCAACATCTGCTCCTTGCTGGCCAGAACAGCCCACCAAGGGGTGAACCCTAGCGTCAGGGCTGCAGAGGAACAATCACCCCATTGTCAGGCTCTTTTCCTTCCATTTCATGCAGACGCTGCACAGTTGGAGGTTCTGAAAAGCCTCTGCTAGTGGAGATGCTTTGCGGCTTCTCTCCTTGGAAAATTCCATCCTTTAAAGCTGGGATTACATGTCTCCATCACTGAATCAAAGTGCGCTTCATTTGCTGGAAGCCTGAGAAACAGCCCGAGAGAGGGATAGAAGATAGCGTTCCCTCACATAAAGAGAGAATTGAATAAAGCCAGTGAACCACAGAACCAGCAGGTCACAAGCCCTCAGGGAGGCAGGAAAAACCTTCCTGGGTTTCCTGTCCGTAGGAACAAAGAATTCACCTCTTCAAACTCAAGTATCTCCGATTGGCCGTGTAGTTGCTTGAGTTGGGCGAACAAGGCATTTGAGGGCTTCATATGCTTTCTGTACTTTTGTGTATTTCTGAGTTTTTCAGCGAGTGAGAGATTTTAGTGAGTATTTGGATAGCCTTCTCTTTGGTGTGAGACAGGGAAGGCTGTTCAACTAAGCATGCTCAGACTTGGCGGCAGTTTATCCGAGAGCTGAGCCCAAGACTCTAACCATCACTGTGTTTCCAGCGGTCTTTGTTCTCAACTCTGAGCCCTTCAGTCCCTGTCCAGAGTGGATCCTTTATGAAACACTGGGAACATGCGCGCCCCGGTGGAATTCACCCTCACGGTTTGGGAAATGACCTGGCCGTCTGCACTTTCTCTGACCACGGCCTTTCTCTCATCAAAGTCTGTCCCTGGGTGGGGGGTGGGGGCGGGAGCAGGGAATAAACTTGGACATCAGAAACCTAGTGTTTGAGAAAGGATAGCAATAATTATGCTTAATTTTGGTTTTTCATTTATAGCGAACTAATGGATACAAATAGCAGTTGATATTTTAAGCCCAGTATATCAGAGTTTTAGACATGAGGTCATGAGAGCTGTCTTTGATGCCCCAGTCTCTAGTTAATTTCAACCTTGTTTTTAATCTGAGCATCAAAGCACTGTGATAAAGATATGTTTTACTGACTCCCTTCTTCTGTCTGGTGGCCTTGACATGGTTGTCCTGAAATTTGTTTGTGTACGGTTTCCTAGGTGCTAAAAAAGTAGAACTTTCTAGAAAATGAGGCACGCAGGCATGCTGTAAGGCTTAAGGATTTCAAAAACACGCTCATGGCGCTTGATTTTAATCTTCGTGTTTGATTATAATTTTAAACGACTCTATTCAAGGGTTCTAATGTACATGAAGTTTTTATACTGCAAGACTCGGGGGAGTCTTAACTTACCGGAAAGACCCCCTGAGTGGACCACGTAGGAATCGATACAAAAGCAAGAGGATTTTTATTTAATCCAGCATGCTGGGGTCACCCTGTACATGGGGAGTGGAGGACCACGTGCAGCGGGCTGTGTGGGCCTTTATACAGTCCTCAGGGCAGCCTCCATTAGGCACAATGTGATTGGCAGAACAGTGTTACCTTTAAACTAATTGGTTGTTAGGGAATGAGGTAGGTGGCCAATGGATTCTGGGCCCTCCCTAGCCACAGGGACCTCCCTGTGGTCTGAGGAATGTAATTTAGCCTCTCCTTTCATGGAGGGGCAAGTGTTCTGTAACCTTTCCAAAGTTCCTGAGTTAACCGTTTCAATACTAGACACCGATAACATGGGAAAAGTGTTGTTTTTCATAATGTACCATATGGGAGCAAGTCTTCTGTGTGAATCTCTCACCTCCGGGTCTGCCTTAGATGTCTGCATGGCTGGAAAGACTAGCTTTGTGCAGCTGGCACCAGATGGCCTCCTGTTTCAGTTCTGCCGCAGGCCTCTCTTTCTCCCCTGGGCTTCTCTGAGACAACAGCCTGACATTCGAGTGCATGCAACCCTGGAATGAAAGGGAGTAAACACACCCCCTACACACAAGGCTGAGAACTTAAGGCTCTTAGAGGGTCCTTTTTCTTGTCCTGAGGCTGGAGGTTCAGGAGATGCCAGTGGGGGCTCTCTGGTCCCTCCCTGCTCTTCTTCCTGCTTCACTCCATGGGGTACCAAACTCCTGTCTCCCGGGACCACTTCCCCAAATCACCTCCTTCCATGCAGGGCCTTACCAGGCCTGCCAGGCAGAACCCCAGCTAAGGCCTGAACCTGGCGGTGGCCCTTAGATCGATCGCCTTCTCTGTGAATCAGATTCAAAACCGAATTTGAAAAATGCTGAAATGGGTAACCACAGATATCAGTCCATGTGTTTTAGAACCGTCAGGTCTCCGACAGCCCTAACTGTCCCACAAATGTCTAAATCTCTCATGGAGACGCCATAGACGATCCCGAAGCTTGGTCAAGCCGCAACGACATCTCTGGGCAGGGGAGATTTTGGGAAGAAACTGAGAACAAAAACCAAAGAAAGTGTTTTCCCAATAACTCCCCAAATGACGAATCCTCCGGGCTTTCCACAGTGCTTCTAGATCTAAGTATGAATTAACTGTGAGTGATGGGGGTGGGGCTATTCCAGGAAAAGTGTGAATCCTACTCTCCAGGCCTGGTATCCTCTGAGATAAACGCAGAGCTGAGCCAGGACAGGCTGCCTCCCCGCCTTGTGACCTCTCCCTGGAAAGGTAGTGTGGATTGGCCAGGCTATTAAGGATTCAGAACGTTCTGTAACTGTCAGTGGGTCTCGCCTGGGTGGGGTGATCTCATATAGGTACCTTTTCTAGTAGGAAGGGCATTTGATGATGTCGATTATTGGGCCCCGCCCCGGATCTCCAGGTCTGAAGATGGTGATGTTGGAAACTCAGTCCTTGGCTCTTTTGCATCCTGGCTCACACTGTGGGGTCTCTGCTGCTGATTCTATTTCTCATCCGCGGATAGAGTCCCGGAAGCAGAAGATCACTTGAGTAGCTGGAAGCGAGGAGGAGAGCAGCTGGCCTGGTGTAGACAACCATGTGCTTTGGAGTTCCTCGGACCCTGGAAGTTAGCAGTCTGGAACGTGGCCGGTTTTTTTTTTCCAAGACTGGCAGATTGGTTCCCACGCCAGCTCACACGGAGCATTAAATCCTAAGTTTAGCTGATGTTGTGTCACAAGGAAAAGAATTAATACCACTCCGAACAGGATAGTGCTGTAATGAGAACATCCTAAAGAAAGTGGTCAAAGGAGAGGTCGGGTCGGCACGGGAGGAGTTACGGAGATTCTCGGGTCGCAGCCATTGTCTTCAGAACGCCAGGATCCCCTTTTCTACAAGTACCATGCTAAGTATGGACCTGGACTGTTACCTTCTTTTCTGGGAGCAAATCTTCCCCACCGGCACGGACAAAGAATTCCGAGACAAGTTGGCAAGAGTTGCAAAGGAAAGTGGGAGGAGTGAGGGGACCCAAGAGAGTGTGAGTGTGTCTGTCATGGAAAGCGTGGGCAGGGGGCGAGTGAGCTCTGAGAGGCGAGGTGTCGTTGAGTATGGGTTCAGAATTCTCCCTGACATCGGCAGAAGCAAGGATGGAAAGCAGATAATCGCCAGCCAGTGTCTGGGCCAGGCAGTGGCTGCTGGCCTGGACCCCTTGTCTCTGCTCACCCTTGCCCCTTAGCCATGTCATCTCTGTGACCAAGGATGGCCGCATGACCAAAGGCTTTGCTTGTGGCCAGGGATGGCGCCCTGAGCTGAGCTGAGCCCACTCTCTCTTCCTTCCTAGAGATCTGACTTGAGGAGGAACACTCAAAGCCAAGAAGGAAAGGATGTCGAGTTGGCTTTCTGTTACTGTAACACAATGCCCGGGGTAAGTCAGTAAAGGAACAGGTTGACTCTGCTCAGGGTCTCGGAGGTTTCCATTCATGGTCACCTGACCCTCTCTTTTTTTTGGGCATGCGACAGCCTAATATAGTACGACGTGAGAGGCTGGGAAAAGACAAGAGAGCCAAGACTGGGCTCTGAGCATCCTCTTCAAGGAAACTAACTTCCTGACCTTAGGCTTTATCTCTTAAAGGGCCTATAACCTTCCAGAGACATGATTGGCCTATGGCCAAGCTTATAATGCATGGCACGTGGGAGGGCACTTCCAAACCACAGCAGAAGGGCCTCAGGACTGGCCCCCCAGCGCTTCCGACGTTCACAAATAAGCATCCGCTAGCTGTGTTTCCTAGGGTGGTGTGCACATTCCTTTGGCTTTTGTGATACACTGATTCAGCTTTTTCTGTTCCTGTATAATACAAATTATAAGAGCTGACAGCTGAACGGTTCGACTCGGAGAGGCAAGGTAGCCTTAATGGAATTAATTAATTGAACACGGCTGCCCAACAAACGGCTCCATTATACCCAAGAGGGCCTGTGACTTAATTACTGATGTCACTTATCTTTCTGTTTGTACCTCAACAATAAGTGACTCATTTCTCATTAACACTGGGTCATCTTCCAAAAAGGAAGAAAATAGGGCAAAAAAAATATCAGGAAATGGTGTGCATGCTCTCTTTGTTTCCCTTCTCATTTTCCTGGGGACTCATACCAGACTCTGCTAATTAGAAGGGCACTTAAAGCACCCCACTCCTGTCCGGCCTCAGAGAGAAGCCCCACTGGGAACATGCCCTTCTCTTGGGAAGAGATGAAGGGGCATCTACAAGGAAAAGGGGTGTCCTTCCTCCAGCTGGAAGGACTGAGGCTGTCGGCGCGTGTATGACGGATGTGGCTGAGTGTCTGCAGAGGCCCTGCCTAATCCAAGCCTTCAGTGCTCCAACTGTCCCCTGGGAGATCGGGGGTGGGGTGGGGGGGGTTGGTAATTAACAAGGGAACAGGTGTGAAAAGGACTAAGACTTGATCTGGCCAAATTAATTGCTGAAATTGGCCTTGTGTTTGGGGAAAACAGCAAATTTACTCTAGCCGGATACAGCTAATCCCTAGCTGCTCTGTAGCTGTGTATAAAACACGCTGGACTCCTGGAGAACACAAACAAAGAGGGATTTGCAGCAATGGTAAAAACACATCCTTGCCTGGGAAAGGCTGGGAGCCACTACAGCCACAGATGGTAGCCCAGGGTCTGGGACAGCCTGGCTTAGGCCTGTGGCAGCCACAGAATTGTTAATAGGGGTCCCCCTCATCCTCAAAAGGCATCCCAGTTTGGATTATATATTAAATGGCTACTGGACACACGTTTTAGCCTTTTCTCTTTCTTTACCAGTAGAGTGTTGTTATAGGATCAACCCCTGGCATCTGTAAATGGGACATTTGCCATTTCAGTCCTGTTCCTGTGAAGAAACACCTTGACCAAAGCAGCTTAGCAGATAAGGAGTTTATTTTACTCACAATTCCTGTCGTCATCCATGATTGTGGGGAGGCCAGCATAGGAACTTCGAGGCAGGGCTAACTCCAGTCTAGCGTACAGACAGAACGCATGCATGCCTAGCTACTTCTTTGTCCACTCTTCAACAGTCCAAGACTCAAACCAAGGGTGCTGCCCACAGTGGGCTGAATCTTCTCACAGTGAGAGAGCCCCGACTTGGAACTTCCCACTGGGCCATAGGGAAGGTCCCTGAGTCCCCCTCCCTGCCCAGCCAATTAATGTAAAGGTCTCCAGGACCACCAATCATTATGTACCTAGTTGCTGTTGCTATAATCCGCCCTCAAAAATTGTATAAAAAGCTTATAAAAGAGAAGGGGTCGCCTCTCCTCTGGGTGTAGGACGACCCCAGTGTGCTGGAACAATAAACCTCTTGCTTTTGCATTAAACCCCGTTCTCGAGTCTCATTTGGGGATCTCCCGGTAGCTCAAGCTCACTTTGAGTCTTACAACATCACTTAATATAATCAAGTCGATCTCTTTCAGACAAACCTGATCCAGACATTCACTCAACAAGTCAGGTTCTATTTCCTGGGCTGTTAGATTCTAGATTGTGTCAAGTTGGCAATTAAAACTAATGATCATAGATCTTAATCGGAAAAGGGGTCTCTATAGATGAAGCAGTTAGGATGAGGTCTTAGGGTGGGTCCTATTCAAGTGTGACCAGAGGGAATAGGAACTCAGACTTACGGGGAATATGCCATAGGAGCATAAAGGAATACGCCATAGGAACATAAAGGAATACGCCATAGGAACATAAAGGAATACGCCATAGGAGTATAAAGGAATACGCCGTAGGAACGTAAAGGAATACGCCATAGGAACGTAAAGGAATACGCCATAGGAACATAAAGGCTGACAATGGTGATGCTTTTAGGAGCCAAAGAACACCAGTAAACCACCTCGGTCCAGGAAAGGGGCCTGGGACAGATTGTCCCTCTGGTCTGACCCTGCTTGTCACCTTGGTCTTAACTTCTGACCTACAGGACTGAAACTAAAATACCTATTGTTTAAGCTGCCCTGTCCAAGGCACTATGTCCAAACAGCCTTTGTAAACGCATCCAGGTGGGATCTGGTTTCAGAGTCTGATAACATGCTAATTACTCCTAGTTTGTACCTTGACAGTACTGGGCCACCTGGTGACAGTGACTGATGCCTGAAGTTAGGGCAGAGGAAGAAGCTGGTCAGTGATAGATAGGATGTGTCACCTCCACGCTGCTGGGCTCTGGGAATAGCCTAATGTACATACTTGAAGGTGACAGCAGGCTGGAGGAAGGGCAGATTGTACAGGTGACCTTGTGCTCAGGTCAATAATGCGTATGTCTCAGTGCCCCCTTCCGCCACCCTCAGTTCGGGGGTGTGAGGTGTGGGGTGCTACACTGCCGAGAAGACCCCCAGGCTGGAAGGATTCAGCTTCCCCAGGAGTGACAGCTCAGCAAAGGCTACCTGGACTTTGAAAGACAGAAGAAACAGGAAGTTACCCAGCTGCCTGAGCAGAGAATGCACCTGTATATTCATTTTGTAGGGTTTCCCATTCCCTCTCATGCTTCATGGCTTCAGTCATCGAAAGACTAATGTCTGCAGACCACACATCAGGCCTGAGGCAGGGGGGTGGAGACAGACTGAAGAACCTCCAAGTAAATAAGAGTCATGAGAGTCCATGCCTAGACCAAAACTATACTTCTGTAGGAGGAGTTAAGGGAAGCAGGGGTGTCTTAGAGGGGACCCCAAATGGAAAAAGCTACATGTGGTGCCCTGAAGGAGAGAGGGAGATGAGGGCACCCAAAAACCTGAACCCTGGTTCTAAAGGGAGCTTTCGTGATCCACGATCTACCCAGCCAAGAGTTTCCATGGAGTTGGGCATGAAGAGGCCGTGAGTTGTATCCAAATCTGTAGGGCCCTGGCATTTCCTAGGCACAGGACAGCAGAAAGGGGGCACACAGGAGAGTGAGGCTTTCAAGGTGGATTCCTCCGTTGGGTACTGAGGTCACAGTTTTTTTTTCTGTAGCTGGCCCCTATTGACTTCAGGTATCTGGGTCTGGCAGACCCAGGGGAAAAGTATTTGGGGAGGATGAAACTGGGCTTTGATTTTGTAGGCGCAACACGGATTATATAAGCGCACAGGTCTGTGTTTCAAAATGAAAAACAACAATAATTAAGGTTCCTGTAGCTTCCTTCTATCCAAACCAATCTTGAAAACCCACTTTTGGAAGATCTTCACATGTCAGCAAATCAGAAACATACGGGTTTAATTTCTTCAAAATGCACCAGGTTGGGGGAGGACAGGGAGAGGCGGGGCAGTGGGACCTGGCAGCTCACATCTTAGGATTTGCCAAACCCCAAATAATCTCGTTCTCTCCGAATGATGCTGTGCTGTCTCCGAGGTGTCATCTGTCCAGCCCAGCCACTGTGTTCCTTACCACGCCATCTAGAACTTCCCCTAACTGTATGCCATTCTTCAGGTCCATGTTAGCTACCAGAAGAAGAACAGTGTTCACATCGCCCGCCCACGTGCTGTAAAGGGACTTGGAAGAGAAACCTATACAGCCATGAGCTGTCAGGACGGCTTAGTTCTGCCTAGATCAGCAGGTCATCTTTGCTTGTCACCACACTGTGGGAGGAGAGCAGGGTGGAGTGTGGGGTCCAGAAAAATCTAATGTGAAAGACTGTGAGATTAACACAGGAAGGAAACCAGCTGGCAGAGAGGAAAACCAGAAAGGACCATCAGGTAGCAGGTAGGACACGCAGGATCAACCTAGGATGTGCAAATACAAGGAATGCTGGCCCTGTGCAAGTGGCCTATAAAAGTTGCAGCCCTTCGAGCATGCTACCACGGGACTTCTAACTCCTCCGTGCTCTGGTCACTGTCTTAGAAGTTCTTATTTCTGTATAAACTGGCTCTTTCTTCTACTATCTCTATTTCTCTGCCTGATTTTTTTCTTTTTGATTTTGAGCCTGGAAACCCCATCAGGTAGCTGCTGGACACTGTTCACTGCTGACACCACCCAACAGGTCTTAAGACTTCACCCCCATGACTTTATGAAGCAGTCCACCTTTATCATACACCTCTTTATATGCACACAGAAAATCTCGCTGTATGTGTTGGCTAATGTAAAGTTCAAGGCCGTACCATGTGTTAAGACTCTTGCCAAGCTGCTCCAGGTGAGAACTCAAGCCATTTACTTCCAAGTCTGCTTTGCAAGACCCAGCCCTGGCTTAGGGCTCAGAAATGATAAATACACATACACACACACACTCACACACACACATATACATACACACACACATAGATATACACACACATACATACACACACATATATACATACATATACACACACATACACACATACATACACACATACATATACACACATACATACACACATGGATATACACACACATACATACATACATACACATACACACACATACACACACACACAAATACACAAACACACACACGTACAAGCACACATACACACCCCACCATCTTTCCAGTGAACACTCTGGTAGGCTGGGGACAAAATTGATCATATTTAACATCTACAGCATGTCCTGTCTGTGCTCAGACAGTTTTGTGCCTTGGAAGGGAGTGGAAGATTGGTGAAATTGTGTTTGCGTGTCTTCTACTACAATACACATGTCAAGTGTTCAGAGACCTGGAGGGAGGCTCCTGAGTCTTTGGCTGCTGTTTATGAGGTAAGAGGGAGAAATTCTCGGCGAGCTCCAACAGTCAAGACTGATGTGCCATTCTCCAGCCTTCCTCCATTTTCTACCCTCCCATTAGACATTTCCATAGAGACACCTGTAGCAGTGGAGTACAGGAACGGTCTGCTTGCCTTTGGAGACATTTCCTTCTGAGCCAGGCAACCTTCCCTCTGTGTCTTCAGGAGTCAACAGGTTGAGAGTGGATGAGGAAGGCTGGGACTGGATGGAGTGGCAGGAGGGATGGGACCTCCACAGCAGGGAGTCCTTGGCTTGAATGAGCCATCTGGGACAAGGGGCAGAACTGAGGATCAAGGCCCAGACAGTAGATGCGATCCAGTTTGGCCAAGGAACCAGAAATGTTCTTGTCCTTTTGTCTTAGTTAGGTTTCTATTGCTGTGAACAGACACCGTGACCAAGGCAACTCTTATAAGGACAACATTTAATTGGGGCTGGCTTACAGGTTCAGAGGTTTAGTCCATTTTCATCAAGGCAGAAACATGGCAGCATCCAGGCAGGCATGGTGCAGGAGGAGCTAAGAGTTCTACATCTTCATCTGAAGGCAGCCAGGAGAAGACTGATTTCCAGGCAGCTAGGAGGAGGGTGTCAGAGTCCACCCCTAAAGTGACACACTTCCTTCAACAAGGCCACACCTCCTAATAGTGGCACTTCCTGTTCCAAGCATATTCAAACCACCACACCTTTAAAATGTTTGTCACTGACATCTAGCAATTGCACACACGTGTCGGGTACAGTGATTCTCCCATGCATGTTCCCAGTGTCTAATGACCAGGTCAAAGTGCCTAGAGTAGCCCTTGTCAGATGACGGACTTCTACCTTTTCCATTTTCAAAGGGTTAAGTTTTGTGGCTCCACATCGTGGGCTAGTCCCTTGCGAGCAAGAAGGAAGAAAATACCATTTTCCATTTTAAAAGCAAGTCTTAATGCCATCTGCCTGAAGCCAGGAGCCGGTGCCCTCCCTAATAGCCGCACATTAAAACCCCACTCTTCAGTTGCTGCTGGTTGAGTGAGCTTTTGTAAGCAGGGTTGAACAAGAGATGGCTTTATCTTTAGCCTACCCACTTCCAGGCCGGATTGGCTCATACATGCTGGACAATGGACCAGGAGGAAAATGGAACTCAGTGAGCCATTTGCTCTGGGGAGAGAAATTGAGCCCAGAGCTCCGTTCATTCCCTCTGGCCTCTGAGATGGATATCATATTGTGGCCGGCCGCTTAGGCTTAATTACTCGCTAAGGGGCAAGCAGGGCTCTTGTCCCTGCTTCTCACTGAGGTTGCCTCCCTCCGGAAGCCTTGCTTGCTGGGTATCAGCGGTGTCAGGTGCCAGGGACGTCTGGCAGCACGGAATCCTCAGGGGAATGGGGTTTACAGAGCCCTCCTAGAGCTCTTCCCAGGGAGGTGCTTTGAAGATGTAGCCAGGATTGGGAGCCACTGAGCTGTAGAAATGAAAACTATTCTCTGGCTACGTTTGTGAGGCTTTGGACTGTCTGGCTGTCACTGTGGCTGACTCTGTGACATTTGTGGGTGTGAGCAAAGAGCTGCATCTGACAGATTATGCCCTGGGAGATGGGAATTCAGTGTTGCCGGATCTGTTGCTAGGGAAACAAACATCATAAGCTTAAGCCCACAGGCAGGTGCATGCGCATGTGCACACATAAACTCCCCTCACACCGGGGTGTGATTGGGCGCGTCAGGCATGTAGCTGCAGAGGCAGTTGGCCTGGTGACCTCAACACTTCATCTGCCCCTCAATCTTTCATCACCCACAGTTTGGTCTTATCATTCCAGGGACTCGCTGAGGCTGGAGGATTGCAAGTCTGAGTCCAACCTAGCTACTTCATAAGGCTTATCTTTTTTTAAAGTTCTTAATTTGCTTTCGGGGTCTTTCTAAACCCTATAAACAACACATCCTTCTTTAACCAAACAAAAATGTCCTAACTTTGGTGGCCCATTACAAAAGGACAGGAGAGATAATGTACTTATTTTATTATTATTATTATTATTATTATTATTATTATTATTATTTTGATTTTTTCAAGACAGCGTTTCTCTGGCTGTTCTGGAACTCGTTCTGTAGACCAGGCTGGCCTTGAACTCAGAAATCCGCCTGCCTCTGCCTCCCAAGTGCTGGGATTAAAGGCATGTGCCACCATTGCCTGGCATGTACTTATTTGATTACATTATAGTTATTACTACATGTGTCCATGAGTGTCCATGCATGGTTGTAAATGGAGGCACGCACAACACAGCCCATGATTAACCATCTCATAGGTGAGCTGGGATTACAGATGTCACTACTGCTCTGTTATATTGAATCCAAGGCCTGAGCTCTGGCCGTCAGCCTTATAGGCCAGTGTTTACTCAGCAAACCGTCTCACCAGCTGGGAGATGCGCCCTGTGAGTGGACAGTACAGGAAACTGCCCACTGTCTTCTGTTCATACGAAGACCTCCCTCTATCAATCAGAGTTCAGAATCTTCCATGGTAAAAAGAAGACATCGTTTGGGATCTTCGAGATTGCAGTCCAGGGAATACCGGCTGACAGTATTCCAAGTCAGTATTAAGACAGCTCAGAAAACTGGAGTTTAGAGGAACAAACTGTATTATGCTGTTACAAAGTCCTAAAAGCTCTTTCATGGAGAAATGATGGCACGTGTCAGGGGCTGTTATTGATTAGTTATTTACTTATTTGTGTAATTAATTATTTGTTTCATTTATTTTTTTTTTGAGACAGCATCTTGGAATTTTTGAGGCAGGCTGGTTTTAAACTCATGTTGTAGCTGAGAGTGACCTTAAACGTGTGATTCTCCTGCTTCTGTAGCTCCAGGTACTGGCTTTGCAAGCATGTGCCACCATATCTCACTTGACAGAAGATATATACACTTGGTGCGATGGGGCAATAGCTCAGGAGATAAAGGCCTTGCCTTATATCTTAGTTGGTGCCTTAGGGTTTCTAGTGCTGTGAAGAGACACCGTGACCACAGCAACTCTTATAAAGGAAAACATTTAACTGGGGTTGACTTACAGTTCAGAGGTTCAGTCTATTATTGTAATCCCAGAGATCCCACACACACACTAATTTCCCTCCTCTCTCCCAGCTCTCTTGCCCCCTACTCCCTATACCTGCATTTCTAAAGAGACACTTATTTGAGAAGCTTTGGGACACTGAATCTCTCTAAAGGTGCACTTTTCTTTCAAAGACTTGCTGTTGGAGGGACCTTAGAATGCTAAAAGTCAGGAGAGAACACAGGAAGATGTTTTAGGGGAGACATGACAGCATTGTTCTGACCCTGGTGTCAGTGCTGCTCCCTTCCTGTCATCTCCTCACATTAGGGAACGAAATCATCATTGTTTGAAGTGTCTTTTAGGAACTTGATATTTGTAGCTCCTGCCATACACAACCCAACATGATTATCAATAAATCATCACTTATAGACAGGATGAAATACTACACAGCATTAAAAAATCATGTGGTTTCAAATTATGTCCCAGAGAGGGCATCTCCCCCTTCACATCAGTCTCCCGGGCACTCCTGACTACAGCACTGTGGCAGCAGGGATAGACTGGGGTAGCTATTGAACGAGGACTCATCATCCTCTCTCTCCACTCTTCAAGGCTATCCTGGGGTAGCTGGAGAATGAGGACTCATTGCCATCTGTACCCTGCCAGGCATCCTTCTTTGTAGGGATGCCCCGGCACCTTCACGTGGTTCAAGAATTTGGTGCAGCTATAGAAAAGATTTGAAAATGATTCTTGAAATTGTCTCTTTGTGGGGGAAAAAACACACTCATATGATTTTTGTTAAAGCAAAGGGCTCACTAATCAAACTCTAGCATAGTGGTTCCACTTTTATATTAAAATCACACACACACACACACACACACACGTTTTGGATGTTATGGAATGCTGTCCTTGGATGGCATCAGCCATTTCTATCTCCTTCAGAGCGGCTATGACTTCCTCCAGGGGACAGGTGACAGGATCCTACAGGTGATGCTCTCTTTCAGATTTTCTGTTTCCTCCCTTCCCCTCCCCCGTGCGGCCCAGTTTTCCCATTTCATGGGCTCCTTTCCTGTTTCCCACTTACTCCCATCTACACTTATTCCACCTAAACACACACACACACTAATTAGAAGCTAGGATCCACATATGAGAGAGAATATTAGGTTAATATCTAGAAGATATAAAGAATTTCAAAATTTAAACAGCAAAATTGCCAGTTAATAAACAGGCCAATAACTGACATGCAGTTTTCAATAAAGTAAGATAACAGACAGCCAATAATTGCTTTTGAAAACTGTTCAACATTTTTAGCCACCAGAGAAATGCAAACAAAAGCTTCTCTTTCTTCTATTAACTGCCTTCCGTGGGGATGTGTTCACTCTTAAATCCCTCAGTTTGCTTGTTCTTATCCATGTGCTTCTGCCTAATTCCTTGGTCTAGGATGCAGGGACCTATGGCCCCACTAGAGGTGCATGCTGGACACCTATAATTGTAGACATTAAAGTGTGTAAGCCAGCACTGTAAAACTTAGTAATTTCTATACGGCCAGATTCCCATTCTTAAAATTATTCTGTCATTGTTTTTAAAAATATATTTAAACATTTCTACACCATGGGGAAAGGAATGTCTCTGGGATTAGTTCTAATCCTAACCATTCAATATAGTCACTTACTGGGCACATTTCCCTTCATGCTTCTTGCCATCCAAGGCGAAGTGTTTCACCCATGTCTGTGAGATGGGTAGAGGTAGGAGAAGTGGTCAGTAACATCTGTAGGCATAAGACATTTCAGGTGTTGGGGCTGGAGAAATGGCTCAGCAGTTACGAGCACTTGTGGCTCCTTCAGAGGACCTATGTTTGCCTCCTAACACCCGAGTCGGGTGGCTCTCAACTCCTGAGGATCCAATGCCCTCCTCAGATCTCCTCGGCTACCCACTCATTCATATACATGTATGCACATGGTCATACATACACACAAATGCTCAAGTAAATCCTTAGGAAATTTCAGGCAGACTAGTAGCTCAGTGGTTGAGGGCTTGTTTAACATGTGGGCAGTCCGGGGTTCAGTTCTCAGCAACACACATACATGTACAAGCACGCACACACACACACACACAAGCACATACATCCATAAGCACGCACACATACATGCACATACACAAGCACACACATGCACAAGCACACACATACATTCACAAACACACATACACATGCATAAGCACACACATGCATAAGCACACACACATGCACAAGCACACACACACGCACAAGCACACACACATGTATAAGCACACACATACATGCACAAGCACACACACGCACAAGCACACACACATGCACATGCATAAGCACACACACATGCACAAGCACACACACATACATGCATAAGCACATACATGCACAAGCACACACACACATGCACAAGCACCTACACATGTATAAGCACACACATACATGCACAAGCACACACACACACACATGCACAAGCACTCACACTCATGTAGATCTGTGGTATCAGACTGGTCCAATAAAGGGCATTCCTTTCTTTGCATCCAGTCTCCTGTGGAATCCCAGCATCTGCACAGTTGGGTCTTCATATCTGCAGGTTCCTGTTCTCAGATTTATCCAGCTGTAGACTTAAAACCCATGGCAGGGGGTGTGGGATTGCATTTATACTGAATAGATATTTGATTGTTTTTTTGTTTTTTGTCACTAGGCTCTAAAAAACCCAACATAACAACTCTTCATGTTGTTCTGCCCACTC
This sequence comes from Tokudaia tokunoshimensis, assembly GCA_036184795.1. Taxonomy (NCBI): domain Eukaryota; kingdom Metazoa; phylum Chordata; class Mammalia; order Rodentia; family Muridae; genus Tokudaia; species Tokudaia tokunoshimensis. Next base: position 79,044,720 of record BTHU01000015.1, read on the forward strand.
TAAAGTAAGCTGTGGGTGACTGAAGGTACATGGCTGGGCTGAAGAGATGGCGTTCAGCCCCCAACATCCACATCAGATTGCTCACAATCGCTCATAACTCCAGTTCTGGGGGACCTCCTGGCCTCTGTAGGCACTCACACTTGTCAGGCTGTGGGCTGTGTGTCTGCCTCAACACTGGGGTGCCCGAGCACCTCCGGCAAGCCCCTCAGGGGAGGCAGAGGCAGAACACAGTCCGTGACAGGGGTCTCAGCCCGAGTTTTCCTGAGTGAGAAACAGCAGGGTCTGAGCCAAATGCTGTGGTTTCCAACCTCCTGTGTACCCAGATGTGGCTGGGCACTGTGGGGAGTTGGGAACAGGGTGCGAGGGTCTGTGTTTTCCCTACGCTCCAGGCAGGAGGGGTATCGCTGAGCACAGGACAGGGGTGAACAGGTTTGGTTCCCAGTGAGTGCTGAGAGTACAGAGGGGTTGGAAGAGAGAAGGCCTTCTCTGGGAGACTCGGGTGGGGCTCTTTATGACAAAGGTCTCCCCCTGTGGCTATCTTTGCTGAAGGAGCTGGTCCTTGCTTGTCCAAACTGCTTTATTTGATGTCCGGATGTAAATGCATACATCTTACTCAGGGTGAACCAGGGCTATCTAGACACCTCATTAGCATGGAGAACTCCAGGTTTTTATGCTACACACAACCAATTGTCACGGTCCTCTCAGTGGGGTTCTATGGGTAAGTGTTCCAGATCAGGTAGTTTGGCAGGGACCTAGGCTCATGCCTACCGTTCTCAATTCTGAGATTCCCCGGAGTTTAGGCTGGTTCATCCTCACCAGTTCTTCTGTCCGGTGGCACCGCCCACTTACCTCAGACACACCCCTGAAGCACATACACTCACACAGAGACTTTTAAAAATATATCTTTAAAGTATGCAGGAAGATGTGATAGGTTCTATGCAAAGACCACACCATCAGGAATTTGAGCATTGTGTATTTTGGTATCCTTACATGCTAGGACCAATCTTCAGTTGATGGACTTTATGAGTGTTTGGAAGACTAAAGAGAGTCTGAAGTCTGACAATACCTACCTGCCAAACCACTCCCCCCCCCACTTGTTCCCCCCCCCCCCAGATATTGGTGACCACTTTCCCCAGGAGTGCCTGCTCACTGGCTCTTTACACTGTGGCTGGTGCCAGCCAACTTTGGGGATACAGGCTGATCATGCAGGGGGAGGGGAGTGTACCACAGACCATCCGACAGGTGCACCCCTCAGTTCTCATGCTAGAACACCATGAAAAAGACACGTTGGGGCAGGTTCAGCAAAGTTTGTGGGATGGTTAGATGGCGTTGGATACTACAGAGGGTGAGGATGGTCTCAGTGGGAAACAGGAAATGCCCTGTCCTGTTAGAGATCTCACTTCCGGTTTTTTGTTTGTTTGTTTTTTTAAATGCTAAGGGCTGATTTGCAGCCTGGGGCTGATTTGCAGAAGGCTCACTCTCCCAGAAGATTCTCACCTCAGGCAGGGAGGAGTCTGCAGTTGGGGCAGAGGACTCCTGCCTGGAGGGTTTCTATTTCAGAGCTGAGCTCATCCCTGGCTTCCTTTAGGATGCCCGGGCCTTGGCACCGCAGATGCAGCCTGAGAGCTTTACTTGGTCTCATCACAAGGTACAAAACTCCTTCCACCGTCAGAATAAAAGAATGCTCTTCGTGTGCATGTGGGGGCACACAAATGTCAGCATCACCCCCATTTTTGAGCCACTCGTATCTTGGGATAGTGACCTGGGACACAGCTCCTGCTCGCTCTATAATCAGGCTATCCCTTCAAACCATTTGTCTTTCCCGTCCCTGTCCTCTGGGACAGCATTTCTCTGTCCCTGTCCCGCCACACCTCCCAGAGCTCTATGTTCACATAACACCGCTCTCCTCTTCTGTGGCGCTGATACTTGCTGAGTGCAGGTTCCTTCCCTGGCTCACATACCCATTGGCTTACTCAATAGGTTTTTTTCAACAACCCCCATTGGTTAGGTAAGAAAATGGACTTGGCTTGAGACCACCCCCACCTCCGCCCCCAGCCCCACGTGGAAGATGGCAGAGCCAGGACTTACACCAATCCTGGCAGCTTGGCTCCCAGACCAAGCAGCCCGCCCTCGATCTAAGGACCCTGTATTGAACATTCTAAGGATTCCATCCCGTCATCCACCGCTTCCTATGGTTTCCATGGTGCCTCAAAGCCCTGCAGAACAGCAGAACAGTGACTGGCAGCACCAGGAAGCAGCACAGGGACGCGGGTTAGAGCCGCAGAAAGCCTCCAGCTCTCTGACATCTTCACATCCCGTGTCTAAGTCTTCCTAGGCAAGGACCTTGAGGCAGTCCCATGCCCTCAGTAACTGGTGCCTGAGTGGGCCTCGGGTTGTCTGTGTTAGGATTCTGTCTAAGCTCCACCCCACTATAAAAGGTCTGGCCCACTATAAAAGGGGCTGCTTGCCCCTCCTCTCTCTCTTATCTAGTTCTCTTGTTCTCTCTTGTCCTTGTGGGCTCTTCCCTTCCCCCTTCCCTTCCCCACTCTCTCCACATGGTCATGGCCAGCCTCTACTACTCTATTCTTTCTCCCTCTCTGCCTTTCTCTGCCTCTATTACCCCCTTAACTCCCCTCCCCATGCCCTGAATAAACTCTATTCTATACTATACCATATACACCACACACACACACACACACACACACACACACACACACGGAAATTAAAAAAAGACAACAACATAGAATTGTTTTATTAAAAGGAAATCCACCCGACACAAAATTAAGCATTTCACAGAGTCCAGTGACAGTACTTCATAATGCCAGGGAGCCATCAGAGTCCCCACGAGTGCTGTAGGCATCAGGAAGCTGTCCAGGCACCTCACCCCAGTCTGAACAGACTCACTCAGCACGCACAAGTCACTGTGTGGCCTGTGTCTACCTCTGCCTAGTCCACCAGGCACGTTTTTCAGGGTCAGCGTGACACATGACTGCACGCCCTTCCTTTCCACGGCTGAGTACTATCCCAGTGTGTGGGAGGCCACTTTGTTTACCCATCCCGTCATGGACACTTGGGAGTGAACTCTGAGGTCTGCTGCAGATTCTTCTGCCTCGTTCTAGTACCTACGAATGGGATCGTTGGGTCAGAGAATAGTTCTCTATTTAACTTTCTGAGCAACCTCGGGTTTTTTTTTGTTTGTTTGTTTGTTTTGTTTGTTTTTAAAGCAAAAGGCTCAAAGAAACCGTGAGATGTCCAGGGTCACATGACAAATGCCTAAACCAGGTGAGCCAGGGCTTACCTAGTTGTCATAGAGTCCATTCATTCACTCCACAAACATTCCAGTTAGCCGAAGGAAGCCACTAAGGTGGATCTTACAACACACAGGAAACCTTAGGGATTAAAACGGGGCTGCTTTCAAGGCGTAGCAGGCTTGGCTCCCACACAAATTCCTTTAAATTCGCCCTGTGTGCACGAGCTGACGTATTTCACAGTCCTTGTGGGGATTTCTCTCTTTAACAGAAGCAAAACGACCGCTTGCTGTCTCCAGCATCTTTCTTTTCTTTCTTTTTTTTCTTTTCTTCGCGGCGGACCTGGGGTGGGTTCCCACTTCGGTCTGTGGTACTGATCTGATCCAGAATTTATTGATGGCACAGAGTTTAACGGGTTAAACAAGGGCCAGGAAGAGGGAGCAGGGGTCTGGGGTCCGGCCGGAGGGAGGAGGGGTGGGGCTTGAACAAAGGGGAGCATCGTCCGCCCCCGCCCCCCAAGTCTGGCTGCAGAGCCCGGTAGCTGGGGATCAGCTACCCACCTCCCGCCTCCCTCCCGGCCCCGCCCTCTGCGGAGCCCACTGTGCGTGGCTGATTCACCTCCGCACCCTCACGGCGACGCCACCGCGCTCCGCCAATGGGATGCGGCTGTGCGGGTCTGCCCACCGGTGGAAAATTCCATGCTCTCCGCCGCAGCCCCCGAGGAGCACTGGGCACCCGCCCAGCCTGGCCTGATTATTGATTTAGGACCCAAACCGCGCTGCTCTTCCACTTCTAGGACAGCAGCTCTGTGAGCAAAAATCCTTGAGACAGCGGTAGAGTGTGTCACTGTGGAGTGGGTGGGTGGGGACGCTGGTGACTTTCTCCTTGTGTGTATTACAAACGCCCACCCTCACCTTGCGCACTTACGCTATAAATCCTGCCCGAGATTGTCCCCTCCTGCACTTGACCCAGACTCCTGGGTGGGACACTGTATGTAGTGGGGATAAAGAACAGGGCATCTTCTTTGATCCGCCTACCCTGGAACAGCGGTGGGGTCTAGACAGAAGGGTCGAATTAGCAAAGATGTGGGACAACAAGGAAGAGTCCCATACAAGCGACTGACCTAGTGAGACAGTCTTGTGATTCAGACAGGCACAGAAAATTCCAGACCCACTGTGAAGGGTCATGCTGGTTTGTCTAGAGCCAGGGAGGGGGTGTTGGGTGTGGGCGGAGGAGACTGGGAGCTTGCCATGGGAGGAAGGGGAGGTGCCAGAACCCTAGGGCTGTGTGACCAAGTTAACTCCATGTGAATTATGTCAACCAGGGCCCTGGACCTGTTTCTGCCCTTCGAACCTGGGAGAGATAGGAACCCGGAAAGCAGGAACCCTTGTTCCAGGAGCTTTCGCCAAAAGGGAAAGGCAGTAGTTTCTTCTCGGTACAGGGTGCAGGGGCAGAGGACCCTGACAGCCGTCCATTGAGGAGGTGGGAGAGAGAAACAAGGAGGAAAATATACAGGTGTGGTGCTTCTCGGAGCTAGAAGCCCACCAAGAACCCCAAAGCCCCGAGGTAGGGACCGAAGCTCAGAACAGCAGGGAACTAGGGCAACAGCAGGTTCTTCAGCGGGCCGGGGCACTGCTGATGTCCAAGGCACAGGAGGCCTCAGCCCTTGGAACCTCCTGTGCATCTTTCTCCGCTCCCCTTTCCTCTCCATGGCAACATAGAAACTAGAACCTGAGTACCCTCCCCCGCCCCCCCCCCAAAGGCAGCCATAAAATCTAGAAATACAAATCCAATCGGCCTCCCATCTGTTCCGGTGAAAGCTAGCCATAAATTCTCCGCGTCTGAGAATGGATCCTACCATCTCATCCTGGAGGGCTCGCACAACTCCTAGAAGGGCAGAAAGAGTCAGGATCGACCTTGCTGTGCTCTGGGACCATCTTGTTGGGGACCAGGAGTCACCCTACTAACCACAGCAACATCGATCTCAGTTAAACCGGGGATGGATGGTTTCTTGAACGCATCCCCTCACCCCACCTCCCACCACCCGCCCCAAGACTGACTGACCAGGACAACAGCTTAAAGCTCTGTGCTGGACATTTCTCAGGGGCAGCTTATAAAGGCTAAGACCACGAGAACCACAGTGAGCTCACACACAAGTTCTGGTAGTGCAGCTCAGTGGTCGGCTCTGACACAAGCCATTTTAGACATAACAGTTCATGTTGATCTCTAATTCAGTGGGTCCGAGGTGAAGCTTATAGTTGTGGAATGTCTTAAGATTAGCAAGTCTCAGAACATACAGAACGTAACAGGGTATGTGGTCAGCATGACTCTACTCTGAGTCAAGTTATTTTTCTGCGTCAGTGACTGGCAGGCGTATTACAGCAACAATATGAACTAGCTGGCAGGCCTAGAACAAAATGGCTACCGCTGTGCTGGGAACGCTGGCCTCACCAATCTTCATTAGGTTTTATTCCATGCAGAATCGTGTTTCTTCTACATGGATGTTGGCTCTTTACGGAAAGGATCAAAGAAAAAGAAAAAATGTAGCCAGCAGCCATTGTTAATAAGGTCTCACCTGCAGTGAACTTTTGAACTGGGCTGCAAGCAGTCCTGGTTTTGATTCCATTTGAGCTTTGGAGCACTGTGAACCCCTTCCGGTCTTCTGCACACTAGTTTACCTGCGCCCAATCCCTTCTTACAAGCCTTGACTTCCTCCGGCTCCATTCACAATTCCAACAAATTGGGTGATTGTCAACTCAGGCTCCAAGTCCAGAGGTCACTTTGTAGAGTGTCAGGCATCCTTAACGACTGCTTGGATCTGTCTTCCTGGATGTGACCCTGCTCAATCCCCAGCAGATAGTATATGCTTTACTCTTAATTAGACTTTATCCTAGGTTGACAAGACTGAGCTCAAAAATACAGTTTTTCTTGGGCTCCCATTTGAATACCTGATCCCCAACTCATGCAGCAGTTTGGGGAGGTTGTGGACCCTTTTGCATGTGGAGCCTTGCTGGAGGGACCGAGTGAGCAGTGGTGGCCTCAAGGTTTTAGGTTTTCTGTCCCTGCCCCTTCTGCGCTCTCTCTCTCTCTCTCTCTCTCTCTCTCTCTCTCTCTCTCTCTCTCTCTCTCTCTCTCTCTCTCTCTCTCTCTCTCTTTCTCTGTCTCTCTCTGCTTCCTAAGCAGGAGGCAGTGTGATCCAGGCTCTGGGACATCGATAACTGAAACTAACCACTGCATCTAACATATACATATGGTGGTGTGTCCCTTGGATCTCGAGGGGAGGAACATTTCAGGAGTGGAATGTAGGAATGCATGCTGACCACAGGAGTGGAATGTGTGCTGACCAATTTCTGGTGTGGGGCTGTGGTCCCTCTGGTTGGTGTCACTGGGAAGGTGTAGTGTAACAGTCCTGGAGAGAAAGAGTATATATGAAAGACCAAAATGTGGATGTTTCAGTGCTTTTTAGAAGGGGGAACAAAATACTCACAGGAGGAAATATGGAGACAAAGTGTGGAGCAGAGACTGAAGGAAAGGCCATCCAGAGACTGCCCCACCTAGGGATCCATCCCATATACAGCCACCAAACCGGGACATTATTGTGGATGCGGGGAAGTGCTTGCTGTCAGAAGCCTGATATGGCTGTCTCCTGAGAGGCTCTTCCAGTGACTGACAAATTCAGAGGAGGAAGCCAAACATTGGGCTAAGCTCAGGGGTCCCCAATGGAGGAGATGGAGAAGGGGCTAAAGGAGCTGAGGGGGTTTGCAGCCCCATGGAGGGAGTGACAGTGTCAACGGGCCAGAAACCCGAGAGTTCCCAGGGACTGGACCACCAACCAAAGAGTACACATGGAGGGACCCATGGCTCTGGCCACATATGTGGCAGAAGATGGCCTTGTTGGACATCAGTGGGAGGAGAGGCTCTTAGGCCATTGAGGATGTTCAATGCCCCAGTGTAGGGGAATGCCAGGGCAGGAGGATGGGAGTGGTGGGTGGGGGAGCACCCTCATAGAGGCAGGGGGATGGGATAGGGGGATTTCTGAAAGGGAGACCCGGAAAGGGGAAAACATTTGAAATGTAAATAAAGAAAATATCCAAGAAAAAAAAAAGGAAAAAAAGACCTTTGCTTTAGCCGTCAGACTATTGAGACAATGGACATGAGACATTTGAGTTTCTCTTTGGAGTCTCAGGGTGGAAGAAGGGAAAACTTGAACCCTGGTCCCAGCCAAAGGAGGAGCTTGTTTCTAGAAGAAATCCCATACAGCTGTGACAGTCTGTCAGACCATTCTGCAAAAGAGACTGGGCCCCAGACCCAATGTGCTGGGATGAGGCAGACAGCACTTTGACCAGGACTGCGTTGCTATGGATACATTTTGACCTCTATCGACTTTAAAGATTTATTTATTTTTATATGTGTGTTTTGCCTGTTTGTCTGTATGTGTACCACATGCATGCCTGGTGCCCTTCGAGGCCAGAATAAGGCATCATATCCTCTGGAACTGAATGGAGTCCTCTGCAAGCGCGACGAGCGCTCTTAACCACTGAGCCGTGATCTAGACCTCATGTCAGCACAAAGAAGATGGGTTCACGGTGGCTGCTGGACCTCTTTGTGTGTTCCTCTTTCTATCATAGCCACCACACTTGTTAGGATTCTGTCTGAGCTCCACCCCACAGTTACCTGATAACAGCCAGGGAGGTCTGACCCGCTATAAGAGGGACTGCCCCCCTCCTCTCTCTCTTTTACTCCTGTTTCCTGCTTGCTTCTCTCTTGCCCTCCTGGGCTCCTCTCTCTCCCCTTCTCTTCCCCCTCTCTCTCCACATGGTCATGGCCGGCCTCTACTTCTCTACTCTCTCCCTCTCTCTGCCTTTCTCTGCCTCTACTACCCTCTTAACTCCCCACCCCATGCCCTAAATAAACTCCATTCTATACTGTACTGTCCTGTGGCTGGTCCCTCAGGGGGAAGGGATGCCTCAGCATGGGCCTGTTGGGGAACCCCCTTCCCCCACACCTCATCACACCCCATAGAATATATTCTTATACTGCTTTATCTTTTTATAATCACAACAACACTGATATCTTTTTCCTTTTTCTTTTTTCTTTCATTGTTCACAGACTTCATTTCTATTAATTATGTTCTTAACCAGTCCTGTGTGTGTGTGTGTGTGTGTGTCTAAGGCTAGCTCATTAAGGTGCCAATGCCTTAGTTCCGACCCTAACAACTCTGACATGAGCAGGTATTTATTGAAGACTTGTTATGGCTTCCGGGTTGTACTGGACCAGTGGTTCTCAACTTGTGGGTCGTGACCCCTTTGAGATTAAAGGACCCTTTCACAGAGGTCGCACATCAGATATGCTGCCTATCAAATGTTTCCATTGCGATTCCTAACAGTAGCAAAATTACAGATTACGAAGTAGCAACGACTATAATAACTTCATGGTTGCACGGGGGTTTGGGGGGTGGGGGGGTGGGGGTGGGGGTGGGGTCACCAGAACATGAGGATCTGTGTTAAAGGGTCACAGGACCAAGAGGGTTGAAAATCACTGTGCTGGAGGTGGAGGCTCTGGGAATCTGAGGGTCTGTAACCAAGAACAGTGACTTCAAGGAGGCCAAGAGCCATGAGGGACCGGAATGAGGGACCGGTATATGCTGTTTTATCATTTGCCTCTCTTTGTGGAGAAGCTTTGAAAGCAGAAGGAATTCTAGAACCTGTGAACCTCTGGGATGCTCCGGGCTGTGCGGGGATCAAAGGAGACGCCCAAGGCTCATGTGCAGACAGGCAGTGACTCAGGTGCAGGGGGTGGACAGCACCCCGTGACTGAATAAGGCCTTCTCTGCTGAGACCCAGAATTGCCTGTGGCCAGTACTGTCTGAGTTACCTGCTCATAGTGCACTGTATATGGCCGTCTAGCCACAGGGTCATAAAAAGGCCTATTGAACATGTAAACAAGCCTGTTGGTTGCATTGTAGGATGCCTTCCCCTGGGAAGTTAAAACAAAACCAGACTCTGGTATCCAGTCCTCAGCCTCACTTCTGTCATAGGCCAGTCAAGAAGGTAGGGCTGGAGCCTGACCACAACCATCTCCTAAGGCAGAAGCCAGCTTCCTTTGCAGGTCTCTGGCCTTCCTTGGTCAGGTGATCCTAAACCCTTTCAACCCTCCCAGTCAAGGAGGGTGCTCAGAAGTAGACAAGTTAGAAGTCAACTTGAAATTCCCATAAAGCTTGGTTCCCCAAGCTGGTGACCCCAGGGTTCCTCTTATATGCCCTAGGGTACATGAAAGGGGAACCCCACCCCCCTCCCGTGCTCCCCACAGCCTCTGAGTAATTGTCTTTTCATTGTGGGAATTGGGATCCCCCACCCCCCCCGCCCCCAGCATTGGACTTCAGGTTCTAGAATAATCTTTGACTTCAGCAGACAGGCCTGAGCAAGTCCTGTGACCTGCAGGGACTCAGCTATGCCCACCTGAGGCTCTGTGAAACCAAGATAACACTGTGTGCTCCTTTTGTGGCACAGCGGAAGGCAGACTGATCCCGTGTAAGAGGCACAGAGGGAGCAGCAGGCTTTGCTCTGCCTTGGAAATCGCCCCCGCCCTGTCCCTGCCTGCACCCCGGAGACGCTGATGTATTGAGGGTTCTTTTCAACAATTTTTTTCTTTTTTCTTTATTAGAGGTTGATATATTGAGGGTTCTTTTTAACATTTTTTTCTTTTTTATTAGATATTTTCTTTATTTACATTTCAAGGGTTATCCCCTTTCCTCGTTTCCCCTTCGAAACCCCTCTATCCTATCCCCCCTCCCCCCCCCACCCGGACACCAACCTACCCACTCCTGCTTCCCTGACCTGGCTTTCCCCTATACTGGGGCATCAAGCCTTCTCAGGACCAAGGGCCTCTCCTCCCTTTGATGTCCAACAAGGCCATCCTCTATTACATATGCAGCTGGAGCCATGGGTCCCTCCATGTGTACTCTTTGGTTGGTGGTTTAGTCCCTGGGAGCTCTGGGGGATTTGGTTGGTATTGTTGTTCTTCCTATGGGGTTGCAAACACCTTCAGCATCTTGGGTCCTTTCTCTAGCTCCTCCATTGGGGACCCCATGATCAGTCCAATGCTTGGCTGTGAGCATCTGTCTCTGTATTTGTCAGGCACTGGCAGAGCCTCTCAGGAGACAGTTATAGCAGGCTCCTGTCAGCAAGCACTTGTTGGCATCCACAATAGTGTCTGGGTTTGGTAACTGTATATGGGATGGGTCCTCAGATGGGGCAGTCACTGGATGGTCTTTCCTTCAGTCTCTGATCCACACTTTGTCTCTGTATCTCCTCATGTAGATATTTTGTTTCCCCTTCTAAGAAGGACCAGAGTATCTTTACTTTGGTCTTCCTTCTTGAGCTTCGTTTGGTCTGTGAATTGTATCTTGGGTATTCCGAGCTTCTGGGCTAATATCCTCTTATCAGTGAGTGAATACCGTGTGTGTTCTTTTGTGATTGAGTTACCTCATTCAGAATAATATTTTCTAGTTCCATTCATTTGCCTAAGAATTTCATGAATTCATTGCTTTTAATAGCTGAGTAGTACTCCATTGTGTAAATGTACCACCTTTTCTGTATCCATTCCTCTGTTGAGGGACATCTGGGTTCTTGCCAGCTTCTGGCTATTACAAATAAGGCTGCTATGAACATAGTAGAGCATGTGTTCTTATTACATGTTGGAGAATGCTCTGGGCGTATGCCCAGGAGTGATATAACAGGGTCCTCAAGAACAATTTTTTTTAATATACAAATAACATACTCCTGCCATTTTTTTTCTTGGTGGGTGTTATACAATACAGCGCTCCCACTTACTGTAGGTTACAGCTCAGTTAGCTGTAATGTGAGACATCTTTTCATACATCAGGGGAAGCATTGTTTTCATTCTTATTTTATGTTCCTTTTCTCTCAGAATGCACACGCCCAAGCAGTTCCCTACAGGTGTGCATTGCTTTCATTGTGCTTAACCTGAGCCTCTGGGGGTCGCTCCGCCCTTCTTCACAGGGTCCAGGATTTTGTTTTTGCCCAGGGTAACTGCTGAGTCAAAGAGCTAATGTATCTCCGTGGGGCACATGTCACTCTCTACCCTTTGCAGGAGATGCTCATCCAGGTCCTCAGTGGCAGTATATGAGAATGCTTCAGTTCCACACGGGATAGAAAGGATGCTTTTCAGATTTGTGGATTTTTGAAAAAAAAAAAACAAAAAAAAAAAAACCAAAAAAACACATGTATATGTGTATGTGTGTGTATATGTGTATGTGAATATGATGTATATGTATATGTATATATATGTCTAATGATTGACATTGAGCATATTTTCCTAGGTTTAAGAACCATGTTTGCAACCTGCTTTGTGTGAGCCTATTTTTCTGTTTTTCTACAGGCTTGCTCATCTCTTGTATTTTTATAATGTATAGGGGCTCTATATACTAAGGAAATTAAGCCCGCACTATGACTCATTTACAGTTCTCATTTTGTCATTTGCTCATTGGGTAACGCTTCTTATTACTCTGACCAAATTCCTGACTACAAGCAAAGTAAGGGAGGAAGGATTTGTTTTGGTTCACAGTGTGAACAGATGCGGTCCATCCCGTGTAGAAGACATGGTGGAAGGAGCCTGAGGTGGCTAATCACACTGTATTTCCAGACTAGATGCTGGTGGAGATGAGTGTTCAGTTTGCTTGCTCTCTCTCTCTGTCTCTGTCTCTCTGTCTCTGTCTCTCTCTCTCTCTCTATGTCTCTCTCTCTGTCTCTGTCTCTCTCTCTGTCTCTGTCTCTCTCTGTCTCTCTGTCTCTCTGTCTCTCTCTCTGTCTCTCTGTCTCTCTCTCTCTCTGTGTCTGTCTCTGTCTCTCTCTCTCTCTGTGTCTCTCTCTCTCTCTGTCTCTCTCTCTGTCTCTCTCTGTCTCTGTCTCTCTCTGTCTCTGTCTCTCTCTCTGTCTCTCTCTCTGTCTCTGTCTCTCTCTGTCTCTCTGTCTCTCTCTCTGTCTCTCTGTCTCTCTCTCTCTCTGTGTCTGTCTCTGTCTCTCTCTCTGTCTCTCTCTCTCTGTCTCTCTCTCTCTGTCTCTCTGTCTCTCTCTCTCTCTCTGTCTCTCTCTCTCTCTCTGTGTCTGTCTCTGTCTCTCTCTCTCTGTCTCTCTCTCTCTCTCTCTGTCTCTCTCTCTCTGCCTCTGTCTCTCTATCTGTATCCAGCTTGGTGTTCAAGGTCATGTGATGCTGGGTGGGTCTTCCCTCTTATGATAAACCAGAAACTCCCTCTCAGATGCCCCCAGAGGTCTCTAAAGGATTCTAAATTTAGGCAAGTTGACACTGTATGTAGATTAACCATTGGCACTCACTGATTTTGGTTGAAGAATGTGTGTATTTGAAATGTTCCTTCCTTCTCTGCCTTGAAGAACAGTTTGGGAAGTGTTGATGTCAGTTCTTCTTTGAAGGACTGGTAGAATCTGCACTGAATCATCAGGAACTGGGCGTTTTGCACTTGGGAGACTTTTTAATTGTTACTTCTATCTCAGTGGATGCTGTGGGGTCTATATAAATTATCTACTTCATATTGAGGATAGTACTGCTTCAATAAAAAGAATCTTGAAATGTTCCTGAATAGAAATATAAAAAATAATATTACATTTTCTGTGGAAACACAAAAGACCCAGGACAGCCCAAACATCCTGAACAACTGGAAAGCAAGCAAGCAAGCAAACCAAAACCAAAAAAAAAAAACTGCTGGAAGCTTCCCTATCCCAGACTTCAAGTTGTATTACAGAGCTGTAGTAACAAAATCAACATGGTTTCTGGCACAAAATCAGACAAAATGATCAATGAAATACAATTGAGAATTTAGATATAAGTATAGTTTCCTGCAGCCACTTGAGTTTTTACAAAGAGTCAAAACCATACATTAGAAACACAGGTTCATCAACAAATCCTGCTGGTCCATATGGACAGCTCCAGGCAGAATGGAAGTAGATCCGTATCTACTTCCCCAAGCTCGGCTCCAAAGGTATCAAGAACCTCAAGATAAGACCTGATATCCCGAATCTGACAGAGGAGAAGACGGAGGGCGGCACCCTCAGTTTATTGGCACAGGGAAGTACTTTCTGAACATGACCCTGGCAGTGTCAGCATTAAGATCAACAACTGATAAACAGGGCCTCACGAAACTTAAAAATTATACAGCTAAGGGCCTCGTCCTTCAGACAGAGAAGCAGCCTACAGAAGGGGAAAAAAATCCTTATCAGCTCTGTATCTGACAGAAGGTTAATGTCTAGAATATACAGAGGTCTAAAACCAACAAACCCAGAACGTCAAGAAAACATGTAAAGCCATAAAAAAAATGGGGCCTGGAACTAAACAGAAGCGAGAAATACAAAGGGCTAATAAATAAGTTTTAAAATGTGAAATGTCCTTGGACATCAGGGAAACGCAAATTGCAGCTATTTAAAGATTTTATTTTACCCCAGTCAGAATGACTAAGATTTAAAACATGGTAACAGATGCTGGTACAGGAATCGGGGAAAGGAGACACTTTTTCTCTGTTGGGGAGACTGCAAGCTGGTGCAGTCACTGGGGAAGTCAGTGATCAGCTACAGTATATCTGATGAAGCTGATACAGGATTTACCTATACCACCTTACGAATATAACTAACTATACCATCTTAAGAATATAGCTAACTATACCACCTTAAGAATATAGCTAACTATACCACCTTGAGAATATAGCTAACTATACCACCTTAAGAATATAGCTAACTATACCACCTTAAGAATATAGCTACAGGACTTTATATTCTACTAGAGACATCTGCTCATCTGTGCTCACTGCTGTTGTACCCACAAACACCAGGAAATGGAAGCAGCCTAGACGTCCACCAACTGGTGACTGGGTAATGAAAACGTTACATTCGCAAAATAGAGTATTACTCAGCTACTAAGAAAAAATTGAAATTGGAAATTTGTGGGTTAGTGGATGGAGCTGGAAATCATCACTCTGAGTGAGGTAACTCAGACACAGAAAGACAGATGTTGTATGCTCTCTCTCGTATGCTGTTGCCAGCTTTGAATCTTTGAATATATATGATTAAGTAGGAGGAATCATGGAGGTGGGAAAACTGCAGAATGTGTGCGTGTGTATGTGTGCGTGCGTGTGTATGAGCGCTCATGCCTGTGTCTGTGCATGCACGTCATGTGCATGTGCTCGTGTGCACGTGTGTGCGCATGCATGTGTGCGCATGCATGTGTGCGCGCCCGTGTGCATGCATGTGCACGTGTGTGCAAGTATGCATATGCATGAGTACATGCATGTGTGTGTGACTGCGTGTGTCTATGCATGCATGTCATGTGCATGTATGCGTACATACCATAGTCTATCAAATAAAAAATCCCAGTGGCAGCAATGACCAGTAGCCACCAAAGCACTTCAGGCTATAGGTTACTGCCCTTGTTTACTCTCCAGAACTCGATGGTACGACCCTATTGCCAGAGCCACCACATCCTTGAGTCTTAGGCCCTGGGGAAATCGAGCCGGTGCTGTCCGAGAAGCTTCGTCCCTTCATGGCCTTGGAAGGTGCTGTTCACAATATTGGAGGAGAAAAGTGACCCTTGGTTCTAACCGGTTGTTAAGTCCAAGAACTACAATAACGACCAGCTTGTCAGGCCACGCCCACCGGTGTAATACTGGCACCAATGGCGTTACAGCTACCAACCCCTCTTCTCATTGGATTTAAGGCCCACTCTACAACACTACGCCTATAGCTTGCCAACAACATGTGACTAGGTAGATCACAGGCCCTAGCAGAGAACCCATCACTATTATTTTGCTCAATGGATATAATAATATTAAACTGGTTCCTGGTGAGTTATCGTTGTGCCCTTAGATTACCGCGTCCCTCAGCCCTCACCAGAGAATTTTCCTTTAGCAGTAGCTGACAATTAGCCCACAAGTAGTCAGCTCGCAGAGAATGAGAGACCGCAGAGCAGTTGGGCACAGATAAAGGCCCAGTGCTCGTGACAGCAGTGCAAGAGGCGCATGCGCAAAAGCCAGACAGAATCCGAGCATGGAGCGGGGAGATGATCGTGAACTCCCACGCCGCAGCTGACGAGCTATTGTCAGGTGATTGTTAGCGGGAAAGGGAGAGTCACATTTCTTCGGGGACATCGCTCCTCAGAGGCTACCCGTGCTCTAGGGCATGACCCTACTTCCCCCCCCCCCCCCGCCCTCCGCACGCCCCTCCCCCCCCCCCCCCCCGCAGCAGCCAATAAGAAATAGTCTGGAGGGACAGAAAGGGTAGACGCTTTTTACATGCACAAAATTCTTAAACAACAAGACCCTGTGTGTGTTTCCCAAGACCTGTTATTAAAGAGAAAATGAAATTTTCTATTATATAAATGATCAATTCAGTAAGAGACTGAAGAATCTGAAACTGGTCTGTACTCGATAACTTAATTTCAAAATACAGATCAACAGAATGGAAGGATAGATGAATCCACCTTGATCAAGGCTCCATCACATGGTTTTATGTTTCATTTTCTCAATTATTGACGTTCAAATTGTTCTTCTTTGTGCAATTCCCCTAGACTTTACTATGTATCCCTGGTTTGTTAACCTATTTCCAATAGTTTCTCTTAACTTTTAATTAATAACGTGACAGTCTCTGTTCATGTATTCTCTCCCACGCGTTGGGATGCTGTCGTCATAGTATAATTTTGTTTTTGCCTTTGCTCTATAGCTGACGACTCTGCTTTGGACAGAAACAGGTCTTTATTTCCCATCATGCATTGTTCTTCCCACTCCTTGGTTTCCGTTCCTGATACTCTGTGTTTCCATACGGAAGGGGCTTTCTTTAGCTTAAAAGGAGAAAAAGGAAAATGTTCTGACTTCTGTCACTCAGCACCTCTTGGCTGGATAAATTGTTTTAATCTTATTATACCCATAAAACAATCTGGGAAGCTGTATGTACCTAAGTCTCCAGCACTGTGGGGGTGACATAGAGGGATCATGGGGCCTTGTTGGCCACCAGCCTCACTCCAGGTTCCATGAGAGACCCTATCTCAAAAAAATAAGATAGAGACAGATAGATTAGGCTACTCCACATCTTCCTCTGGCCCCCTTATTAACACACATCTGGAACGCATATATATACACCACACACACACACAGAGCATAGCAGTCTCACACACACAGAAATAAAATGTAGTGAAACTCTTTTGCATTATCAGTAGGCATTTTACACAGACAGTACATTCCAGCTTAAAGAAGTCATGTTTTAAAGTCTTTGTTCTTCTACGTGTGGTTGGTGCCCACCATACTAACCTTCTCAACTCCAGAGCACAGAAACCATGCCATCTACAGATTTGAAATCCTATTTTTATAACATTGGACAAAGTACCTTGACTTGATTGGTTTGGTTTCCATGGTTACACCAGTTCTTGGGACTTATTAAATCTCATTTTATCTGTTTGTTCTCTTTATATTCTTGGTTTTTATTAGGCAGCTGTTTATGTGTCTTGTGTTTCAAAGACACTGATTTTGAATTTATTAGTTGGTTCTATGAGGTTTTTGTGTTTGATTTTTTTTGTACTATAATTATTATATTCTAATTTTTTTTTTTTTTTTGCACATGAGGGGTTGGTGCTGAGGACGCCACCTGGGCCTTGTACATAACAGGCAAATGTCCTCCTGCTGAGCTTCAACCCCAGGCCTTGTTTTAGGGGGCCAGGTCTAAGTTTTGTAGTCAAGGCTAGCCTTAAAGTCATGACCCTCCTGCCTGAGCCTCCAAAGAGCAGAAGCAACAGGGGGTGACACTGAGCCCAGCCTAAGCCCAGCAAAGTGTCCCAGCTCTGCCGAGGTGAGGAGGGGGCTCAAAGTAGCTTTAATTGCCATGTCTCTCTTCAGGGTACTGACTGCCCCTCCAATGGTCCCCTCCAATGGGTTCAATTCCCAGCACGCACATGGCGGCTCACAACTCTCTGATGCTATCTTCCGGTGTGCAGATGTACATGCAGACAGAGTATCCACGTACATAAAATACATAAATAAATAAACCTAAAAGGAGACTCCCCGGCCGCCTGGCTGCCTGCGTTTCTTCTTTTGAGACTGCTCATTGGTTCATCTGCTGACCAGCAGTTTTATTTGTGTTTAAAGTTAGCTGTCCTTTATAAATTCTGGCCATTAGCCCCCTCTCCAAAGTGTGGCTGATAAGGGCTTCCCCATGCTGGATTTCCTGATTTCTGAGTTTTAATATACTTTCTGTGCTGTCGTGAAAGCATCCTTTCTGTTCTATATCTGTTCCTTGGAAACGTTGAGGTTGGTTCTGTGGCCACCAGAAAAGAAGAAATTCTCCGGGTTTGTCTCCTATGTATTATACAACTCAACTCTCCTTAAGTTTGACAGCTCCCCTACCACTTACCTTATAAAGCTTTAAAAAAAAAAACAAAAAACCAAAAACAAACATTTTAAAATTTTATTTTACATGAATGTTTTTCCTGAATGTATGCGTGTGCACCATGCAGATGAAGTACCCTGAAAGGCCAGAAGAGGGCGCTAATTCCCCTGGAACTAGAGCTACAGATGGTTGTGAGCCACCATGTCGATGCTGGGAACTTAACGCTGGTCCTGTGGAAGAGCGACAAGTGCTCTTAACTGCTGAGTCATTTCTCCACCCCTAAGCCTTTCCTGCACCATCCTGAGTAGAGTCTCATGTATTGAACTTGTAGCTGAAGAACTTCTGATTCCCCCACCATGCCTCCCGAGTACTGAAATTGTAGGCATGTTGCTCCATGTCTCCCTATGCTGTGTCCGGGATGGAACCGACATCTTACGAATCCCAGGTCACCCTGCCGCCTGAGCTACATCCCCAGCCCGCGGGAAAGCCTTGATGATTTATTTTTCCTTTGGTTTCTGTCATTTTGTAGTTTCATCATTGTGCTGGCTGGTCGTTTTGTCAGCTTGACACAAACTAGGGTCCTCTGGGAAGAGGGAACGTCATTGGGAAAACGCTTCCATAGATTGGCCCGTGGGCAAGCCTGTGGGGCATTTTTAATCATTATTATTATTAATGATGGTTGGGGGTGGGGCTACCCCCTGTGGGTGATGTCAACCCTGGATGGGGTGGTTCTTAGTCATCCTGTGGGGGCATTTTAAAGTTATTATTATTAATGATTGTTTGGGGGTGGGCATAGCCTCTGCCAACCCTGGGTGGGGCGGTCCTTGGACCTATAAGAAAGATAGCTGGATTTAAGCCCAGAGAACAAACCAGCTAACAGTATCCCTTTATGGCTTCTGCATTCCTCTCTGCTTCCAGGTTCCTGCCCTGGGAAGGGTTGTAAATCAAATAAATCCTTCCTTCCCCAAGTTGCTTATTTTGTTTGTTTAAGAGAGTGTCATGTTGCCCTGACTGACTTGGAACTTGCTATGTAGAGCAGGCTGACCTTGAACTCACAGAGATCCTCCTGCCTCTGCTTTGGTTGTGCTGGAGTTAAAGGCGTGCAACACCACACCAAGTTGCTTTTGGTCACTGTGTTTTATCAGAGCAACAGACACCAAACTTGAACAGTTATATTTATGTATTCAGTTATTTAAGTTATCCTTCTTAGGTCTTGGGGTGCTTCTTAAACTGTAAGTGAGGGGTCATATCTTATTTTAATTCTGGAGAGTTCTTAGCTGCTTTTTTTCAACCATTTTTCCATTTTGTTTTTTTTTTTTAAATAGATACGTATCACAGCTCTTTCACATAATTTGCTTCCTTTGTTTCAATGTTCATGTCTCTCACTTCTCTCTCCTCGCCTTCTTCAGAGGTTGGAAAATTCCCGCATTGCGGTTCCCTCCATGCATTGATTCAGTTTTCCTGTGGAGAACGCACATTTCCTCACACAGAATTCTACTTGGTTCTTAAACAGTGAAGGGCCTCAGGTTTTGTTGTGGTTGTTGTTGTTATTGTTTGCTTGTTTGTTCTTGCAGTTTCTTCTTCCACATTTAAATGTCCTTAGCAACATCCTGCATTCCTTGTCTCTAAGCATACAGTCCCCTATGTCAGATGTCTCTTTAGCATCATCAAAATGCATAGAATTAAAAATAAAATGAATCTTTTTTTTTCTTTATAAAAAAGCTGTTCAGTACTTGAGAAATCCACAAAGGTCATGGCAGAAGAAAATACAAATCAATTCTGCAGAAGTGGCCTCCAGACCTAGGGACCAGGGACTTGCCATGACATCACACTGGAGAGGAAATTGAGGAAATGAATCACTGAGGGAGGGGGGGGACTTACAAATGCCTGAACTAGGGACTGTGTACTGGGGGGGGGAGCAGGGGATGATGCCAGAGGCATCAGCTGCTCCCCAAACTCAAGTCACAGGTGTTTGTGAGCTGCCACATGAGATGCTGGGAATTGAACTCTGGTCCTCTGCTAGAGCAATCCCCACTGGGAGCCGCTGACCATTGGGCTACCTCTCACAGTCACGCTACTGCCTGAGGCTATTATATTGGCCATTAGAATGATTTCATACTCTCCCATCCTGACCGGCTTGAATTCTGATAGATCTCTTCCTGTTTTCATTCCCCAAAGTCAAAATAGATGGTAAGCATTCCGGGACCTATCAGACTGGGGGATAGGATCCTTTCAGTCTGGTGTTAACTGTTTTTCCAGTTTGGGGCTGCACGTTCTGAGCCTCAGCCCTCCGTGTTATCTTGACTTTTATTCTTCGTGCCCTGGCGTCCCGCCCGTCTCTCATGTCCACATTCCATTTCCATCTTGAAGATGGCACTCAGAGTAAGATCGCTCAGTACTAGAGCTGCGTTCGCCATTAGGACTCACTCTCTAGGTAAGGCTGACCTGAGCTCCTGATCTTCCCACCTCTGCCTCCTGCCCCCAAATGCTGAGGTTAGAAACATAAGCTACCATTCCTGCTTTATGTGATGTTGGGGATTAAAGCCATAGCTTCTTCAGCTGTGCTGGGAAGCCCTCTACCAGCTGAGCTACGTGTTTCTAGCCCTTCATAATCTTTGAAAAAAATATTAGACACAGAGGGGAGTGTGTCCTTCCCCCAGCCTTGAGTAGACTAAATAGACCTTAAGTGTTTGCCACAGTTGGACCTTAATGATCCAGGTGGAGTCAGTTTCCTACAGGAGCAGACTGCCCGCTGAGCTTGCTTTGCAACTCAATCCAGCTGAAACAAGGGATGGGGTCTGTGGGCTTTCCTTATATAAACGCAGTGCTGACTATTAAACTTTGAGCCTAGATCAGAAATCTTTGTCTCTTGCCACCCCACCCCAGTCGTTTTTCTTTTCTAGCCCCCTTTTCAGGTAACCCAGTTCATCAATAGCTGCTGGACAGCCTCAGGCAAGTCTATCTTTTGTCTTCCCTTTGTGAACCTCCTGCAGGCTAGCTGTGCCCTCTGAGGGTCAGGCTCTAGGAGGTGCTCGAAAATGAGTTGTCCTGGCACAAGTCTCCCTTTGCTGTGTTTAGAGCTGCAGAAAGCTCTGGGAAGTAAAAGGACTGGCACTCTGGGCAAGGCTTGCCTTACTACTGAAATGCTTCTAAGGTTCTTACGAGAACCTCCCAGGCTTGGCTCCCTGCCTCAAGATGTGGGATAGAGGCTGCGTCGAAAATCCCTGGGGGTTGGGCATGTTCTTTCTTAAGACGTGTACACTGCATACTAAGTCTCCCGTTTTGTAGTTGGTGACTTCAGAACAGGCTATCTGCCTTTTCAAGGTCTAGTCCATGTCTCTGGACACCTAAATGTCATCCTTGGTGCGTGGGTGGGTGGGGGTGGGTTGTTTTCGGTTCGAAGCCCATCCATCTTGAGTCAGCAGAGTTTGAGTGGCATAGTCTGCAGAGGGAGTTGTTTACTTGGCGGGGAAGCATTATTAAGATGCTTAGAATTCCTGCAGCGGTCTTAATGCGAGACTAAAGGCAAAGCCCACACCAAAAGCAGAAATGGAAAGAAGTGAGTCTTTGTTGCCGTCGGAGAACCGTTTATTCAGCCGTCCCAAAGCTCCCACCAGGGGACTGTGTAACATAGAATACTTTACCTATGGATGCTGCCGGCTTTGTGACCCAAGCATCCCAGTGCAAAGCGCAGTTATACTGGGGAAAAAATACCCAAGTCCCCAGTTCCACCATAGCTTAAACCACGAATGATGTTTTAAATTGTCCAGAACCCGGACTCTTTTGTAAATTATTTCCGAATTTGTGATGATTGATGTTGATTGTCATCTTGACAAGATCTCCAATCACATGTAAGACAATCCTCTGGGCGCGCCCATGAGGAAGTTTCTAGATAGGACTGTTTGAGGTAGACAGACAAACCGTAACTGTGGGTCGTACCCTTCCAGAGCATGAAGAACCAGAATGAATCAGTTAAGAAGGAGAAAGAGCGGAGCGCCTGCACGATCTCCGGCTTTATGACTGTGGACGCCACGTGGCCAGGCGCCCCACGACATCTCTCCACCATGATGGACTGTACCCGGTCCGAGAACCAAGCTAAATCCTTCCTTTCCCGGGCCGTGTTTCTCAACTATTCTGTCGTAACAAAGGGAAAAGTAACTATAACAGAGCAGAACATTCGTTTATTCCACTCTACACATCTTACCCGGTCCCCTCGGCTTCTCCTCCTGAAAGGCGCCACAATGGTCTTGCCTGGGTTTCTGTTCAGTTCCCAGTTTGAGAACAACTTCCTACTGCGCATGCGCATGACAAATGAAGAGGGGAGTTCCTAGTGGTGGGACCGTTTGCCAGCAGAGAGGTCTAAGCTCTTGCAAAGAGCTTATGACTGGGGAGAGAAAGAGGATTTCCAGGTAAACACTCTGAGGCCAGTCACATCAAGGGCACTCATTCACAACACCTCCTGTCTGGGGACTTAAGGCCACCAGGAATTCTGTTCCAAGGGCTGATGAGAAACTCAGAGATGAGAGGCTTTAGGGCTGCTTAGTTAGCCCCATGGGATTTTTCTTTTCCTTGGTTCTTGATCTTGGCCTCATCCTCTGGCTGGTTTCATAGGGAACATCAACTTGAGAAATAGCATGCTGGGAATGAGGACAATGTTGCTACAGTCTCTCAGGAGAGAAGCCAGTCCCATGGCCTGATGCATCCCTACATGTAGCATTTTGTCTTATGGGCCAACCTGGGTCTTGGTCTCATCCGGTTGGAATAAAGGACAATTGGTTCTCTTTAGCCCCTCCCCGAGGCCCTGTCACAAGACCTCAGTGCACGGGGTAGGATGGATATGCGACCAAAATGGGGAATCTTTGAAGGAGGGTGTCTTAGTTAGGGTTTTACTGCTGTGAACTGACACCATGGCCAAGGCAACTCTTATAAAGAATAACGTTGGGGCTGGAGAGATGGCTCAGTGGTTAAGAGCACTGACTGCTCTTCCAGAGGTCCTGAGTTCAAATCCCAGCAACCACATGGTGGTTCACAGCCATCTGTAATAAGATCTGCTGCCCTCTTCTGGTGTGTCTGAAGACAGCTACAATGTACTCACATAAATAAAGTAAGTAAATAAATCTTAAAAAAAAAAAAGAATAACATCTAATTGGGACTGGCTTACAGGTTCGGAAGTTTCAGTTCATTATCAATCAACATGGCAGCAACAAGGCAGGCATGGTGCTCTGAAGGCTACTGGAAGAAGACTGACATCCAGGCAGCTAGGACTAGGGTCTTAAAGCCCACGCCCACAGTGACACACCTACTCCAACAAGGCCACACCTCCCAATAGTGCCCCTCCCTGGGCCAAGCACATTCACACCATCACAGAGGGTGAGGTAATAAGGACTTCAAGTCCTTCTCTGATGTTGCGATAAAATTCCTGACCAAAGCAACTTAGGGGAGAGAGAGGTTGTTAGGGTCATAGTCCCAGGTTCCAGTCTGTCACTGTGGGGGAGTCAGGGAGTTAGGAACCTGGAGCAACTTTTTACATCACATACATAGCCACCAGAGCGAAGAGTCAGGCTTAGCATCTCTGCTCTGATCTTGGATCTCTTCAGCCCCTCAAGAAAGCAAAGCATGGATACCTGCTCACTTTCACGGTCCAGGGTGCCCCTGCTCAGGGAGGGGCACCACCTACAGTCAGTGGGTCTTCCCACCCGAATTAATGCAATCAGGATAATCCCCTACAGACAGGCCCATGGAGCAACCACATCTTGAACACCCCTCAGTGATTCTATGATGTTAGGCAGTCATCTGAGGCTAACCACTGCAAACGGATGCCTCAAAAAAGCAAGGTCCCCATCTATAGATAACTAACTACCTGTGGGATTTGGCCACGCGGCACGCATTAGTCTATAATATCCCCAGTACCTTTCCCAAGCCTAACAGTGAACTCGTTATCACCTTATTTACACCAGAGTGGACTGCACTTAGCTGTTGATTTTCGGAAGCTGAGCCTTTGCCTACCATACTGTGGTGGCCCAGTGTGCAGCAGCAGGGTAGCTCAGGATGGGATTTCCCAGGGGGTGGGTGGGTTTCAGCCAAGCACAGTGAGAATCCACCTCCCAGAGAGGCTGAGAGCTCTGTAGATTCAGTCTCTCCTTTGGGAGCTCCTTGTAATGGACCACAGAAAAGCTCACTGCCCACAGAGCCAGGTCTGTTTATAATAGCCGTGAGCTTGCCGGAGACCGGGCAGGCTTTCACGAGAGGGCCAGGTCAGATGCAAACCTTTAGGGAATCACATGTGCTCTCATTCCTGTTCCAGCCACTCGGGGGCCACCAGAAGTGATGCCCCGGAGGCTTGGCATGCAATTAAAAGTGAAGAAATTCTTAATCAAATCATGCCACTCCGAGTGAATTGGGCTGGAATGAAGAAATTATGTAGACGTGCCCACAGTGGAAATTCACCAGACCAAAGTAGACACCAAATACTCCCAGGTTGTTTTTGAAATAGATACTGTACTGCTCTGTAAAGTGCTAAGATCATTTCCAAATATTTAAAAAATTTTCCACTAACTAGGGTTGCTTTAGGAGATCTCACACACACACACACACACACACACACACATTTTCTCTCTCTCACACACACACATATACGTGTGCACACATGAACCAATACCCAAATGCACACACAGGTACATGTGCAAGCTGTGTGTGCAGGGGAGGAGCGGAAACCCACGCCAGACTCTGCACCCCAAGTATCACTTCAAACTGGCTTGAGACTTGTAAATCCCCGCTACCCTCCTTTGAGACAGCTCTCATTAAAAACAAAACAAAACAAAACCGAAAAAAAAAAAACCCAAAAATTTGTTTACCTTTCCCTGCTCAGGAATGTCACAATAAGCTTTCCATTTATTATCAAAATATTCTCTTGCCACTAATTTTTCTTCTCGGTGAAAATAAACCAGAGCTGACACCACATTGAGGATCTTCTGTAAACAAGGGAACATTTTCTTAACAGATTTGAAGGCTCCTTCCATGAGAATTTCCTGTGCAGTTTCTCTGTTTATTAACTCTGTTTGGCACAGAGGGTAACAGAGACCCCAAGGGGCAGAGACAGCCTCAGCTAACCCATCCTTCAAAACAAGACTTCAAGCTGGGCAGTGGTGGTGCACACCTTTAATCCCAGCACTTGGGAGGCAGAGGCAGGTGGATTTCTGAGTTCGAGGCCAGCCTGGTCTACAGAGTAAGTTCCAGGACAGCCTGGAACTCTGTCTCGAAAAACCAAAAACCAAAAACCAACCAACCAAACAAACAAATCAAAAAACAAGACTCCAGTTTTTCAGGCTAGCCCCTGTAGGGTACCTAGCTCAATCTATCTGGTCACGTGATGTAGATCACAGGATGGCTCCTGTGTGACCTTGTGCTGTGGCCACTTGACATCTTTGAACCTTAGGTTCTCCAATTTTCATGAGTTTTCCCTTGGATTTTAAGCTCTCAAAGCTGCTTCCCAAAACTCAGTTGTAGAAGTTGAATTCTCCAATGTCTGAATGAGGAGAAAAAAATGATCCTTAGAATAGTCTATAAGGGATCTTTGAGTGAAGTATCTTCTTTTCAAAGGCAGAACAGAGGAAAAGCAGTTCAGAAGCCAGGCCATCCCCGGCTGTCTTCCTTTCTAGATATATGCTCCTGGGTCCTCAGAATATACTCTGCACCTGGAAGGGAGAAAAGGCTGTGTGGGTTTGGGAGATGACCTGTCAGTAAAGGGCTTTGCCAGGTAAACACAAGGACCTGAGATCAGTTCCCAGAAACCACACACGCGCGCACACACACACACACACACACACACACACAAATTCAGGTGTGGTGACTCATTCTGGGAATCCCAGTGCTGGTGTCTCTAGGGCTAGTCAGCCAGCCTACTTGGAGAGTTCTAGGACTGTGAGAGACACTACCTAAAGAGGCAAGTTGAGGGACTGGAGGACGGAGGACTCCGTGGTTAGGTCTGCAAGATGACACTGGTTGTTCCTGCAGAACAGAGTAGTTTCGGTTCCCAGAATCCATGCTGGGGGCTCATGACTGCTTCAACTCCATTTCCAGGGGATCTGATGCCCTCTTCTGGACTCCTTGAACACCAGCCACAGTACACATACACGTATGGAGACATTCATGTGTACGCATAAAATAAAATAGTAACTATTAAAGAAAAAACACCACAGGGACTGGAGGGAGGCCGCTCCTGAGGGGGACCAAGCTCAGTTCCCAGCACCCACCTCACAACAGTCTGGACTGAGTTCATTAGATCCAGTGCCCTCCTCTGGCCTCTGTGGGCACCGGGCACATATCCAGTGCACATACACACATGCAGGCAAAACACTCACACACACATAAAATTAGAATAGATAATTCTTTTTTTAATTTAACTTTTTTGATCTCTTGTGAATTTCACATCATGTATCTCAATCCCAGTCATCTCCCTGGCCCTGTGAACCTACCTTCTGCACTTGAAAAGAAAAGAGAAATCCCCCACAAAAGAGGAAAAAAAACCTCATCATGGAAGCTGTAGTGTGTGATGGTGTGTCCCACAGTGCACCCTTCGGTCCACACTTCTTTGCTTGCAATTGTTCATTGCAATGAGTCCCTGTTTTGTTTGGAGCCTCTGGCTTCTGCTACACCAGCAATACTGGATCCTCATGAGACTCCTCTGGGACATCCCATAGTTTCCCTGTGTCATGGAGGTGCTGCAGGTTGGGATCTGTAGGACTGGACCCTTGACACAGTCTGGCAGACCATAGATGGGTAGATGTTGGGGTGGGCAGGGGTCATCTCAGGTGTGGTCTTCTGATCAAAATAAATAATTCTTTAAAAAATAAAAACGTTGTATTGATCCTAAGGCATGACAGCCAGGACTTACCTCTGGCAGCATGCACATTCATGTATACTCATGAGAGCTCACACACACACACACATACATGCACACATACACACACACACACGGGGAGGGGGTAGGGAGAGGGAGACACACACACAGAGAAAGAGACACAAACACACAGAGAGAGACACGGAGAGAGACAGACAGACAGACAGACAGACAGACACACACACACACACACACAGAGGGGAGAGAGGGAAAGACACACACACACACACACACACACAGAGAAACAGAGAGAGAGAGACAGAGAGAGACAGAGACAGAGAAAGAGACAGAAAGACAGAGACACACTGAGAGAGACAGAGAGACAGAGAGAGAGAGAGACAGAGACAGACTGAGAGAGACAGAGAGAGAGAGACAGAGACAGACTGAGAGAGACAGAGACAGACTGAGAGAGAGAGAGACAGAGACAGAAAGAGAGAGAGAGAGAGAGAGAGAGAGAGAGAGAGAGAGAGAGAGCAGAATGCTCTTCCTTCTCCACTGCCTGTAGGTAGGAGAAGAGATGGCAGGAGACTCCAGCGCTCCAGTATCATCACTTCAGTCCCTTGGATCGTAGCGCCCCCTCCCTGCCCGGAGCACCAGCGAAGGGGACAGCTAGCTACCTTTGAGGATGACTTCTGTAGAACCCTGACATGGTTCAAGGATCCGTGGAGGGATGGCGGAGGGATGGGAGAAGCGGTCACAGCAGTGAGCCTCACCCACCAAGAGCATCTAGAAATAAAAAGAGCCGGAGAAAGCTTTCACCCAGCACCGCGTGGGATCTGAGGTGATTCCTCACAGGAACAGCTTTGTACACCGGGTCCCCAGGTGTGGCGCTGTTTAGAGAGATTTAGGAGATGTGGCCTTCCTGGAGGAAGTAGGTCACTGGAGGTTGGCTTTAAGAAGGCAACCTCAAATTAAAAAAAAAAAAAAAAAAATGAGATGGCTCAGTGGTTAAGAGCACTGACTGCTCTTCCGGAGGTCATGAGTTCAAATCCCAGCAACCGCATGGTGGCTCACAACCATCTGTAATGAGAAACAAATTAAACAAACAAACAAACAAACCCCCAAAACCTATTGGCAGGAGCAAGAGGGAGAAGGGAAGGGGGAAAAAAATCACTTAAAAAAAAAAAAAGAAAAGAAAAGCTCGGCAGCGGTGGCGCACGCCTTTAATCCCAGCACTTGGGAGGCAAGAGGCAGGCGGATTTCTGAGTTCGAGGCCAGCCTGATCTAAAGAGTGAGTGAGTTCCAGGACAGCCAGGGCTACACAGAGAAACCCTGTCTTCGGGGGAAAAAAAGAAAAAAGAAAGAAAGAAAGAAAGAAAGAAAGAAAGAAAGAAAGAAAGAAAGAAAGAAAGAAAGAAAGAAGACAACCTTTCTTTACTTTCAATTTGCTCTCTCTGTTTCCGGCGAACACTGAAGGCGTGAGCTGTCGGCTCCCTGCTCCAGCCGCCATAGCATAACCGACTCTGGACCCATAAGACCAGATGAAGTCTCTGGTTTTATCACAGCAGTAAGAAATTCACACAGGATCCCAGCGTCTAATCACATGGGAAGCCGCTGCTCCTAAGTTAATGGCTTTGAGAAATAAAATGGTATAGGTGACAGTAGGTGACACACTCAGCCAGCCATTCAGGCCAGGAGACAGCTGCTTGGATAACATAAAGATGGCATAGCACTTCCTCCCTAAATCTAAAATTCACTTAAAAGACTTCTCTATTTTGAGAATATGTCATCTCCAGTTTTAGCATTAAGATGTCCTTTCTTTTATGTATTTATGGAGACAGGTGGTAGATTGAAAAACATTTTTTTTAAATTTGACAAAAAGCTACCACTCTGCTGTGGTCCAGTTTTGCTGAATTTCTTCTCATCGATTTGTCTTTCTTTCAAACGTGGAAGGGTTTGAAGTCTTCCGTCTCCAGCATCCCTCAGAGTTCAGTGTGGTCAGTCCCTCATCTCACTTCTGGCTGATGGACATTGTGCAGAAGAGATGTGGTCACTTCCGAGTTGTGTCCTCGCAGGAACGTATCCAGTGTCCTGCCTGGTTCCCTCTTCTGGAAGGCGGATAGACAATGACGTTGTTAGGCTGTTGAGATGCATTCGCTACACAGCACAGAAGTCTGGGGTCCCCAAGTCAGTACATCACCATGGCCCAGGGAGTATTTTGTAACATGGGAGAGCAGCCACCCACTGATAGTTCCTGTCTTTGCAGAGAAAACAAACCAGCATTTACATGATGCTTATAGTAAAGGCAACAGAGCGATCACCCAAGGATAAAGACGAGGGGGAAGAAGACCCGAAACAGACCCTGACTTAATTGATTCAGGAAGACCCACCCCATTGTGGGCGGAGTACCAGACATTGTAGTCATGGAGAAGGGAGGGGGGAGAATATAAGGGAGTCAAAGGGAGAGAGTATTTGGGAGAATTTGAGGTGTCAGCGGGGCCATATTACAGAGAGGTACAGACCCTGTTTCATCAGCAGTGGTGGAGTGAATGCAGGGGGGCGCGGTGAGAAGGAAACCGGATATGGGGCATACGTGCCTTCTAGAAGGGGCCTTGAAGGAAGGAGTAGAAAATAGAGGTGGGGAGGTTGCCTCCCTTCCCTCTCCTCACCTCTATTATCCTCCCATCTTCTTCCCTCCCTCCCCTCCCCTCCCTTCCTCTCTCCTTCTCTCCCCTCGCTGAAGTGCAGTTGCATGGTCAAAGAAGCCGGTGTCTAGTATTGGGGGAATGAGTGTAAGTAGAATATGGTGGAAGGCAAGGCAAAGCAGGTGGTAAGAACTGGTACCGTAGGATTATGGGATTGAGAAGGGCTAGGGCAGGAGCCGGGTGCTTAGACGTGTGTGTGTGTGTGTGTGTGTGTGTGTGTGTGTGTGTGTGTGTGTGTGTGTGTGACAGAGAGAGAGAGAGAGAGAGAGAGAGAGAGAGAGAGAGAGAGAGAGACAGACAGACAGACAGACAGACTGACTTAGGCTTTAGAGGTAGTTTAGAGGTAGAAGGACCCTTGAACTTGACCCGGTACAGGTGTGAACTCGGGACTAGGGGGCTGAGGGAGAGGATGGAAAATGGTCACTAGAGCTGAGGTACTGGAGGCTGAGATCTGGGCCACTGGCAAGGATTCCGACACAGCTATGAGAACGGAGGTGGGAGGAGTGGGAGCCATTTGCCAACGGGTTTGCTGGGTAAGGACAAGTGTCAAGTGCAGAGATGTGCTCGATGCTGTGAAAGGACCTGGACTGCCTCGGTGCTCTCAAGCAGGCGGTCAGACAGAGCTCTGTCCATGTCCAGATCGCACGCACTAACGGTGAGAATTGGAGACACACCCTCCTCCCCGCCCACGGTCAAGAGCACCAGACTCAAGAATTTCCATTTTAGAGGCAACAGAAGCAGGCTCTCTGGGTCAACCTGGGGCACTGCAGTGACCTCAGCTCATGCAGAGTGTATGCATCCATTGAGGTCCTGCTCGGGCTAATAAAATCTGTTTAGGGCATAGAGCTGCCTCCATGGGCAGCTCCATAGGTCGCTTCCAGTCTTTTGTTTGTTTGTTTGTTTTGAGACAGGGTTTCTCTGTGTAGCCCTGGCTGTCCTGGAACACACTCTGTAGACCAGGCTGGCCTCGAACTCAGAAATCCGCCTGCCTCTGCCTCCCAAGTGCTGGGATTAAAGGCGTGAGCCACCACTGCCTGGCGCTTCTAGTCTATTAACACTCTGCGGCCATCTTGAAATGCTTAGTGCTTGGTGACAATCAACCCTGCATAATTTACATTAAGTATTAATTAATAAATGATAAGTTAACACTATTCATTAATTTGTTATTAGCACTAACAACAAATTACATAATTAACATTAATAATAAATGGATAACATCAATTATTAATTAGCTGTGGTGGGTGGGTGGGTGGGTTGGTGGGGTGTCATAACAGGTATGGAGGCTTTCCAGTTTTGTTTTGGTTTTTAATTTCCTCAGCACTGGCAACAGCTCATTGAGTAAAGCGCCCACTGTACAAGCAAGAGGACTTGAGGTCCTCGGAACCCATGTAAAAAGCTAGGTGTAGTAGTGTGTGTGTTTGTAACCCTAGCACTGGGGCAGACACAGGAGAATCCTTTGAACCCACTGGGCAGTTGGCCTAACTTAATTGATGAGCTCTGGTTCATTGAGGCAGCCTGCCAATGATGGTGGTGATGGTGATGATGATGATATTGGTATGTGGGGATTAATCACGGATGCATCCAGTATCAACCTCTGGCCTCTCTCCACATGCATATATGTACACATATCTACATGAACATTTCTCCTTTTTTAAAAGATTTATTTATTTTATGTATATGAGTACACTGTAGCTGTCTTCAGACACCCCAGAAAAGGGCATTGGATCCCATAACAGATGGTTACGAGTCACCATGTGGTTGCTGGGAACTGAACTCAGGACCTCTGGAAGAGCAGTCAGTGCTCTTAACCACTGAGCCATCTCCCCAGTCCCCCATGAACATTTCTGTACAACACCACAAACACACCACACACACACACACACACCCACACACACACACACCCACACACACACACCCTCCCTCCCTCAGGAGACTGCAATATAGCAAGAATCCTAAAACATAGCTGGAGGGAATCTCAAAGAAATAGCAGAGGCTGAGGTGTTCGCTGCTGTGCCCCAGGCACGCAGAGAGAGCCAGAGAGGAAGAAGGAGCTGCCGAAGAGGACGCCTGGTCGAGTCGGGAGGCGGAAGGGTGTGCGGGCGATGGGGACCATGGTCATAGGAATACCCGCTCTCCGTTTGCACGCGCCTGTTTGGAGACAAGTGTTGGGCCTTACAGAATTCTGCCAGTCTGAAATACACGCCCAGTGATGGGGAGTAGAGGCAGGACTCCTGGGCCTCTGGTCTAGGGGTAGGGAGAGTGCAGGAGTAAAAAGATGAGCTACAAAATGGTTGCTGAGAGAGCAGGGTCTGGGGTCATGCGTGGATGGTCTGAATGCACACTCTGACGCTGTGCATCTGAGCGTCTGTACGTCTGTGCGGCTGTGTGTCTGTGCAGCTGTGCTGGCTGAGGGGTCTGGGTCTTGGAAGGACCTCTAGAGCTCTTCCCAGCTGAGAGACATTTTGTCTAGAGGGCTAGAGCTCTGAACCACTATCACATGGACAGACCATAAAGCGAAGCCAGCCTCAGGTTAGAGCGCTCAGAAGGCCTTGGAATGCGTAGGGATTCATGCTAGGCACGTGGGATGTCCATGAAAATCCTGTTTTCTGCTCACAGTCCCAGAGGAAGTTGGCAATGCAATATAAACCGAGACAGGGCTCTGGGGAAAGGCAGCTCCCAGGAGAAGAAGGCCACAGGCACAGGCGCCGCAGGGCCTCTGATCCCTATAGCACAGGCGCAGAGGGGCCGCTGGACCACGCGATGTCTGCTGTTTTTCTAAGCCAGGATAGATAAGAGGTGATGAAATCATCTCTCCACTTAATCCCTTTAGTACAAATATTTATCTTCAGAACCAATCCAAGTCAGGGCCTGGCCTGGCGGAAGCCAGGTACGGTCTCGTTAGCCAGCTGTATAAGCGGTCTTGTCTGGGTCCTGCCATGATCCCAAGGCTGGATTGGGCATCTCTGAGGGTCTGGGGACCCCTCTGGGGAAGATGCCTTCCCAAGGGCGAGGTGGATACGCATTAGACTCAACTTGAAATTCTTTGAGGTTTTAGTTGTTGCTGCTGTTGCTGTTTTACATGCTGGCTCCTCCCACCCACCCCTCCCTTCCGGTCAGAGGAGGGAGGAGGACATTTCAGCATAGGTCAGTGAAGGAGGGAGGAACCTAGATTATGTCTTTTCACTCCCCAGCACACTACACTCCCACCTTCAAGGCATCGGAGGTCTCCTCCTTTGTTCTTCGTATCTGTTTCCCCGAGTCTAAGGTCAGTACTATTGCCAATGGCACCTGCAATTGTTGAGACAGGACCGTGGGTCCTGGAATCTTGTCAGTAGAAAAGGCCAAAAGTCCCTAGACAGAGGCTGACTTACAGACGCTGGAGCCACTGATACAGGCACAGAGATCTCCACGGGTGTCTCAAGGTGACACTGGTCTCACTATGCTACTAAACCTTACAGGTATCTGTGGAGGTTTGAAATGCTAACGAGAAGCGCAAGGCATGAGGGTTTAGGTAGAACCTTGTGTAACCAACAGAACATGCGCAGGAAACCACGTGATATGCAAATTAGCCCGAGGCTGGCCTATGTGAATGGCCCCCCAGGTGACATAAAAACCACCATTCTTTGTACACTGTTTGCCAATTGAACTTTTAAACATTTTCTCTTGTGCTGGTGAGATGGCTCGGTGCATAAAAGGGCTTGCCACCAAGCCTGGTGACATGGGGTTGATCCCTGCGCCCCAAGTAGTGGAGGAATAGAATTGACTCTAGTTATCTTCTGCCGGGCTGTGGTGGCGCACGCCTTTAATCCCAGCGCTTGGGAGGCAGAGGCAGGCAGATTTCTGAGTTCGAGGCCAGCCTGGCCTACAGAGTGAGTTCCAGGACAGTCAAGGCTACACAGAGAAACCCTGTCTCGAAAAACCAAAAAAAAAAGAAAAAGAAAAAACCTCCACAAGTTATCTTCTGACCCTGGCACAGACCATAGTGTATCTGCATACACGTGCTTCTATACACATGCACACATGCGTATGTGCGCACACACAATAAATGTAAAAAAAAAATCTGTAAAAAATAAATGTAAAATATCTTAAAATTTTTCTTTGTTGTGGGCTACTTCCCTTTGGAAGAGTGTTTTTAATACATTTTTTTTATTTCCTTGCTCTTAAGCATGTCTCTCTGTCTAATTCCTTGTTCCATGACCCAAGAACCTGCTATCCCTTTGGAAGTGGCCATCACACCTCAATATCTACCAGCAGCAGTTGGGAGCCAGGTCAGAGGGTAAGATTTATATTTCTAAATTCTTAAAGTATCCTTTCTTTCCAGGAGAGGCTCGCTTGTAAGCATGGGCTAGGAGTCACCCGCCATTATGGAATCTGTCATTGGAAGATTCCTCTCACAGTGGTCATGAGATCAGCTTAGAAACTAGTCTTCACCAGATGCAAATTTTCATATATCAAGGCACCCTGGAAAGTCACACGATGGCGGCTCCCATCCTGACCAGGTCTAATCACTTCAGAGGAGCCTGGAATGACAGGTGTACCTGCCTTAGCAGCGATTATTTATTTACATTCTCGTTCCCATTCCCTGTGGGGAGGGTAGACTCTAGGTCTGGGGTGGGAGGGGCTACCCCAGGACTCACCGTAGTTCAGATGCCAAGGGTTCAGGTCTCAGCATCCGGGTATTGCAGAGCCAGGAGACACAGGCTCGTAGGCATCCATCCAGTAGTGGCACAGCAGTGGTGCAGTGGTTCTTGGTCTGGAGCGTGTCTGCCGTTGGCGCTACCCAGCACCATCACCACCTGAGCTCCCCGCGTTGCTAGTCACACTCGCCTATGGCTTTTCCTACCCTCTTCGCGGCCTTTTTTTCAGTCCTCCTCATTTACCATTCTCATACTTATTATTTCTGGTTCATTGTGACCTCCTTGATCATTCGTTATAGCTGGTTCCATCCCCAAGGGTGTGCATTAGTTCTCCCAGTAATAAGGAATTCCCTCCAACAAAATCCCCACTTTTGCCCTAAAAGGCAGTCTAAAAATGTCCAGAGCCGTTCCTGCAGGTAAGCGTCTTCTCTGGCCTCCTAATCATTTGTGCCTCCTGAGAGACTCTTAGGGGACACACTTTGTTCTGCTGCTGATGCCCTTAGCAGGGACTTGCATCCCAGTATTGAGAGATGAAGCGTAGATGATTTGTTGGTGTCCAAATCACATTTCCCAAAAAGAATACAATGGGTCACAGAGCTCAGGAGAAGAAATGTCCTCTCCCCCTCTCTCTGGAGCCTTGTGCTGGCTCCAT
This sequence comes from Tokudaia tokunoshimensis, assembly GCA_036184795.1. Taxonomy (NCBI): domain Eukaryota; kingdom Metazoa; phylum Chordata; class Mammalia; order Rodentia; family Muridae; genus Tokudaia; species Tokudaia tokunoshimensis. The sequence goes on from BTHU01000015.1 coordinate 79,079,197, forward strand.
GAGACTCCATTTACTCCATGTTTCCAGAAACAAATAACCAGAAGGAGTGGTCATGGGGGGGATGTTAAAATTAACTTTTAATTTTCTTGAGAATTTTTTTATATGAATTGTCTGTTTGCATCATTTCCATACTTCCCTCTACTCCCAACTCTCCCCCGTCCCCTGACTCCTCAAATTCATGACTTCTTTAATTATTAAGTCTGTCTATTATCTATCTATCTATTTATCTATCTATCTATCTACCTATCTATTCATCTATCTATCCATCTATTTATCATCTATCTATCCATCATCTATCTATTCATCTATCTATCTATCTATCTATCTATCTATCTATCTATCTATCCATCCTTCTGAGTGTATTTAGTATTGCTTGTATGTACATGTGTTTAGGGCTGACCACTTGGGGTTTGGATAACCTATCAGGAGGTTCATTCCTAGAGAAAATGGATTCTCCCTTTCTTAGCAGTCACTGATTGTATATAGGTCTCCATTTAAGTGGGGGGGGGGAGTGTGGTTGTATAGTTTTTCCCATCTACACTGGCATGCCAGCCAGAGTTGTCATGCAGGTCTTATTTAGGCGGCCATGCTATTAAGATTCTGTAGGTATAGCTTCCCTGTCATGTGTAGAAGACACTATCTAGCAGCAGACATCCTGGTCCTCTGACTCTTACAGCCCTTCCTCCCACCTCTACCTTGATGTTCCCTGAGCCTTAGGTGTAGGGGTTGTGTGTATCTCCCTTCTCCCTGGGGCCCACAAGGACAAAAGGAGCAGAGTCAATGAACAGGTTTTCTAATGGCCTGTGAGTATGAAGAGAAATGACAACATTTCAGAATCAGTTTCGTGGAGACAGATCAACTTTATTTGGGATGAATCAGGGTTATGTAGTTACTGGGAGAGGGAGAGGAACATCCAGGGGGGCTGAAGGCTAAGATACTGAGATGCCTCGTTAGCATGGGGAAGCATTCCAGGAATCTCGGGTGTTTGCTGGATGGGTTTCTTATTGGGAGAGAGGGAGTTAGACCTATCATTTCCTCAGTGGACATTCCTCAGGTTGATGGTATAGGGTTCAGGATACCCCACCGTCAGGCAGAGAAGAGGAAGCCCCGCTGACAAAGGGAGTCCACCATTTTGCACTGAGCTCAGGGTTCTCTGTTAGTGTCAGACTTTGACCTTAGCAGCAGGGCTTTCCTAGAGGGTTCCGCTGAGGATGGATCACCTGGGGCTGAGGGTGTTCTCTTAGTCTCTGCATTTGGACAAGATGTGGATCTCTTCCAAGGGCTAGAAGGGAGGTTAAAGCATTTAAGTATACTTATTACAGTAAGATTTTAAAAAATAAAAAGCTTACAGAGGACCCATCTAGGCTTATCAGGAACTTTCAGGGATTTATGTTAGTGTGTGTGTATGTGTGTGTGTGTGTGTGTGTGTGTGTGTGTGTGTGTGTGTGTGTGTGTGTTGGTGCCCATGAAGGCCAGAAGAGGATGTTGGATATCCCGGAACTGGAATTACAGGCAACTGTGGGCCATCTGATATGAGAACTCAGCTTGGGTCCTCTGGAAGAGCAGCAGGTGTTCTCAGACACTGAGCCTCCTCTCCATCTCTGGTTAGCTTTTGCTCACACGTGGAAGGGCCTGTACTTCATACAGAGTGCTTGCTGCATTCTTGAGAACATGGATCTGGGAGGACGCCAGGAGATGAGCAAATGGGTGATTGGTTGAAATCTCATTGGCCAGCTGCTAAGACCATTCCAGGCAACTGCTTGGTATTATCTCAGCCCAACAGGGCTGCCCACATATAAGGCACATGTCAGCTATGACAAGATCAGAGAGGTTACACAGGAAATGAGGAGAATTCTTTCTTAGTTCTCAGTAGGCTAATAGACTAGTAGACCTTCAGAAAAGTAGTTACCTCAGCTGCCTCCTTCTGCTGCTAATCAGAATGGCAGCTCTTAAGTCTACACAGCAAGCTTTTCCTTTATTGCTTATCTATCTGTCTGTCTGTCTGTCTATCTATCTGTCTATCTATCTATCTATCATCTATCTACCTATCATCTATCTATGTATCTATCTATGTATCTCTCTATGTATCTATCTATGTATCTCTATCTATGTATCTATCTATGTAACTATGTATCTATCTATGTAACTCTCTATCTATGTAACTATCTATGTATCTCTCTATGTATGTATGTATCTATCTATCTATCTATCTATCTATGTATCTATCTATGTATCTCTCTATGTATCTATCTATCTTTCTATCTATGTAACTATCTATGTATGTATGTTTGTATGTATGTATGTATCTATCTATCTATCTATCTATCTATCTATCTATCTATCTATGTATCTCTCTATCTATGTATCTATGTATCTCTCTATCTATGTATCTCTCTATGTATCTATCTATCTTTCTATCTATGTAACTATCTATGTATGTATGTTTGTATGTATGTATGTATGTATGTATCTATCTATCTATCATCTCTCTAGTGTGTGTTAGTAGTATGTGTGTGATTGTGTGAATGTGAGTGTGTATGTGTGTCTACATGCAATGACAGGTGTGTGGAAGTCAGAGAACAGCCTGTTGGAGTCTGTTCTCGCACTATTTGGATCAAAGCCAAGTTGTCCAGCTTGTTGTCTGCTCCTGCTGAGCAATCTCTCTCACTAGCCCAAGCTTCTCCTTTGGATGTTTATGCTTGTACAAGGACCTTTGCTGTAGCTTAAAAGTGGAGAGCTGTAAATTCTTCACTGTTATTCTTACTGGTGTATGCACTGGGGTTTAATGTAACTGTATCATGTATTTTCATGATAATTGTTTCTAGGTATTGTTGTTTTGTGTTTAAACAACAGGAGGCAAAACTTGATGTGGCCCTCCATGTCATTATAACAACTGAGTACCAAACTCTGTGGCTACTTAATTTTTATATTTTTTCCAATGCCTGTGCTAAAAATGACTATTCCTCACATGCCTAATTTAAGATGTATGCATGTGCATGAAAATATATTTTAGGATGGTTTTAAATGTGAATTTAGGCATTTGGTTAGGAGAGCTACTCTTTGTCCATTTGCTTGAGTATTGTCTGTATGTTTTCTGTCTGTCTGTCTTTTGAAGACACGTTCTCCAAGGTTTTTATCTTGGCCAATTTGGGACTGATTAAAAAGAGAGGTCACTTTAAAACCAATCTGTTGCTTCCTGCTTACAGAGCCCAACAATGACAGTGCCTTTCCTCAGAGCTTTAACACACTTATGTACTAAGGCAAATGGGTGATCCAGTGACCCAGCAACTCAGTGAAAAGGAGCCAACAGGGCCTAAACACCCCAGGTTAACATTAAATTTGACTTTGGAGATTTCAATGATAAGAAAAAGGTATGGATAGTCTATAAGGCCCAGGGAAATCAATTGCAGACAGAAGAACAAACCAAGGTAATAGTCTCGGGCCTGGAAATGATAGATTTCCCCAAGCAGTTAACCTGTGGCCTTGGAGGGACTCCAGGATGAGGGGGATCCTGAAGGGGTAATGCTTGCTATAGCTGTGAGAAGCTAGACCCTGGAGAAGAACTTTCCTCACTAGAGTTCTAAGGAATGGCTTGGCCACCTCTTTAGAGAGAAAAACCACAATGTCTCACCCTCTGAAAGAAGGATGGGTTTTCAGTACTAATGTTCACCCTTGAAGACCCATACTGCCCTGGTGGAAAAGTCCACTCCACCTCAAGTAACAGCAGGTAACCATCACAACACCTTGAGGGACCTTTGACACGACAAGTAAAAATGTGATATTTATTTCCAATACTTGTTCTCTGCCTGGGTCAGTAGCTCAGGGCCCCTTCCAACAAATGTGTGTAGTGACCAGTGTTCAGAGAATGTTCAAAAAGTCAAAGAGTTAGTCTCCTCGGGGAAGCATCTGTGGGGTCCTGATATAGAAAACCCTTTAGTCTCATCTGTAATGGACAGCAAGGCATGACATTACATTAGGTGTCCTCACTTAAAAGTTAGGGAACATTCCTAGACCTATAGCTTCCTCCTCAGTAACTCATGGCTCTGTAGGATGCTTAAGAGCTGCAGGCCCATGGCAACCCTGGTAGGTTATCCCTAGTGAGGATATAAATGTCTTCTCATGCCTATTGTTCCCAGACCAAAAGAACACAAGAATGTACTCTCTAAAATAAAACCTCCCTGGCCTGGAGAGGTGGCTCAGAGGTTAAGAGCACTTGCTGTTCTTGCAGGGGACCTGGGTTCAGTCTCCAGCACCCATGTGGTGGTTCACAACCATCTATAACTCCTATCCAGGGACTCTGACACCCTCTCCTGACTTCTGTGCATAGTGCACACATGTTGTGCACATACATGTGTGCAGACAAAATGTTTACACACATAAAGTAAAATAGTGTCCTTTAAAAAATGAAAATAAAACTTCTCCCTTCTGAGTCTCCATAGCTTCAAGGATATCTTGATGAGACAACCTTTACCTACAAACTATTTAAAAAAAAGACTTAAAAATTCTCTTCAAACAAGAAATAGAGTCTCTTAGGTCAAGCCATTCATTGCCTGGAAAATGTTTTATACATATGGAGTAACTTTGAGTGGTGTAACCTGATCTCAATGTATGCACTGCATTTGTATTCACTTATAAACTGCATCTATGTCAATCATAGGGTATATGTTATATACATCATAAACACATATGCATACTATTGTGACAAAAAAAGAAGAATGAGATACAGTAAAGAATGCTTTAGGTAACATTGATTATTAGAGCTTTGGGTCACTACTAGTCAATATTCGAAGGCATAGATGAATTTAGATTTAGGGCTCACTGTTAACAAGAAAGGCTATAAATGCAGATTGTAGTAACCTTGCTGTACATTTTGACCACAGCAGATCAGTTTCTCAGCACCTTTTACTGTTTAATATGCTACAAAGCAAGTGAGCTTGGTCTTATTTATTTGCTCTTGTATGAGTAGGACCAATATTGTCTCCAATCAGCAGTCCAGTAATGATGCTACACCCGCCATACACTATGTGAAATTCTATTAGATCTCACTGAGATGCTCTAACCGACAATCCACTTACGTTTGTCAGTGCAAACACATCTCTCACTCAAAGACGATAAGAGATAGTTTATTCTAGAGTCAAACATGGGTGGCCATCATCCAGGAATGTAGATTTAGGTTGCCCCAAATCTGTGTTCCAGCAAGTTGCAGTTTTGTGAAAACTCTTTATAGTAACTAAAAAATCACACCACTTCCAATCCACTGGTGGGTACATAAGTCAGGCAAGTTATAGAGAGAGGATGTGCTGGGTAGGTTTTTTCAACTTGACGCCCAAGGTTTCCTTGACCTGGGAAAAGGGAGCCTAAGTTGAGGAATTGCCTCCGTCAGACTGCCTTGTAGAGCATCTTCTTGATTAATGGGTGGTTCGAGAGGGCCAAGCCCACAGTGGAGAGTGCCACCTCAGGAAGGTGGTCTTGAGTTGTATAAGAAAGAAAGCTGAGCAATCTATCGAGAGCAAGCCAGTAAGCAACATTCCTCCATGGTTCCTGCCTCGCTTCCTGCCTCTAGGTTCCTGCCTTGAGTTCCTGCCCTGACTTCTCTTGGTAGACTGTAACTTATAAGCTGAAGTAAACCCTTTATTCCCCAGGTTTCTTTGGGTCATAGCATTTATCACAGCAACAGAAAGTCAACCAGGGTAACATGGCCATCTCTGCTATGGACCTCAGATGCTATCTGATAATACACTTAGCGCTAGGTTGGTGGAAGCTAGTGGTCTGGTCATGTGTTCCCATGAATTTTACCAATAGTCACAGGATGCTAGATCATAGAAAAAGAAATGACTCTGAGAGGCTACATAGCCCAAGATAGTTTATCTACAGACCTGCTATATCCTAACCTCTCCAGGAGCACTAGAGTTCTAGTTGGGAGGTCAGCCTTTATAAAGGTCTAATGCCCACTCTTCTTCTTTCTGAAAACTTTTTTTTATTTAACCCTGCTCACTCTGGCCTATTTATTTATTATATTTAAGTACACTGTAGCTATCCTCAGACACCCCAGAAGAGGGTATCAGATCTCGTTATAGATGGTTGTGAGCCACCATGTGGTTGCTGGGATTTGAACTCAGGACCTCTGGGAGAGCAGTCAGTGCTTTTAACTGCTGAGCCATCTCTCCAGCCCCCTCTTTCTGAAAACTTGTTTATACCTTGGGACAAGCAGCCTCTTTCTGTCCAGAGAGAGAGAGAGAGAGAGAGAGAGAGAGAGAGAGAGAGAGAGAGAGTGTCAATCCCTCTGAGGTGAGGAGCTCCATCCCTCTTTCCAGGGGTTTCAAATCTTGTACAGGAAGAACAGAAGAAGAGACAGGAACTTCTCTGCTATACACCACTGTTCTAGCTTGCTAGGATTGCCTTGACCAAGCTCAACAGGCTGGGCAGCCCCAGTAAGAGACGCTGTGGCCTCACTGTGCTAGGTGCTAGAAACTCAAGCTCATGGTGTTACCAGAGCTGGTTCCTACTAAGGGCTCCTGGGATGAGTCTGTTCCAGGCCTCTTAGTTTCTGCAAGTTGCAAAGATTTTTTAGCCTTTCTTAGATATGTTAGGAGAAAGAACCCCAGGTCTCTGGAAGAACAGCCAGTTCTATGACTCCCTGAGCCAGCTCCTCAGTCTTTTTCTTCTGTATTTATGTATAATTCCAACACCTATGCTAAAGACGACAGTCACATTGGTTATCAATTCAACTCATAAAATCATAAAATCATTTTGTAGCTACTTCATCACTAACTTTGCTAATGTTGTGAATAGTAGTGTAATATCTGATAGGCAGTATAGTGGATTATGTGACTCCTGCTCCCCAAAGGGGTTATGATTCACAAGTTGAGAAATACTGTTCTAGCAGTTGAAGTTTGAGTGCCTTTCTTTTTAGAGGAATCCAATCCAAGTTGCAATAATCACTGAGTCTCATTTTTCCTTATTTTCTAGATAAAAAATGATTAAATTAGAAATCCCAACTGGTTCTCTAGCATCTGAAGGCAAAGGTCTGAGTATCTGTATCTGAAGTGTGTTCTCTTTGGGGAACCATTAGGCAATAATTTTGATAATTTATCCCTTGGGGAAGGGCATTTGTGGAGACTGGGCTGTAGTTTCACCAGTGATGAGTGTTTTGTTTTTTTTTTTTTTACATTGGTAGAAGAATTCACTCCAGAGTAGAAAGAAAACACGTACTTAGCTTACTACAGAGAGTAGCAGATTCAGTAATGGAAGAGCCGCCTGTACACAGTGATGGGCTGAGGGGTGTCCTCATTTGGATAGGGCGAGCCACTTTGTGTATAGTTTCCTTGCGTGTTCTCTATGTAAATAAGGGCAGTCCTGATTGGTTGGTGTTCAGTCCTGAGTAGTTAGAGTGCGTCATTATGCATGTAATTTCCCATAATGCAGTTGAACCACGTGACTGAAGACATCTCTGAAGTACTGGGGTTGGCCCTCTGGGTCTGTTCTGCTGTGGCACAGTTTGCAATCTTGGGTAGAAAGGAAACGCAGTGCTTCTGTTTGGGGGAAACTTTGCAGATCAAAGTTCAGTTAGAGAATGTTTCCGGTCTGTTACTGGCCCGCCTCCATCCATATGCTTATATTCTGCATATCAGTTTAAGGGCCGAGTTATGGTCCAAAGATGTTCTAGTGAACTGTGACCAGATTGCTTTTGTTGTTGCTGTTCTAAATATGAGAAATAATAGTAAAGACACAATCTTAAGTGAAGACACAACTATACTCAAACAGGAGGAAAAAACACCTTGGTGGTCCTTTAAAAAGTTAAACTCAAATTTATTCTTTGACTCGCCTAATTAATTGCTGGATATATAGCCAAAATAATTAAAAATGTATTCAAATAAAAACTTTTTTTTTTTGCGTTTCTTTTTTATTTTTTTTTTAATTTAATTTTATTTTATTTTTTTAATTTACATTCCAAATCACTTCCCCTTTCCCGTTTCCTCCCTCCCCGAAAGTCCCATAAGCCCCCTAAAATAAAAACTTTTATATACCTGTTCATAATAGCACTATGCACAAAAGCCACAAAGCCACAGGTGAAATAATCCAAATGTCCATTAAAGGACAGATAAATAAGTATGGTACACCCATACAGTGGAATATTATTCAATCATAAAAGGGAGTATTGAAATGACTGAGTTTTAAAACATTTTTCAAAGTAAATGGAGCTGTGTATAACAGATCACATAATGTATGATTCCATCGTTTAAATATCCAGAGTGAGTCACTCCAGAGGCAGACAGAAAGCTGATTGGTGGTTACTAAGAGGGCGGTTACTAATGGGGAGGGACAAATGGAGACAGACAGCTGATTGGTGGTGACTAAGGGGGGAGGGACAAATGGGGATTTGCCTATTTAAAGGGGCAGAACTTTCTTTCTTTTTTTTTATTATTTTTTTTAAAGATTTATTCATTATTACATATGAGTACACTGAAGCTATCTTTAGACACTCCAGAAGAGGGCATCAGATCTCATTACGGATGGTTGTGAGCCACCATGTGGTTGCTGGGATTTGAAATCAGGACTTCCGAAGAGCAGTCAGTGTTCTTAACCGCTGAGTCATCTCACCAGCCCCAGAGCTTTCTTTTGACGGTGATAAAAATGTTTTGGATCTAGATATAGGTTGTTGTACAAAGGCACCAAACTGGGCATTTTAAGGCTAATTTTGTATTACATGAATTTTTACCCCAGTTAAAGAGATAAAGACAGGCCAGGGGTGTGGCTCAACTGATAAAGGTGCTTACTATATAGGCATGGTGACAACCTGAGTTTGATCCCCGGAACTCCTGTGGACAAGGAAAGAGCCAGTCAGCTTCACACAGTTGTCCTCTGACCTCCCACACAAGTGCATGGCTCAGGTATGCGTGTGCACAAGCACAAATACACTGTGTACACACTCAGACTCACAATCACACACACCATAATAGATTGAAAAACCCCACAATTTTAAAGACACACTTTTAAAAAATAAAGAAGGGGGAATCCTGAGGATCAGAAAAAGATGGTTCCTTAGAACACGGTGGGAGTTTAGCTTGCAGTCCACGCCACCCACAGAAGCCTGTGTTCAATCCACTCAGCCCGGGCAGCATCCACCAAGCTGGTCATGTGTAAACCTTGGCAACAATATGGAACTTTAAAAAAAAATCACATGGTTTGGTATTGTCTGCTGTCTGGAACTCAAGGGCAATGCCAAAGTACTAGAAACCACAGTTTACAAGATCCCCTCATGCCTTCTTCTCTCTCACACCCTTAAACCTTCCAACCTTGTCTTTAAGCTCCCCCTGTTTTCTTTGGAATGCAGTTAATTGACTTGGAAGGACCTGTCATCTCTGGTGAAGAATAACATGGTTGCAGTAAATAGCTTTCTCAAAAGAGCTGCAAAAGGCAGATTATGTGCAAATTCGGAGAGAACGCTGCTCTGCGCCAAGGTCTGTTGGATCTGAAAGGTCCTGTCAAGTTTTGGGCTCACAGTTCAGCATTTATATGGTAATTTATGTCACTTATTAACTATGGTGTGTTTGTGGCAATCTAATTATGGCTGCCCTCCTGGCTTGTTTCGGGAACATCGAGCAGAGATTGTTTTGCGATGAGACCTTCTTCTATTGCATATCTGGGGAGGGTTGGAGACTCCTGGGCAGATCAGAGGTTTCTTGCCCAGGAGATGCTCAGGCACAGACCTCTTCAAGGTGGTTTGGGGAGCTGGTGAAGAACCAGCATCCTGCTTTGTGAGAGGTTTGATTAGGGTTTGACGTTCTGACATTAGACAAAGATACTGAGCTGAGGTCCTTAGCTTTGTCCGTTCCGTCCGAAGGGAATGTTATGAAGGGAATGTTCTGAAGGGAATGTTCTGTTTTGGGGAACCTGTCCTTTCCCATGCAGGCTTGGGTAGAAAATGAACCCACCTTCCAAGTCTTCTCCTCAGAGCATTAGGAGGCAGTGGGCCGTGGATGTGTACTTCATAGAAGGTAGAAGTTGCAGGAACCATCTAAGGGGAGCAAAGGACTTGAGGTTCCAGCTCTGAGTCAAACAGACCTGACTCCTTGACTCTAGGTCAAATCTTAAAAGAAGACTGGACCTTGGGAGAACCAAAGAGAATATCAGACAAATATATGAGGTAAATACCTCATTGAATCCCTTAAAAGATGCATGATAATCCTTACTGACCGTTGGAAACAGGCATTTTTACACCAGTGTGGCCCAGCATGATTGGATTCTGAGGGTTAGAACAGCTCAGGGGCTCGGGGAGGTGGGATTACCTCGGGGAGGTGGGATTACCTCACACCATGACATTTCCTTTCCTCTTTTACCTTGATGGGAAATGATCTGTCTGACTTGGACTTTTATAAACTCTAACTATGCGACTCCACATCTACCTGAAGCGCCACCCCCCCACCCCCCGCCAAGCTGTGTTGGCATCAAAAGACCAGTTTTACAGATCTGCTCCAAACTCAGGATGTCACACTTAAGTGTCACCTGTTCCTATGGTTACCACATACCTTCCCAGAAGCCCACTTCCCATACTCACCTCGATCAGATTACGTCACAGCATATATAAAGAGAGACCTTTCCCCACTTTTGCTCCTTCTTTTCTTTTCCCCTTTGTCTTCCTCTCTCTTGCCTCTTTTGCCTCTCTCTCTTGCCTCTTGCCCCCTTGATCCCCCTCTCTCCTCCTTCTCTTCCCCCCTCTCTCCACGTGGTCATGGCCGGCCTCTACTTCTCTCCTCTCTCCCTCTCTTTCCCTTTCTCTGCCTCTACTACCCTCTTAACCTCCCTCCCCATGCCCTGAATAAACTCTATTCTATACTATATCATTGTGTGTGTCTGGTCCTTCAGGGGGAAGGGATGCCTCCGAATGGGCCGCTGGGGCTCCCCCTTAGCACACCCCACCACACCCCAATAGAATATATATTAATACCTCTTTATCTTTTTATAATCACAACACCCGGGTCTTCGGGTGTCCCAGCTGTCAGCACCTGTCATGCAGAGAGGACTCTCTAAGAAGACAAAAGGTGACATGAAAATCCTATAGATTTTATTGATTTCTTTTCTTACTAAAGGATTTTGGAAGTGGGGGAATGATGTAATTACATTTTTTAAATTATGTGTATTTAGTATATGTTGGAGGAGATGCAGAGAGCACAGGAAGAGGGTGCTGGATCCTGTCTTAGTCAGAGTTTCTATTCCTATGATAGAACACCACGACTAGAAACAACCTGGGGAGGAAGGGGTTTATTTCATACCATATTTGCACATCCTCGTCCGTGATCAAAGGACATGAGGGCAGGCTCTCAAGCAGGACAGGAAGCTGGGGGCTGGAGCTGATGCAGAGGCCATGGAGGAGTGCTGCTTACTGGCTTGCTCCTTGTGGGTTGTTCACACAGCCCGGGACCACCAGCCCAGGCATGGCCCAACTCACAACGGGCGGGGCCCTCCCCCATCAATCACTAATCAGGAAAATGCCCTACAGGCTTGCCTGCAACCTGATCTTATGGGGACCTTTTTCACTTGAGGTTCTCGACTCTCAGATGACTTTTTTTTTTAAATGTAAAATAGGCATAAAAACTAGGACAGATGCCCTGGAGCTAGAGTTATGGGTGTTTGTGAATCATCTGATGTGGGTGCTGGGAATGAAACTGGGATCCCAGGCAAGAGCATGAAGCTCTCTTAGCCACCGAGTCAGTGCAGGAGGGAGACAGCCTTTACCACAGCTTCCAAGAATGAGCCTCAAATCTCAGGCTAAGCATCACGATGCAGAAAGTCCAGTTGGAAATAGCTGACTGACATTTGGCAGCGTAAAGCTTTCAGGAAAATGAGATAAAGTCCTAGGAACCCAGGGCTTGAAAACAAGTCCCTAGACCCAATACCAAAATCTTATTCCAGAAAAAGGGAAATTTAGTAAATTTTACACTATTAAAAAGAAAATATATTCGTACTAAGAAAATGTAGTAGCTTGGTCTGGAGCTGCTATATATTCAAATGCTAAATTCTGTACCCCAAGATTTGATTACTCCAAGATGAGGTCACCAGATTTTGCCGTGTAAATTTTGCCTCCCCCCCCCCCCCGCCAAGTTATCCCTGATTGGTTGCTAAAGATGCCTACAGCCTGGGGTGGGCAGAAAAGAGGGGGCAGAGCAAAGTTCCCATGCTTGGGGTCTCAGGCAAGGACCTTGAAGAGAGAAGAGAAGATACAAAGGAAGACGTCCAGGTGGGGCAGCACGGATGTGAGCACACAGCTGTGAGGGCCAGCCTGTTGGAGTGGGAGCCACCCAGCCAGAACACAGCAAGTGATATCTCAGGATTTTGACAGGGAAGTAGACAAAATAGCTTAGAGGGTTGATGTCTGCTCAGGTCTAGTGCTTTAAGGCTTATTATAAATATAAAGGTTTTGTGTTTTTTTTTTAATTTGGGAACTGAATAATCTAAGGTGGCCTAGAAGCCCCCAGATAATATTTACCACAACAAGAAACATCTTACAAAAAGAATGAAAGACAAAGTATCTCCTGAGAGAAATTATCTGTGAGCCCCTTATGGGCAGCATCATTCCCTATGCAGAGATTCTGACTAGTATAAGAGAGGAGAAAGCTAGCTGGAGGGGGGGGTGGGAGACAGAGAGAGAGAGAGAGAGAGAGAGAGAGAGAGAGAGAGAGAGAGAGAGAGAGAGAGAGAGAGCGCTCAAGTAAGTCAGGATGCATTTATTCTCCCTTGACTGTGGAGGCGATGTGGCTAGCTGTTTGAGTTCCTGCCTTGACTCTCCCCAAGTGATGGGCTGTAGTGTGGAACTGTAAGCCAAATAAACCCTTTCCCTAATCCCATGTTGCCTTTTGTCAGAGCATTGATCACAGCAACAGAAATGACCTCACTACACTCACAGCCCACATGTGGGACAAGGCTCAAGCGGCCATTGTTTCAATGTCCAGTTGTCCTGCTGATGGTCATGTCCAGGCATCCAGAAACACAGGGGTGGGGGAGAAGGGGGCATGAGATGCTTCCCAAAAGACGAGAGAAGTGGCAAAGCTTCGGGTGGGCTGAGGCACTATGACATGGAGCCTCTGAGAGCCCACCGTCCATGCCACCTGGGATGGCAGGAAGCTGTCAGGGGAGGCTCTGCAGCTCATGATGCTCCCAGAGGGGACCAAGGCAGGCAGAGAACCAGGAGGCCCGAGCTCACTGAAGTCTGTACTTGGATGTTCTACTTTGCTTCTCTCTGGGGCTGGAAAGGAGACCACAAGGAGGAACCGATCACTCTTCTGTTCTTGCCTTCAGACTCCCCACAGGACACAGATAGGAGACATGCCCAGCATGGTTAAGAAATCACATTCAGAACCATCTTTTTATTAGAGCCCATCTTGCTTCATACCATGTGGATTTTATGGGATTCGATGATTAGACAAAAGTCATGAGCTCTTTCTGCCAGAACCCCTTTGCCACACATTTTTGAGTTGGAATCAGTTGCCTGATTTATGGGGATACTGCCCACGGGGAATGCAGAATTGTGTGCCAGAGTGCTGGGGCCTCATGTGTCCTGAGGACGGCCTGATGGAGACTCTCCAAGCTGCATCTGTTTTGAAGATTAGGAGAGACACACAAAGGAAGCTATTGTATCCAGTGGCTCCCAATGACCAGCACAGGGGCCGGGGTGTCTGAGCATTAACATGCAGTGGATGGAACTGGTCTTCTCTGGAGAAGTCTTTGTCTTCTTGAAAAATACTTGAACTGGGTTCAGAAGCCCATGACGACTGAGAGGAAAGTGAAGGGTGGTCGATTGACTCTCTCACGTGATTTAAAAGTGTGTGTATGCATGATGGTGTGTTCAACTGCAAGTGCATGTGTGCACAGAGGTTGACTTTGGGATGCCTTTCCCCCACTGGTTCTCCCTTTAGTTTTTGAGTTGGGGGTCTCTTACTGGACCTGAAGCTAGCTGTATTGTCAGACTGGCTGGTGGTGGTTTGGCCACTCCACAGCAGGGCAGGACTCAGGCCACCTTTCTACTCCCCACGGTAGGGAGCAAACAGTGGAAACACTGAAAGAACTGGCTCTATTGAGGCGGGGTTCTAAGAAATATCCTTTTTATTTAGCGTAGTGTGAGGTTTGTGAGCTGTGAGCCTTGCTCTGAGGACCTGTGTTAGTCAGCTGCTAGCTTGACTTAATCTGGTATTATCTATGAGGGAATCATCACTTGAGGAATTGTCAAGGTCAGGTTGGGCTGTGGGCATATCTGTGGAGGGTTGTCTTGATTATTAATCAATTTAGGAGGGCCCTGCCCACTGTGGGCAGTACCAACCCTATGAGGGGTGTATACTGTAGAAGACAGCTCAGCATAGGCCTACGTGTTGGCCAGCAAGCGGCATCTCCCATGGTTTCTACTGCACTTCTTTGCTTATGAAGTGAGTTCCTTGGTTGTAGGTGATGTGGTGTGGAGTAGCAGCCAGGCCTGCGTTTAAGTCCTGCTATGGCTTTCCTTGATGGTGGACGGTGACCTGGAAGTGTAAGCCAAATAAACCCTTTCCTCTTCTAAGTTACCTTTGATTAGCATTTGATCAGAACAGAGGAAAGGAAGCCAGAGCACAGAGACACACAGACATGCATAGAGACACACACACAAAGGCACACACAGAGACACACACAGACACACACACAGACACACATGCAGATACACATACACACAGAGACACACACAGAGAGACACACACAGAGACACACAGACAGACACATACAGGCACACACATAGAGAGACATACACAGACACACATACACACATAGACACACACACAGAGGCACACATACACACAAAGATACACACATAGACACACAGACACAGAGACACACACAGAGAGGCACATAGAACACAGACACACACAGAGACACGCACACAAAGGCACACACACAGACACACACAGAGATACACGCAGACACACATACACACAGAGATATACACACAGACACACAGACACAAACAGAGACACACACAGGCACACACACACACATAGAGACATATACATACACACAGAGACACACGGAGACACACACACAGGCACACACACACAGAGACATACACATACATACAGAGACACAGAGATACACACACAGAGATACACACGCACAGACACACACGGAGACACACATACAGAGATACACCACACACACACACACACACACACACACACACCCCGTTCCTCTCTTACTGCCATTTACAGCAATGGCACATTTGACGTAGCAGGCAGGCAGACATTGTGTAATGTTGAATTGAAGCCACGCTTCATGCAGATGGCCTCAGATTTGTCCTAACACTCACTCCCATCCCAGGACCCTGCCCCATGACACCACGTCAAGTCTAATTCCCATGCTTGGTGGGTCAGTTTCCTGCATTTTTAGGGCTGTAGGGTTTGGGAGAGGAAGACCACAGAGTAAACATCCATCCTCTTTACTCCTACATCTTACAACATGCTCGTCATGTGGCTTCTGCGCTTAGTCGTTTATCTGAGGTAGTATTTTTTAGGTGCCTATGTTGCAAGATCATTGTTTCCGTTCTTTGTATGTTGTGTTCTTTGGAAGGGAATCACTGAATACAGCTCGTAATTAGAAAATAGGGAGCCAGGTTCCACTTCCCTGCGATGTGCATCATCATCTATAAACTGTTTAGAATTCTACACAGTGAGAGCAGGTGAGATGGCACAGTGGGTAAGGGTGCGTGCTACCAAGCCTGACGACCCAATTTCAAGTTCCAGGATCCCCGTGATAGAAAGAGGAGGGAACTGCAAGTTGTCCTCCTATCTCCATACATGTGTGTCAGACACACACACACACACACACACACACATTTAAAAAGTTTAAAATAATTCTGCATGAGAAATTTGCTTATTCTCTCCCATTTATTTATTTGATAATTTACTTGTATCAGCATGGGTTTGCTGATATTAATTACATACATGAAGTGATGATCGGATGTATTTTTAAGCGTTTGTTGTTTGTGTTGTTACACTTTGGTCATTGAGGGCTCTTTCACTCCTTGCAGCATCTCTCCTATCAGTGCAGCCTGTGGGTTATGTTTAAACTTGAACATACTTGCTACAGTTTGGGTACCAGATGCCCCGGGCTCCTCTCATATGGTTGGTTCTTGCTCCATTCATTCCTTAGATCAGACCTTTGTCCAAGAAGCTGCAATTCCTTCACTGGAGTATGTGAGCGCAAAGCGGAATCTGGGAATGGGGGCCACATTACTGCTGGGTGATCATTGTTCCCAGGTCTTCTCAGTGGACAGGTAAGACTGTGTATGTATGCGTGTGTATGTGAGTGTGTCTGTGTGTGTAGGTGTATGCATGTGAGTGTATCTGTGTGTGTATGTGTGTGTGTGTATGTGTGTGTGTGTCTGTGTATGAGCATGTGTGTGTGCATGCCCGCATGTGTGAGTGCACTGTATGAGTGTGAGTGTATGAGTGTGTGTATGTGTTTGTGCATGTGTGTGTGTGTGAGTGTATTGTGTGAGTATCAGTGTGTGTGAGCATGTGTGTGTGTTTCCACAGATCATTCTGGCTTCCTCTCTTTTGTTATCTGTAAGCAACCATTCCCACAGTGAGAGACTTAGTTCTTATCACCTGCCTTTCAATTATGTGATTTAAGAATATATAGAATTCTATGCATGTGTCTGTATAGGTGTTTGTGAACATGAGTGCAGGTGCCACGGAGGCCAGAAGCGTCACATTTCCCTGGAACCGGAATGACAGGCAGACGCTTGTGGTCCTCCTGATGTGGATGGTGGGAACTGAACTCTGGTCCTCTGGCGTTCTTACCCACTGAGCCATCTCAGTCCTGGGACTTTTCATTCCATCGTTCCCATACAGAGTTCAAAGCTGCCCACTGCGTGGTTGCTAACCATGACTGTCGGCCTGATCGGGTTGGGCATTACCTAGGGTATTGATAAAGTTTTGCTCCAGATGTACTTGTGGTAGCATTCTCAGAGTAGACTGACTAAGGAGGATTATCTCACTCCAGCATGTGGTAGGCACCATTTCATAACCAGGGATCTATGGTTGAAATAAATGGGAGAGGGGAGAGGCTTCTGACGTGAGTTCTTCTCTGCTTCTTGGCTGCCGTGATGCCGGCTGATGTGATCTGTGCCCTCTCTGCTGTGCTGGATTGGAACTCCGAAGCAGCGGCCCCCAAATAATCCTTTCCTCCTCTGAATTGTTCCTCTCAAGTATCCCGCAGAGCAGCAGGAAGTTTGACTGACACACCTGTACACCCGAGAACTTTATCAGCTGAGAACAATGCTACCACCGTACATCAGTTGACACTGTCAGATGCCACTCCTCCCCAAGGGTATTCATGGGGCACTTTGCCTCCTACAGCTGCCTTTGATCCTATGACCTGCTGATCTCCTGCGAAATTTTATTACAACGTCAATTGAAAACGGCAGGGTAAGGGGCTGGGGAGATGCTCAGTTGCTAGAGCCCTTGTCTTGCAAGCATGAGGACACGCATTTCATCTCCTGAATCCAGGTGATATAATACCAGGCATGCTGGTATACACGTGCAGTCCCAGCACCAGGGGATGAGATGGGCTGGTATCTGGACACATTGGCCAAATCCGAATGTTCCAGGTCAGTGAAAGACCCTGTTAAAAAATAAGTGGAATGAGAAACGTGCTATAGCTGAATGAAAACATTGTAAATTGCTACAGTGACCAGAGCCAGTCACCCAGGAGGCAAAGCATTCTCTTGTGAAATTTACTGAAAGTCAAATTTCAATTGTGGTTTCCCCAGTTAATAAAAGTGCCATGCTCTTTTGTCTCTGTATTTTTTTTATTTTTAAAATTGGAATTATTAGTAGATGTCGTAAGTCTCCATGAACCTCCACAACTCAATGAAATGAGAGTTATGAAAATAATATTCAAACTTCATGTATACATATCATTATTATCATATAAATATTGCTATTGATAAGCAGTTTGACAAGACCACTGCTCTGGGCCTTCCTCCGGTGGGTCTCTTTTACACATGCTGTCCTCGTAACTGTCTAATATTTAAGACAAATGTGTAGAAGTTATATATGCTGGTTTCAAGGAATGCCAGATAATTAGATTTTGCTTTGAGAAGGATTAGATGTATAATTTTAATAAATGTTTTTGGACATCCTTAAAAATGTGGATGCTACCCAAGGAGGGAGACTTCAGTCATGCCTGTCCTTTGGTCTCTACTGCGTGTACAATGTCAGTGCACACCTGTGCACACACACATGCACCTGTACATGTATGAACATATAGCACACGAGTGTGCACACACATCAAATACACACATCACACCCACATTTCACACACACACACGCCACACACCACATACACACACCAGACACACACCACATGCACACCGTAACATACACATCGTACACACACATATCACACATCAAACACACACATACCACACACATTACACACACTCTCACACCACACACACCACATATCACATACACATCCCACACACATCACATACTACACACCATATACACACACCACACACATACTGACACACACACCATACATATATATCACACATGTAACACACACACACTTGCTACACACACACACACACACAAACCATACATACACTCTCATACCACACACACATACACACATGCACACCACATACAAAGACAAGACAAGTTAGTGTCAGGGAGAGCCTCACATGAAGTAGCCCTCATGTTTCCAGTCATCAGACCCTTTGATCACAAGAGACTACACTGACCATCCAGTTTTGTGCCCAAGATGCCATTGGGTTGCTGAGCTTTTCTTTCTCTCCATAATCCCATGATTAGAAAAGAAGTTCCTAAGGGGAATTAGGTTGTTGGATAGAAACGTAAGACAGACCAGAGCACTGGATCCTTATAACACCCTGGGCCACTCTCTCACCACACACACACAAAGCCTGCCCACACTTCAGCTGGACAAACCCTACCCTCTCCTGTCCAAAGAGAGCCCAGATAAAACCCACACGATTACCATCTGTAGATGCCAGTCCAAGACCACTGAGCGTCTTTCAGATTTGAATATGTCTCTTCAGGGTCACTCAAGTTTTTACCCAGAAGTACACTGTCTAAAAAAGACAAAAGAAAGAACAGAGTAATGACTAACCAGAAGTATTACTCTTTAATGAAAGGGAGGTATGAAGAAGCCCCTGCAATTTCATCCTTCTCTCTGTAGTGTGATAAACAGATATTCAACTACTCCCTTGGGGGTTAATCTGGTCCTGTGGAGAGAGTAAGAAGGAAAGGGTACAAAGCTGTGTTTCCCGGGGACACAGGTTCCTACCTCCTAACTCTCTAGTTCATGCTCTTTTCTGTCTTCATTGATGGGGTGCCTCTCAGAGCTAACTGCAATCCAAACGTGTGTCCTTTATATTCTGACAGTTTCATTTAGGAACAATTATATGTCTGACTAGAATTTGATGTGAGTTCTTCAGCTCCACTCATCTTTGCTTGATTTCAAAGCATTGGAATTAAATTGTTTCAACTGTTTACCTTGAAGACCTTTTGGAAATGTCAAGGGGCTGGAATAAAATCCCGTGAATTCTTCCAAAGTGTCGGCAAAGCCAGAAAGATGATGTTACAGAATGCAGCCTTGGCTAATCTGATAAGACCAAGGTTAACAGTAATGACCAACTGTGATGACTTCCGATTTGCTCGGTCAACTGAAGCTTCTCAGCCTGTAGTGGAAGAGGATGGAAGGGGGGCGGGCGTTAAATGTAAACTTGTCAAGCTTGGTAGCAAGTACTTTACCCACTGAACCATTTCATTAGCCCTGGGGTAGATTTAAAGAAGTAATTCTTCCAAACACAAAGATACATTTTACATATCATACATACATGAAATGATACCATTTTCAATTTAGAAAGGAGATGAGCAATTTCAGATGTATATTCGTCAATAGCCAAACTGAAGACTACAAAATGAGAAGTAACCACTGACAAGACAAAGGGAGACACTTGTAATTACAACTCACCACATCAGCAACTCCTGTCTTCATAATTGATAGAGAAAAATCAATAAGTACACAGGGAGACTGAACAATATATCAACACTGTGATATCACAGACGGGCCACACTTCATGACAACAGGATACTCATTCTCTTTGTGGTAGATGGACTATTCATCAAGATACATCACATTCTGGAGCATAAAATGAGTCACAGAAACAGAATGAAATCATGTGGGAGGTGTTTTCTGAAGATAATAGAATTAAATTATGACTCCGTGACAGCATCTCCTTGGGGGTGGGTTCATGCATGGGAGATGAGATGCGGCCTAAGGCTTACACTCTGGGCAACTTCTAGTGTGGTGGTTAAGAGTTCTCAATGACTTCCAAGAAGGGAAGATCAAAAATAAATAATGAGAAGCAGAGAAGAGGAGCCGTGGAGACCAGGAGACAGAGACTCTCAGTAAGCACCAGGATGTAGAAATGGCTGATGACGTTGGAGCTGAAGCAAAGCCTTTGGGTTTTGAGACTCTGAGATTATCCATGACCTTGGCAAGAACAACTGATGGGAAATGAGGAAGTAAATGTATTCCTCTTCCAGGCAGACTTCTTTCCCTCTAGGGGAAACCAAGTTCTTGAAAGGAAAGCAGTGGCTGGGGGGTGAGGGGGAGGGAAAGCCGGGGTCAGAAGTGAAGTCTCCCCCTCCGCCTCTCTTTTCTCAGTTAACTAATTTGTCATTTCTAAAGATAAGGGAATGTGTACATGTTTGTAGACTGCAGATTGTGATTACATTTAGAAAAAGATGGTCGAAGATGTAGGAAAGCTGTTGGTTATGGGAGCTAGATTGTTAAGGAGAGGTGATTGGAGGAATGGGGGTGTGACTGTTCATGGACATGCCTCCCTAGTACAGAGATGACAGGTGACCACATGGTAGGTGGGTGTTACTATGGATGGCTTCCCCAAAAGAGTTAAATGTATGGTTTCCACAGGGTTTAAATATGGGGTATCACTCCAAAGGAGTTAAAAGCAAGGTCCCCAGAGGGTGGGGACTATTTCAGATGAAGGAAGCAGCCACTGGGTGTGAGTCCTTGTTGGCATCTTATACTTGACGCTTTTTTTCCCTTCTCTCTCCTTCGTGCACACCACGAAGTGAGCAGTCCTCGCGACAGGCTGTTACCATCACTTGTCCTGTCCGAGCCTATGGGACCCAACTAAACCAAATTCTCAGGAGCCGTGAGCCCAAATACACGCTTGCTCCTTGGAGCTGTTCTCTAGGGCATCTTGTTTATGGTGACAGAAAGAGTAATCAATGCAATGGGGACTTAACCATTTACACAGAGCACCACTGTGGATTCAAGGTTTAACTTTGTTCACTGTCTCTCAAAATGTATCCGCAGCCCTAGCTTCCGAGCCGTAGACTCGAGTTTTAAGCATCTCGCCGTTAGAACCACTTAGATACACTCCCACTTTGTGTTTACCATTCATGAAAGCAAACATATTCTCCTCCCCTCAAAAGCCTTCTACCAGATTATCTTTCGTTTGTTCCTTCTTGGCCCAGGCATCGATAGCCTCAAGGATCTTGATACTGGGTGTGTTCTAGCCTTGGCTCAATGGAGAGACAACTTTCACTGGTCAGTAGCTGCAGAATGTCAGGTAGGCTGGTGACATGTCTGGTGGGGGGGGTTGATTATAGATCAGAGAAAGTATTGTTTTAATTAAAAATATTTTTTGTCTGTGAATGTTTGCCAACATATACCTATATCTATTGCACATGCGCCTGGAGCCTTCGAAGGCTAGAAGAGGCCATCAGAGCCTCTTGAACTGGGGTTACTGTCACACTGGAGTTGTGAGCCACTGTGTGGGTATTGGGAATAGAACCTGGGCTCCCTTGCAAGAGCAGCAGGTGTGCTCCAACTAGTGAGTCATCTCTCCAGCTTCAGAAAATGGGTTTTGAATTGGTGGGGCGGATCCAAGGCAGCCAGGTTGTCCCAGAGTGCCACCAATACACAGAAGTAAGGTGAGTGAGCGATTTCGATCAACAAACAGTGAAGTTCTGAGATTCTGAGGACTGAAGGGTGTGGTGAGAAGCGGGCCTTAGAGAAAGCTCTGAACCATGAAACACTGATGCAAACCTCTCCATGGTGCTCTGCAGAGAGCATGAATGTGAGCTGCAAGCACATCACTAAGCAGTCAATGAGCTGTGTGCTGAGACATGCTTAAAATCTTGGCCCACTCAGAGGCCGAGGCAGGAGGATCACATGTTTGAGAGTAGAGTGAACCACAAAAGCAGACCCTGGGTCAGGAAGAAATTAATAAAAGTAGCAACCTGATCCAAGCCCTCATCCACAGGTTCCAAACATTCTTCCACACTCTTGGTTTGAAATTCAGACTTGGCCCAGTGGGTCCCTTCTCATCTCACCCGTACCCTACCATGATTCACCTCAGAGTGTCAGAAGCTCTCCTCCATGAGAT